>CM075977.1:21619481-21877669 GCA_038087875.1 Malacoraja senta | reverse complement strand
TGCACCACCACCGGCCTCCGCCAGTGAGGCACGGTGAGCAGCACGGCCGGCCGCCACAGCCACTCGCTACAGCGCCGCGATCAGGACGGCCGCCGCCACAGCCGCCGCTAGTGAGTCACGTGTGCGGCACGGCCGCCGCCACAGCCACCGCTACAGCGCCGCGATCAGGACAGCCGCCGCCACAGCCCCGCAGATCCAAAATGACGTCATCGCAGTCGGCCCGCCCTTTTTTTAACTTACCGCAAGCACGTGGGACCAGCCGTATTTAAATCACTCGGCCCCCACGCAGCATCCTTGCGGCGCTCCGTGGCATAGGCTCGGCGCTCTCGCCGTTGCCCGTGCGGTCCCCTCTACAGGCGAAGCGCGCTTCACCGCCGATGACCGCAACACCGTAAGACAGAGCCTATACTCTCTCTTAAATCCATCCAGTGACTTGGGCTCCACTGCCCTCTGTGGCAGGGAATTTCATAAATTCACACTCTCTGGGTGAAAACGTTTTTCTCTTCTCAGTCTTAAATGACCTCCCCTTTATTCTAAGACTGTGGCCCCTGGTTCTGGACTCGCCAACATTGGGAACATTTTTCCTGCATCTAGCTTGTCCAGTCCTTTTATAATTTTATATGTTTCTATAAGATTCCCCTCATCCTTCTAAAACTCAGTGAATACAAGCCTAGTCTTTTCAATCGTTCCTCATATGACAGTCCCGCCATCCCAGGGATCAATCTCGTGAACCTACGCTGCACTGCCTCAATCACAAGGATGCCCTTCCTCAAATTAGGAGACCAAAACCGTACACAATACTCCAGATGTGGTCTCACCAGAGCCCTATACAACTGCAGAAGTGATATGAAATTGAGAGATGATGTCAGAACTGCCGTTGAATTAAAATATGAAAATTATACTTTCTACCTCAAACATGGTCTTGCATCAACAGGAAACGAGCTATGTGATATTAGTGAGATATAGCATAATGGGGCAAATAAATGGTGATTAAGCTGCTAAATTTCCAGATTACTAACCCCTCTAAATAGCAGAGATGGTGCGTAGAGGAGCTGGCAGTAAATCAAAAACAGTCACAGATAGATGTTATATATCTCATTGGCATCAGGGGAGAATTGTACATCATGAAACACTGAAATGAGACCCTGGAGAAAACATTGCACACAACTGTAACCCAACTAGAAAAGGAACATTTGAGTATTACCAGTTTTTCACTTGCACCCAGGCAGGGATATTTATTTTGATATCATCTTAACAGAACTATGACTGTTTGTATATACTTGCAGTTTTGCATATTTGACGTGCTCGCGCTTCAATGATTAGATTTTATTTGGAACTACAGAATCCAGCCTGAGGAAGCGGTCACTATGTGAAGTACCTTACACAAAATTAAAGCACTTTGTATTGGGGGCAGGATGGCATGGATAGAGAACTGGTTGGCAGACAGGAAGCAAAGAGTAATGAATTAACGGGTCCTTTTCAGATGACAGGCCGTGACTAGTGGGGGTGCCGCAAGGCTCAGTGCTGGGAACCCAGTATTTACAATATATTAACGATTCAGACAAAGCAAATGCAACATCTCCAAGATTGCCAGAGGACACAAAGCTGGGTGGCAATGTCAGCTGCGAGGAGGATGCTATGAGGCTGCAGGGTGTTTGGATAGGTTGGGTCAGTGGGCAGATGCATGGCAGATGCAGTATAATATGGATAAATGTGAGGTTATCCACTGGTCACAACAACAAGAAAACAGATTATTATCTGAATGGTGTAAGATTAGGAAAAGGGCATTTTGGCTTTCATAGCGAGAGGATTTGAGTATAGAAGCAAGGAGGTCCTAAAGCAGTTGTACAGGGCCCTAGTGAGACCACAGCTGGAGTATTGTGTACAGTTTTGGTCTCCTAATTTGAGGAAGAACATTCTTGCTATTGAGGGAGTGCAGCATCGGTTCACCAGGTAAATTCCCGGGATGGCAGGAATGACATATGATGAATGAATGGATCACTGTGCCTATGTTCACTGAATTTAGAAGGATGAGAGGGAATTCTTATAGATCAATACATTCTTAAGGATTGGACAGGCTAGATGCAGGACAAATGGCCTTGGTGTTGGTGGAGACCATAACCAGAGGTCACAGTTTAAGAATTAAGGGGTAAGCCATTCACGACTGAGATGAGGAAAAACGTTTTCACCCAGAGAGTTGTGAATCTGAGGAATTCTCTGCCACAGAAGGCAGCGGATGGCAATTCACTGGATGTTTTCAAAGAGAGAGTTAGATATAGCTCTTAGGGCTAGGATTCAAGGGATATGGAGGTACTGATTTTGTATGATTAGCCATGATCATATTGAATGGCAGTGCTGGCTTGAAGGGCCAAATGGCCTACTCCCGCATCTATTTACTATGTTTCCAACTCAAGAAATATACAGAGACATGTGTAAAGAATTCTTTATAAATTAAGGAAATAATCCCTTGTGACTCAGACTTGAGTCTTTTATCCAAAAGATGGATAACTCTGACACCTAAATACAAAGTTAAACCACAAGTCATACAACCAGTTTCTACTGACCCAGTGTGATTAGACTTGGCTCTGTGTCTATAATGTTAAGGTCTTGTCCCACTTAGGAGACCTAAACAGCAACCTCTGGTGACCTTGCCCGCCACCCAAAAAAATCAGGGTCGAGGTGACCTGCAACCTCCTACCACCTCCCATGCATATGTTGAGAACCTTCCTCGACTATGAAGAAACCTCCTTCGACCCACAGCGACCTCCTTCGACTATGTTGAAGCTGGCTTCGACCATGCATGTTTTACTCGAGGATGTCTCTTGTTAAATAAGTCTGCGTTGAACAACACCCCTTCGACCTCAAACAACCAACTGAAAACCAACAACGACCAGCATCGACATGATAAAATGATGTCATGAATGCATTTTTTTTCTTAGCAGCCCTTTTGCTTCATCAGCCTTTCAAGAAAGGCAGAAGGGAAAGCGCAAGGGAGAAGAGGAAGCACAAGAAGAGGTGTCAGTGGGTGAAGCCACTCTTGCAAATAAGATTGAGGCTTGGACAGTATGATAACCTGATGAATGTGCTGCAGAGGAGGATTTGTCTGCATTTAAAAACTTTGCACTTTTGCTGCCTTCAAATGTGGCAGTGAAGGATGGGGTGGTGGTGGGACCATTGACTACCTCCCTGTTCTCCTCTTCCAGGGGTCTCTCATGCAGGGCTATCAACTCCTGTGGCATGTCCTCCTGCCACTCCTCTTCCTGGGTGTGCAACCCATGCATGGCAGGCTTTTTGGAGGGTTGTGCCCTACCCAATGCGAGTCTGTCTTTTGGAGCCATCACTTGTTCAAGTTTCCTCTGCTAAAAGAACTCTCCAACTATGATTGAGCACGCCCAGGAGTGACAGAGGTCACATGCCTATGTTTACATTGACCTTTTTATTTAAAAATTCTTTTTTAATTTTCTATATTAGAAGTACATTACATTACAACCAATTACACTAGTACTCATCACATATATCTTATTACAATTAATGTACTCCATTTATTTTCTACACTAATAAAGGGAAAGGATAAGATTGAGAGAAAGAAGAAAGTGAAGAAAAAAGTGAAGGTGTAAAAAACGTGAAACAAAAACAAAACAAAACAAAAAGACAAAGACCCTATAAGAAAGAAATTAAACACAAAAGGAAAGAGTTAAGAAATAGACCCTGAAAAAGAAGAAAAAAGAGAAAGAGGGAAAAGAGAAAAACGGATATTTTTTTGTAAGCATCACGCAAATGGGACATACCAACTCTCCAGCTTTCATCCCCCTTACCTGACCTCAGTTTTTTTTTTAAATACTTTTGCACCCTATACTTGTAATAATTCTATAAATGCAGACCACGTCAGGTGGAAGTGATCTGGTTTACCTGCCAGGAGGAGTCTTATCTCTTCTAGGTGTAATGTTTCAAACATATTTGAAATCCACATGTTATAGTTGGTATTGGAGCATTTTTCCAGAATTTTAGATAACTTTTTCAGTTATTAACCATAGTCTATTAATTTCTTTTGGAACACATTTAGTTCTGGACTATCTTCCGTTGTTCCGAAGATAATCCATTCTGCTTTGTGTATCAGTTTAATTTAAATAATTTTGTAAAAATTTCAAACATTTCAATCCAAAATTTTTTAATTTTGTACAGAAACAAATGAGTGCGCTATAGTAGCTTCTTGAGATTGACATTTATCACAAATTGATGATACATTTGGGAATATTTTATTGATTTTAGTTTTAGAATAATATAATCTATGTAAAATTTTAAATTGTATTAAAGTGTGTCTTACATTAATCGAACATTTATGCACGTTTAATAAATATTCATTCCACCTTTCCTTTGAAATTTTAATAGCTAATTCTTGTTCCAGTCTCTTCTAATACCTTCCGTAGATGGTATTTCTACATTTAAAATAATATTATACAAATATGATATTAAGTTTGCTGATTCAGCTTTTATCTGCATTGCTTCATCCAATACATCTGTTGAGGTATTATGATGATCTTTTGTATATTTTGTCAAATAGTCACATATTTGAAAATATTTAAAATATTGATTATTTCCGAGTTTATATTTTATTTGTAATTGTTGGAATGATAGTAATTTTCCAGTTTCGTACAAGTCACCGAACGTTTTAATTCCTAGTCTATCCCATTGTATGAAAGATTTGTCTGTAATAGAGGGATTGAATGAAGGGTTATTAATTATGGGAGATAAAAGCGTTAAATTTCTTAATTTTAAATTTTGTTTTATTGTTTCCAAGTTCTAATTGTGCTATGTATAATTGGGTTTTTGTTATAATTTATGTTATTCAATTTCATTGGTGAGAGAAGGATCGCTCCAATGTTTCCAGAGGAGCAGTCCTCTCTCTCCATTACAATCAGTCCACTTGCTGGGCAGAGTTGTCCATCAGTTGAATCATATTTTTAATATTTACTGACCAATAGTAATACATGAAATTAGGAGTGCTAAGCCCCCTAATACTTTAACTTTGTTCAAGTGTGTTCTTTGTATTCTATGTGATTTATAGTCCCATATAAAATTCGTAATGTCTGAATCCATTAAAAAAAAAAACTTCTTTGGTAGGTATATAGGAATCGATTGAAATAGGTATAAAATTTGTGGTAAAAAGATCATTTTTATTGCATTTATTCGGGCCTATTAAAGACATCGGGAGCGTTTTCCAAAATTTAATTAGTGTATTTAATTTATTAAGTAAGGGATTAAAATTTGCTTGCATTGACCTTTTTTTTAACACATTTTTTTCCACCCCGGAGGTATTACCTTCGACTACGTTCAACTTCCCTTGACTACCTTCGACTAGCATCACAACCGGCTCCGTCTAAAAAATTATCGATTTTTAAAACGGCAACCTATTTTTAGTCGAGGCCGGTTTTAATCATGATGAAAAAATAGCAGCAACCTAGATAAACCCTTGTCCACGCGGAAAACACTTTCGACCATTAGGGGAGAGTGACAAAAATCTCCTGTGACCTCGTGAAAACCTTGTGTGGCGGGCAAGGTCACCAGAGGTTGCTGTTTAGGTCTCCTAAGTGGGGCAGGCCCTTTACTTATGCTTCGGTCTCAACAATCCTGATTTATCTATCCATCCGCAACATTCAGAACTTTCTCTTTTTTTTTGTCGAAATGCTGAAATGTGTAACCAAATGTGTAGCCAAGGTTTCTTCCACCTGAACTCTAGGCCTGGTATATGATTGTTTCCATTAACAGATGGGAGACATACACAAAATGCTAGAGTAACTCAGTGGGTCAGGTAGCATCTCTGGAGAAAAGGAATAGATGACAATTTGGGTCTAGGCCCTTCTTGAATAAGGGTCTTGATCTGAAACGTCACTTAGATTTAGTTCTTAGGGCTAAAGGAATCAAAGGATATGGGGAAAAAGGAGGAACGGGTATTGATTTTACACCATCAGTCATGATCATATTGAATGGTCTCGAAGGGCCGAATGGCTTACTCTTGCACCTATTTTCTATGTTTCTATATTTAAAGGTAAGTATAATGCAAGGTGGGCCTGCTCAAACCTGGGAGGTAGGGACACTAAAGGTAGACTGACTCTCCTCCCAACCCACCCCCCTCCCCCTCCCCAAATCTTTGTACATCCCCATTCCTTTCCACTCGTCACTTTAATCTCATGTTTCATATATCTTGTGTTTTATGACTGTTGGCAGATCAATTTCCCTCCTGGGATTAATAAAGTTCTACCATATCATATCGTAGAACTAAATCTGTGCACAATTTTCCACGTGCTATCTCACCGCTACATATTTGCAGTGTGACATCTGTACTCTTGTTCTCAAAGCAATAAAGAACAGTTGTTACTTGGCTTCCTAATTGTTTGTTATACCTGGAGTTAATTTTCAATGATTTATGTACCGATATATTCCTTGCTCTTTTCATCACATAAGGCCCTCTTTCCTATTTTCTTCTATCAAAATAGCTGACCTGCCTCCACATTATATTCCAATGCCATCCTCATCCATTGATTCAGCTTCTCCATATTTTCTTGAAAGATTGCTGCATCCTCCTCATAACCGACATTATCACCAAGCCCTTGAAAAGATGGAATACCCACACTGACACCTGGCTATAGTTGGTTTATGACTGTTCAAAGTGATTAAGGGGCATTTAGAATGGTGTTAAACCCCGCAAGGCCACTCATTGGGAATACGTAGAGGCCCTGTGTATGCAGCAGAAATGGGTCATCATGTAACAGTGGACATACGGTTCACTTGCACCTCCTCCAATCTCATCTACTGTATCTGTTGTTCAAGATGTGGACTCTTATACATGGGCGAGACCAAACGTAGACTGGGCGATCATTTCATGGAACACCTTCACTCAGTCCACCTGCACCTACCCGATGTCCCAATTGCTAAACACTTTAATTCTCCTTCGCATTCCCACACTGACCTTTCTGTCCTAGGTCTCCTCCATTGTCAGAGTGAGACTAAATGCAAATTGGAGGAACAGCATCTCATATTTCGCTTGTGCAGCTTACAGCCCAGTGGTATGAAAATTGATTTCTCTAACTTCAAGTAACCCCGGCATTCCCTCCCTCTCTATCCCTCCCCCACCAAACTCGCACCAGCTTCTAGGTTTCACCCAACAAACAGCTAACAATGGCCGGTTTCCTTTGTCATAATTTCCTTTTTGCATATCTTTCAATCATTGTTCTTTATCTCTCTACATCATCGTAAATATCTCTCGTTTCCCTTATCCCTAACCAGTCTGAAGAAGGGTCTCGACCCGAAACATCACCCATTCCTTCTCTCCAGAGATGCTGCCTGTTCAGCCGAGTTATTCCAGCTTTTTGTGTCTATCTTCTTGTACATACAGTCCAGCCAATGTGAGTGATACAAAATAACAGGATCATGAAAATTGTCTCAATACAAGCAATCACTTCAGCTATTCAGCACACAGATGAATGTGTGGACACAGCACGCAGAACTGTGAAAGCTAAAAGTTACAGTGTGAAAACACACACATCCAGATTCAGGGACAGCTGCTTCCCAGCAGTTATCAGGCAGTTATCAAGGCTACCACAACCAGAGAGCAGTCCTGAACTACTATCTGTATGAAGCAGTGATGACCACAAGCCGCTTAACTTCATAAAAAAGTTATTTAATATTCAAATATCATACAGAGACCATAGCGATAGCCTCTGTAAGGTTTCACATCAATATCAGACTGAAGACCGTGCCTAGCTAACTGCATACCACAAGATCACATATTGGAACCCCAGCACGGATCATGGATCGGGTTGGCAATGGTAAAACCAGGCACGGATAAAATCAGCAATAGTGATTGATTTATGTCCTTCTTTGGCTTTTGCCAAATGAACTAAAAACTAAGCATGCATATATATCACATATATAGAGATAAAAATTAACTACAAACTACAGTAAGGCAGTGGGGGATAACGTAATGTAAAGTACAATAGAGTAACGATAGTTAGTCCGAAAAGTCACATTTAGTCATAGTCTTTGTATCTGGGATTCAGCTTGCAGACACATCCTGCACGCATCCAGTATGGCCCTTCTGTAGTACTCTTTACAGGTGATGCCACCACAGGCACAACAATCACAGGCAATTTCTTCATAGGCGATTTCTCGGCCGGCACAGGTTTCACCGGTGATTTCTCGACAGGTGGCTTTACAGGTGATTTCTCCACTGGCACTGAATTAATAATACATTTTGCACTGGTGTTGAGAAAAATAGTTTATCCCTCAAAGCGATTTATTTTTAATTGGTACAGGACAATTAGCATCAGTAAAGCTGTGTAAAAATCTAAAACATAGTAGCTAACATTATAATTTATTTGAAAACACGAGAGGTTTTGCTTCACCAGTGTACATAATATAGATCAGAGTCAAAATGTACCAATGTGGAAAGAATGCCAGAGCTTGGTACTCTTTCCTTATTGTGAGTGCCGGATCATTGGACTATTCAATAAGATCATAGAGAATCTGACTACAGGCTTCAACTCCAGCTCTCTGTTCAATCTCTGTTACCCTCAAATCTCTTATAATTAAAAAATCTATTTCAACCCAAATACATACTCAAAATCTCAACTGTCTGGGATAGATAATTCCAAACATTCACAACCTTTGGCACAAAATGTCACTTAATTGCAGTCTTAACAGGGGACCCCTTAGATTGAGAATGCTATCCAGTTCTAAATTCCCCCAAATGAGTAAAAATCTTCATGGTATCGACCCTATCTATGACTCACTGAATTTCAAATGTTTCTGTAAGATCATCTCTAATTCTACCAAAATTTGGAGCACAGGTAGAGGAATAGATATAGTGAATGTGCAGAGCTTTATTCCCAGGGTTAGGTGACAGTGGAAAGGTGAGAGCAAAATTTTAGTTTAGTTTAGTTTAGAGATACAGCACGAAACAGGCCCTTCGGCCCACCGGGCAGCGCTGACCAGCGATCCCCGCACATTAACACTATCCTACACCCACTAGGGACATTTTTTTTTTCATTTACCAAGCCAGTTAACCTACAAACATTGGAATCTGGGAGGAAACCGAAGATCTCGGAGAAAACCCACGCAGGTTATGGGGAGAACGTACAAACTCCGTACAGACAGCACCCGTAGTCGGGATCAAACCTGGGTCTCCAGCGCTGCATTCGTTGTAAGGCAGTAACTCTACCGCTGTGCCACCGTGATGTGTAAATATACACATAAAACATACACATATACACGTAAATATACACATAAAAATATACAATATTTATATACACCTAATATGTAAGGAATGAGATGCCAGAGAAAGTGGTTGAGACAGGTACCATAACAACATTTTCAAAGACATTTGAACAAGTACTTTGATAGAAAGGGTTTACAAGGATGTTAACCAAAGGTGGGCAAATGGGAACAGTGCAGATAGGCATCTTGGTTGGCATGGATGAATAGGGCCGAGTCAGTTTCCATGCTGTATGGCTCTATGACACTATGACTATGACTGTGGGTTGGATCTACTTAATCTGTCCCAGAAAAACAATTATTTTGTGTTTTCTTGTCTCAAGATAATTATAGAAAATAATCTGTATATTAATAAAGATATTGAGTTATAGAGTCGCACAGCGTGAAAACAGTTTTTTTGGCGCAATTTGACCACGCTGACCAACATACCCCATCTATACTATCCCTCCAAACCTGTCCTATCCATGTTCCTGTATAAATGATTTTTTAAATGTTGTGATAATACCTGCCTCAACTACCTCCTATGGCAATTCATTCCATACACCTACCTCCCTTAGAAAAGTAGGTTGACCCTCAGGTTCCTATTAATACTTTCCCCCAATCACAAACAAATTTCCTCTGGTTCTTGATTTCCCTACACTTGATAAAAGACTATGCATGTACTCTATTTTTTTTCTCTCATGATCTTGTACACCTCTAGAAGATCACTCCTCAGTTTCCTGCACTTCAAGGAATAAAGTCCTAGCCTGGTCAACCTCTCCCTATAGCTCATGCCCTTGAGTCCTGGCAACATCCTCGTGAATCTATCCTGCAGCCTTTCCAGATTAACAGCATCTTTCCTATAACAGGGTTATCAAAACTGAACACAATACTCTATGTGTGGCCTCACCAATGTCTTGTACAGCTGTAACATGACCTCCTAACTATAGTCAATATTCTGACTGATGGAGGCCAATATGCTGCAATGCTTCTTGTGGCATAACAAGTAACTTGTGATGTCACTTTCAAGAAACTATTTACCCGCACTCCTATATTTCTCTGCTCTGCAACACTACCCAGAGCCCTGCCATTTACTGTGGTCCTGTCCTGATTTGACTTCCCAAATGCAACATCTTGCACTTCTTTGTGGACGCAGTTGGGAGACCCGGATGGTAGTTTGCCTCCCTGGTGCCAGGGTCTGTGATGTGTCTCAACGTGTCCAAGATATCCTAAAAGGGCAGGGAGAGGAGCCCGAGGTCATGGTACATATAGGTACCAATGACATAGGTAAAAAAAGAGAAGAGGTCCTGAAAGGAGAATTTAGGGAGTTAGGAGGGGAGTTAAAGAGAAGGACAGCAAAGGTAACAATCTCGGGATTACTGCCTGTGCCACACGACAGTGAGAGTAGGAATGGAGCGAGGTGGAGGATAAATGCATGGCTGAAGGACTGGTGCAGAGGGCAGGGATTCAAATTTCTGGATCAATGGGACCTCTTTTGTGGAAGGTGCGACCTGTACAAAAAGGATGGGTTGCACTTGAACCTGAGGGGGACCGATATCCTGGCGGGGAGATCTGCAAAGGCTACTGGGGAGACTTTAAACTAGAATGGTTGGGGGGAGGGACTCAAATAGAGAAAGCTATTAGACAGTGTGTGAGGCAGGAGGCAGAGAAGGAAAGCACTCAGACCCAACATGTAGGGGGGAAAGAAGATAACAATAATAAACAGAGAATAAGAGGTGGTGGGGTTCTTAAATGGGTGAGCAGAGAAACAAAGGGGTGTAAAATGCGGGCGGAAGCAATAGGTAGCAAGGTGACAAGTAAAAGTGGCAGGCAGACAAATCTAGGGCAAAAATCAAAAAGGGCCACTTTTCAACATAATTGTATAAGGGGTAAGAGCATTGTAAAAACAAGGCTGAAGGCTTTGTGTCTCAATGCAAGGAGCATTCGTAATAAGGTGGATGAGTTGAACGTGCAGATAGCAATTAATGATTATGATATAGTTGGGATCACGGAGACATGGCTCCAGGGTGACCAAGGCTGGGAGCTGAACATCCAGGGATATTCAATATTCAGGAGGGATAGAGAGAAAGGAAAAGGAGGTGGGGTAGCGTTGCTGGTTAGAGAGGAGATTAACACAGTGGAAAGGAAGGACATTAGCTTGGAGGATGTGGAATCGGTATGGGTAGAGCTGCGAAACACTAAGGGGCAGAAAACGCTGGTGGGTGTTGTGTACAGGCCACCTAGCAGTAGTAGTGAAGTTGTGGATGGCATCAAACAGGAAATTAGAAATGCATGCAACAAAGGCAAAACAGTTATAATGGGTGACTTCAATCTACATATAGATTGGGTGAATCAAATTGGCAGGGGTGCTGAGGAAGAGGATTTCTTGGAATGTATGCGGGATAGTTATCTAAACCAACATGTAGAGGAACCAACGACAGAGCAGGCTATTCTAGACTGGGTATTGAGTAATGAGGAAGGGTTAGTTAACAGTCTTGTTGTGCGTTCCCCCTTGGGCAAGAGTGACCATAATATGGTTGAGTTCTTCTTTAGGATGGAGAGTGACATTGTTAATTCAGAAACAACGGTTCTGAACTTAAAGAAAGGTAACTTTGAGGGTATGAGACGTGAATTGGCCAAAATTGACTGGCATTTAGTTCTAAAAGGGTTGACGGTGGATATGCAATGGAAGGCATTTAAAGACTGCATGGATGAACTACAAAAATTGTTCATCCCAGTTTGGCAAAAGAATAAATCAGGGAAGGTAGTGCATCGATTGATAACAAGGGAAATCAGGGATAGTATCAAATCAAAAGATGATGCGTAAAAATTAGCCAGAAAAAGCAGCAAACCAGAGGACTGGGAGAAATTCAGAGACCAGCAGAGGAGGACAAAGGGCTTAATTAGGAAAGGGAAAATAGATTATGAAAGAAAACTGGCAGGGAACATAAAAATTGACTGCAAAAGTTTTTATAGATATGTGAAGAGAAAGAGATTAGTTAAAACAAATGTAGTTCCCTTGCAGTCAGAAACAGGTAAATTGATCATGGGGAACAAGGATATGGCGGACCAATTGAATAACTACTATGGTTCCGTCTTCACTAAGGAAGACATAAATAATCTGCCGGAAATAGCAGGGGACCGCGGGTCAAGGGAGATGGAAGAACTGAGTGAAATCCAGGTTAGTCGGGAAGTGGTGTTGGGTAAATTGAATGGATTAAAGGCCGATAAATCACCAGGGCCAGATAGGCTGCATCCCAGAGTACTTAAGGAAGTAGATCCAGAAATAGTGGATGCATTAGTGATAATTTTTCAAAACTCTTTAGATTATGGAGTAGTTCCTGAGGATTGGAGGGTAGCAAACGTAACCCCACTTTTTCAGAAGGGAGGGAGGGAGAGTGAAAACGGGGAATTACAGACCAGTTAGTCTAACATCGGTAGTGGGGAAACTGCTAGAGTCAGTTATTAAAGATGGGATAGCAGCACATTTGGAAAGTGGTGAAATCATTGGACAAAGTCAGCATGGATTTACGAAAGGTAAATCATGTCTGACGAATCTTATAGAATTTTTCGAGGATGTAACTAGTAGAGTGGATAGTGGAGAACCAGTGGATGTGTTGTATCTGGACTTTCAGAAGGCTTTCGACAAGGTCCCACATAAGACATTAGTATACAAACTTAAAGCACACGGTATTGGGGGTTCAGTATTGATGTGGATAGAGAACTGGCTGACAAACAGGAAGCAAAGAGTAGGAGTAAACCGGTCCTTTACACAATGGCAGGCAGTGACTAGTGGGGTACCGCAAGGCTCAGTGCTGGGACCCCAGCTATTTACAATTTATATTAATGACTTGGATGAGGGAATTGAAGGCAACATCTCCAAGTTTGCGGATGACACTAAGCTGGGGGGCAGTGTTAGCTGTGAGGAGGATGCTAGGAGACTGCAAGGTGACTTGGATAGGCTGGGTGAGTGGGCAAATGTTTTGCAGATGCAGTATAATGTGGATAAATGTGAGGTTATCCACTTTGGTGGCAAAACAGGAAAGCAGACTATTATCTAAATGGTGGCCGATTAGGAAGAGGGGAGATGCAGCGAGACCTGGGTGTCATGGTACACCAGTCATTGAAAGTAGGCATGAAGGTGCAGCAGGCAGTGAAGAAAGTGAATGGTATGTTAGCTTTCATAGCAAAAGGATTTGAGTATAGGAGCAGGGAGGTTCTACTGCAGTAGTACAGGGTCTTGGTGAGACCACACCTGGAGCATTCCAAATCTGAGGAAGGACATTATAGCCATAGAGGGAGTGCAGAGAAGGTTCACCAGACTGATTCCTGGGATGTCAGGACTTTCATATGAAGAAAGACTGGATAGACGTGGCTTATACTCGCTAGAATTTAGGAGATTGAGAGGGGATCTTATAGAAACGTACAAAATTCTTATGGGGTTGGACAGGCTAGATGCAGGAAGATTGTTCCCGATGTTGGGGAAGTCCAGGACAAGGGGTCACAGCTTAAGGATAAGGGGGAAATCCTTTAAGACCGAGATGAGGAAAAACTTTTTCACACAGAGAGTGGTGAATCTCTGGAACTCTCTGCCACAGAGGGTAGTTGAGGCCAGTTCATTGGCTATATTTAAGAGGGAGTTAGATGTGGCCCTTGTGGCTAAAGGGATCAGGGGGTATGGAGAGAAGGCAGTTACGGGATACTGAGTTGGATGATCAGCCATGATCATATTGAATGGCGGTGCAGGCATAAGGGCCGAATGGCCTACTCCTGCACCTATTTTCTATGTATCTATGTATCTATGTATCTAAACGCCATCAACCATTCCTCAGCCCATATGCCCAATTGATTAAGATCCTGCTGCAATGTTTGACAACCATCTTTGATATCAACAATACCACTCATTTTGTGTCATCAGCAAACATACTAATCATGCCTTGTACATTCTCATCCATATCATTGACATAGATGACAAGCAGCAATGGATTCAGCACTGAACCATAAGGCACACGACTAGTCACAGGCCTCCAGTCTGAAAAACAACCTTCCATCATCATCCTCTGCTCCGTTCCATGAAGCCAATTTTCTATCCAATTGTTTATATGTGTGCAAGATTTTACTGAGGCTTCACTGGAGGAGGCTAGAGAAAAATTAAACTTGCATTTAACATAGTGTATCAGTGTGTATTTCGCATAGAAAGAAACAACTCACATTGCTTTGCATACCATGCATTCCTTTGACCATTGTATGGAAGCAAATATAACAACCACACAATATGTACAGAACTTTCCTGATGCAGGAGTATCAAGAGGATTAGCCAGACATAACAGAACCATGTCCAACTACAGTGCAATAAGTGCTATGTACAATTTTTGTATGCCTCATAAACAAGAAAAATAACATCTTATGATGTATATAACATCTTCAATAATAGGGTTGTCAATAACATTTGTGATTATGCAAATAAATCATATGTAAAATAACTTTGGCACACTGATCCACACCATATCTCAAGCAAGTGATGCAATATAGATGTGCTGTTTAATAAATGAAACACATAGGCTTTATATTTATGGACTGCATTTGAGAAGAATATTACATGCTTCAAAATTGTGCAAAATTGTTCGGCTAAAAAGCCAGCTAGACATTAGAATTATCTCGTTTATGTTTTAATGCATCAGGATTGAGAATAATGGAAGGAACTGCAGGTGCTGGTTTACACTGAAGATAGACACAAAATGCTGGAGTACCTCAGCGGGTCAAGCAGCATCTCTGGAGAAAAGGAATAGGTGACATTTTGGATCGAGACCCTTCTGAGAATAAGGGGAGAGGGAAACTAGATGTATGAAAAGTAATACCTCTAATCATACCTTTAGTTTCCCTCCCCTCTTACTCTCAATCTGAAGAAGGGTCAACACGAAACGTCACCTATTCCTTTTCTCCAGAGATGCTGCATGTTACTCCAGCATGTTGTGTCTATCTTCACGACTGAGAATAACTTGTTTTCATTCCAGTGTTGTGAGTTCTGAAGTGACGGATGATGTCAACGTGGAAATCACAGGCTTCCTGAGATATAGAATATAGACTAGACTAAGTGGGACCCGTTGGGTCCCAGTCACATGGGAAGCTCCAACGCAACCCATCCCCCAACGCAATATTCCACCACTCACCCATAGCCCCTAACTGCGCAGGTGTGGCTCATTTCCCCTCATCCCCCAGCACTCCCTTCCCCTCCTCTTCATGGGAGGGGAGGGGGGGAGGGAATGGGGGTGTGGGGTAGGAGGGCAAGAGGGGAGTGGGGGTGTGTGTGGACAGGGCGTGTAGGAGGGGGGTGAGCGTGTTGTGGAGAGAGGAGGTGTGTGTGGGGGAGGGGGTGTGTGGGGGAGGGGGATGCTGAGGAGGCTGTGTGGGGGAGGGGGTGTGTGGTGGAAGGGGGTGTAAGGGAGGGGCCATTGTGGGGGAGGGTGTTGTGGAGGGAGGGGGGTTGTGGGGTAGCTGGGGGTTTGTGGGAGGGGGTGTGTGGGGGGAGGGGGGTGTGTGGGGGAGGGGGGGTGTGGGACGTGTGTGTGGAAGGGTGTGAGGGTGTGGGGGAGGGGGTGTGTGGGGGAGGAGGTGTGTGGGGGGGGTGTGGGCGGGGAGGATTGTGGGGGAGGGGGAGAGCTCAGAGAAAAGACGGGGTTGTGGGGGTGAGGGTGGTATCATGGGGGAGGGGGGCAGGATCCAGCAAGGGGGACCAGAGGGGAAGGGGCTGCAGCTGATGTTGCGATGGAGACTCACAGCAGGTGCTGGTCCTTCTCCTCTGCCAGGATCAGAGTCTATGCTTTCCATTTGACGACATCGGCGACATCTCCGATTCCGGGCTGGGCTGGGCTGGGTCTCCAACGCTGGGCTGGGTGTCCGATGCTGGGTTGGGTCTCCGACACTGGGCCGGGTCTTTGACATTGGACTAGGTCTCTGACGCTGGGCTGCTTTGTGTCGGGTCTCTGACCCAATCTCCCTCTGTGTCCGGTTGGAGACTTCCGCCGGCCATCCAGTGCCTCCCTCAGCTCCAGTAAAGATGCGATGGTGCAGGAAGGGGCGGACCATCCCACGGAGTGACAGGAGAAAAGGCCAATTCACGCGGCGCTGAATGGCAATAGAGGAGATAAATCTGCGCATGCGCAGTTTTTAAGATTTTTCAAACCTTGCTAACTTTTACATTAGACCACCGATCGGAACAAAACTTGGTGTAATCGCAGCTCAGGAGAACGGTGAGTAAGCTGGTGAAAAATCATAGTGCCATCGCATACCGTTTTTTTGTTCAAATAGAATGACCATGCAAACCAGAAGATAACAAGATCAGAGCTTCAGTTATGTATAGATATATAGATAATAGATATAGATATAAATATAGATATACAGCATAGAATGGAAGAGCAGGTAGCTTGTTGAGTGGTCTTCTTTTTCTGCCTTTCATGGAACTTTTTGTTTAATCTCAATGAATGGTAATGAAGTTCTCAACTCCATTCCAACTGTTTCTGCCCATCTGAAACCACTGTGTTTTAAAACACTCACTCTTGGGCAGCAGAGACAAAACTGCACTCTCTATGCTTCTGAGAGTCGGACAACCTAATTAGGCACCACAATTCACCAGAGAGATATCTTCTATGATGACCTTACAACATTTTACAAATCCACCAGAAGCAATTTGAGCTTCTTCTCCCTGGCCAGAAGCTCCAGCACTGATGCCCGAGTGAAATTAAAATAATCCACTGTTGAAGGAACACATTGATTCTCAGGTTAATCCAAGCATCACATTTGTGATCAACTGACATTCTTTCCTTTTTTTGTTCCAGTCTGATGTCATTTCAATCCAATGTAAAGGTAGAAATTGCCAATTCTATCCAAGCAACAGCATTTTCATCTCTAAATCAAAGCCTTTTGGTTCAAGTCCCTTCGAAAGACTTGGATATAAAATCTATTTCAGAACTGAAAGAGTTGGTAGGTTATTTAGCCACTGTAAACTGCTCTTCACATGTTAAGTGGAATCTGGGGATAGCTGAAGGATATGTGCGGAGAACAAAATAGATTACAGCAAGCTTATTTTGAATAGATGATGATTGGCCTGAAATCAGTGAGCTGAAGTGTCTGTTTCCAAGTTCAATATTACACGTTTGAGGGTAATGTTGAATGTGGTCTGTGTCTACATTCTTGGGGGCCATGAAATATATTATAGTGCTATTTTGAAGAAAAGAGGATAATTTTCACCGATGTTTTGCAATAAAAAAAATTAGTAAATGTCACAATGCTGAGCACGGACATTTGTTCTGCAGAAATTAACATATGTGTACTCATGTTCCAAGAATGACTGTGTTTGAAAAGTAGTTAAGTTGTGGTAAAGTATTCTTTATAGGGGACGATCAGCCATGATCACAATGAATGGCGGTGCTGGCTCGAAGGACCGAATGACCTCCTCCTGCACCTATTTTCTATGTTTCTATGTTTCGATAAACCGAGATTGTGAGAATAGATATTCAAATGAAGATCTTTCTTCTTAAGCAAAAGAAGCTGAGGAGAAGGAATTGAAAGGGAAGTAAACATGTGTATGAGACAGAAACCAAAAGTTTCAATTGTAAAGTACATCGATATATTTGTTGGATAATCCTGGGTTATGAATTATTAAAGATTCAACAGCCAATCATTTATGGGATCAATAAATTGGTTGAGTTTGAAATAACTAATTTCGCATGTTGGATTTGTGGCACATTTCTTTATATATGCTTCTATTAATTGTGTACACATACATACAGAGAATGTCAGAACTACTTAAAATGCAAACCATACAATGCTAATTATTAATCATGTTTCATAGATATTTTGGAAAATTATGGTTTAACAACAAATTTTTGTGCAGTGGGACTGCAAAGATGCTTCTTTGCCATCATTCTTGATCGGGTACAATTTCAAATCTGCTGGCAACATTTCATTGTGGTTTTATAAATGCCATCACAGCTGAATCTGATCTTGTCCTTGACTAACACCACATCGGATTATTTTAAACATGGATTTCTTACATGCTGACTCCGAATTCAAAATCAAGGATAAAACCTAACTTCAGATTCAGATCAGATTCAGATTCACATTTATTGTCACGCGCACCAATTAAGGTACAGTGGTATTTGAGTTACTATGCAGCCATACAATTAAAAGAACACAACACAATTAAAAAGAATGATAGAACTTAACATAAACATCCACCACAGTGATTACTATGATGGAAGGCAATAAAGTTCATTCAGTCTCCTCCTTTTGTTCATCTGTGTTAGGGGCCTTGACCCTCTGTAGTCGCCGCTAGGGACAGCCCGTTGCATACGCCCTCTCATCGGGATGATCAAAGTTCCCACGTCGGGATGGATGGAACACACTCTGCGGCTTGGAATGCCCAAATCGGCCACTTTCTTACGGCTTCTCCATGTTATAGGCTGCAGGCAGACCAGCGGTCGGATCTCTTCTCCGGCAGTCCCCGGCATTGGATCCCTGGTTCTGGGATGGTAAGTCCGCTCCACGCCTGCTGCTAGAAGCTCTGCAGACTGCGGTTTCACGAGGTTAAAGTCAGCAGGCCGGCGGTTGGAGCCCTTCTTCTGGCTCCACGATAGAAGTTCGTGCCGCGCCTGCTGCTGAAGCTCTGGGTCGTTCTCCGGGAAAGGCTGCACCAATCCAAGTTGTTGCGAAAATGAGACTAGGAGAGAAGTCGCATTCCGCCGAGGTACGTGACTGGAAACAGTTTCCCCCTTACCCCCCCCCCCCTCCCAACACCCCCCACATTAAAACAAAAACCTAGAGACATTAACACATACATTTAGACTTACTAAAAAAAACAAAAAATAGTCTAAATGACCGACAAACTGCTGGCAAGGCTGCCGTGCACGGCACCACCCGATGACATCCCCTCCTAAAAAGCTCAGTGACAGAAGTATACAAAATGAAAACAAAAACAAAAGTGCAATTATTGGAAAGCTGAAATTTTAAAGAAAAGGAAATTCCGGAGATGCTCAGCTTGTCGGGCAGCATCAGGGGAGGGAAATAAAATGAGTTAATATTTCAATTTAATTACCCTTCTGATAAAAAAAAAACATTAATTGTTTCTCTCTGCACAGATGACTTCATCATAATTAATGTTTTTGTGGTGAGCTACTATCTCGAGATCCTCGTACTATCCTTAATCAGACTTTACTGGACTTTATCTTGCACTACACATTATTTCCTTTATCGTTAATCCCCTTGTCATTCCCTAGCCCAACACTGACCCACCTTCTCCCCAAAATTCACAAACAGTCCTGCCCCAGCAGACCCATCATCTCAGCCTGCTCGTGGCCCACTGAATTCATTTTCCCATACTTCAATTCCATCCTATCCTCCTTATCCAGTCCATTCCCACCTACATCCGAGACGCCCACATGCCCTTCAACTCTCTTAAATTTCAACTTCTAGGCACCCATTGCTTCATCTTTGCCAAGGAAGACCAGTCCCTCTACACTTCCATCCCCCACCACAAAGTTCTCAAGGCCCTCCATTTCTTCCTCCAACAGAGAGCCCATAAATTTCCCTCTACTATCACTTTCCTCCACTTGATGGAACTTGTCCTCACCCTCAACATCTCCTCTTTTTCACTCCTCTCACTTCCTCGAATTTAAAGGTATATCTATGGGCAATCGCATGGGCCCCAGCTATTACTGCCTTTTTTTATCGGTTACGCCGAACAGTCCTTCTATCAGGTGAAGACTGGCCCTATCCACCAACTCTTTCTCCATTACATCAACAACTGCATCGGGGATGCCTTCTGCATCCGTGAACAACTCGTGGATTTCATTAACTTCACTACAACCTGCCATTGCTACCCTCAAATTTACATAAACTATCTCTTACACCTCTCTCCTCTTTCTTGATCTCTGTCTCTATCACAGGATACAGACTATCTACTAGTGTCTACTATAAATCTACAGACTTCCAGTTACCTGGATTACACTTCCTTCCATCCATTCTCTTGCAAATACACTATTCCCTACTCTCAAATGTTCCTACTACTCTCAACATTTCAAGACGTCTTTCTTTAGTAAATGTGGTTTCTGCCCTGTTATAGATAGATTCATCACACACGTCTTCTATGTGTCCCAGAGTTCTGCTCTTGCTCCCCCAGGAAAAAATAGGACAGGTCCCTTTGTGTTCACTTTTCACCCCACCAGCCATTGCATCCAACAAGTCATACTCTAACATTTCTGGCACCTACAAGAGGAAGTCTCATCTTCCCTTCTCGACTTGCTTCTGTCTTTTGCAGAGACTGTTCCCTCTGTAACTCCTTGGTTCACTCATCCTTTCCCACCCATACCATTCCCTTCCCAGGTACTTTCCCCTGCAATCTCAGGATATGTAACATCTGTCCCTATATCTCCTTCCTTGCCATCATCCATGGACCCCAGCAATCCTTCCAGGTGAGACATAGGTTCACGTGCGCCTCCTCTAACCTCATTTACTGCGTCCAGTACTCCGGACGTGGCCACCTGTAAATTGGGGAGATCAAGCGTAGACTTGATGACCATTTCACTGAACACTTGTGGCTCGGTCCACCAAGGCCCATGGCACCTCCTGGTTGCTAACCATTTTTACTCCCCATCCCATTCCCACACTGACCTTTCTGTCTTGGGTCACCTCCATTGCCAAGTTTGGCCGCACGCAAACTTGAAGAACAGCACCTTATATTCCACTTGGGTAGCTCAGACCCAACGGTATGAACATTGAATTCTCCAATTTTATGAAAGCTCTAACTAACCCCCTTCCCTCCTCTGACTGCCCCACCTAGATTGCCACCAATTTCTCATCTGCTACTTTCCTCCCTCTAGCTTCACAATCCACAACTCCCTCAACCTGTCTCACAACTTCTGTTCTTGTATCTGGCTTTTGCTCCAACCATCTGCCTATCAACCATATCCCCCCCCCACCCAGCCCCCCGCTCTATTATTGAACTATTGCTGGCACACTTTGTCCAGCGTCTCCCCTTTTCCACCTTGCTTTGCCCCCTCTACAATTGAAGATGAGTATCAACCCGAAACATCACCTATCCATGTTCTCCAGTAATGCTGCCCGACCTGCTTGTTCTACATACTCACCACCCTCTGTGTGAAAAAGTTGCAACTATCAAGAACAAATATATGAGGACTCAATTATTTAACAAAATCAAGAAGTAATGAAAAGCGAAGGTAAAAAATCCATGGCTTTGTTCATGTGAAATTCTCCAGCTATTGAGAGAAACGGGTCTGATGTCATGTTCAGATATGGTGCTGGTACATCATGTGACTGTCATAGAATTAAATGCAGTTTATCTTACTGAAAAGCACCACATAAATGGGTGGCACAGCATTGGCTGCCTCGCCAACGCAATGCAGCCTAACATCGAGCATTTGGCAGACTTTGCTGGAGACCGACTTTTGAGAGCTCCACCGTGGGGAGCCTACGGGACTTTAACATCGTGGAGCCCACGATTCCTTTGCCAGGGATTGACCTCGGAATTCCAATCGTGAGTGCTTGCTGACGTAATATCATGGAGCTCGCGGTCTCTGGTCAGAGGCCGACTTCGGGAACTCCTAGCCGGAGGAGCTTCGAATGCCCTGACGCAGGAGCTTCGACCGCCCCGACGCAGGAGCTTCGACCACCGGCTGCTGGAGGTTCGATCGTCCCAACGGATGGTTCGACTGCCCCGACCGTGGGAGAATAAAGAGGAAGAAGATTGGACTTTTTTGCCTTTCATCACAGTGAGGAATGTGGGGAATCCGCTGTGGTGGATGTTTATGTTAACTTGTATGTAGTTGTGTGTCTTGTTGCTATTATTTCGTATAGGTGTATGATAATTTTCATATCACTGTACCTTAATTGGTACATGTGACAATAAAAGACCTTTGACCTTTCAAACCTTTAAATCTTGAAAATTAACAAAAGCTGATCCATTCAATCATAAATAAATTGACCTGGAAAATTCCTCTGATAACACAGAAACATGGAATAACGTGTCCTTGCAAAGTCAGGCAGGTATTCTAGATCACAGTGTAAGTAATCATAAAGAAAATTTATTTTCCTAGCAAACGGACAGAAGGATGAGGAACTCAGCTAGTCAGGCAATATCTGAGAAGGGTATAGAGCAGTGGTTCTCAACCTTGTTTGCCCCATGCACCCCTTTCACCATATGTCAGAATGTCATTCCCCCCCTCCTTTCCAAGATTGTCTGCCTCAAAAAGTGCATTCCAAATAATATGCATATAATACTGAAAATCCTTTATTTTTTCCATATTAGTACATATACATTTACAATTTTACATGGATTATTTTTATAGTGGAGTTTTACAAATTAAATGCCAATTGAAAATGTTGATGGATTTATAAAACTTGAAAATGTAAAATAGTTTTTTAAATATTTATAATGAATTACTTAACAGACCAAACTGAAGCATAATGCAATAAACAAAAAGTTCAATAGAATACCAGGATATTGTAAATTTGTAATTAATTTTATTCAGATGAAGATTACAGTCAATGAGAAACCTGTGATTGTTTTTTCTTCGCCAATTCTGGGATACGCGGAGGAGTGCTTGAAAGGGCACAACGCAGGTCATTTTCTACCTCTAATCTACTACGTTGCTTCGTTTTAATTTGCAACAGAGTTGAAAAGCCTGACTCACAAAGCTTTGTCGACACAAACGGAAGCAATGCACGGATAGCTCTTTCTGCCACTTTTGGGTGGGAATCGCACATCAACGGCCAAAATTCTGTGATTGATTTCTCATCGAACATATCTCTTGCTCCCGAATCAGTTTTCAGCTCCAGAAATTCATCTTGACAATCATCAGGAACTTTTTCAACTGACAATTTGAATGGATTTCGCACTAAATCCAACTCATCATCACTGAGTTCAGGAAAATATCGTCTGAATTCATTATCCAGTGTTGTCAAATGCTGCAAAATTTCATTTTTTGCAAATTGTGGAAGCACCTTCTCTTCACCACCAACAACAAGAACGGATGACATTTTCTCAAACATTGCAACATTTTTTATATTGACCTTTCTCTTCCAATTTTCCAGCTTGCTCATGAAAGCTTTCAAGGCATCCATGAATTTTATGATGTTTGTATTCCTTCCTTGCATCTGAAGATTCAGTTTAGACTGCTCAGAACTGCAAGCATTGAAGTATGAGTCACACATCATCTGCGAGAGTGGGGGCCCGGCAGGGGTGCAGCGGCGTCACTTCGCCGAGGGGTAAGGGGGTGTAGGGGGTGGGGGTACTCGTGACAGGAGGCTAGGTCTAGGACTCTAAGCAAAGCGTAAGCTTTCGTAAGGGTACTTGCAGACGGACCACTCGGTGGCGCCTATGTCTTTCCTTTGTGGCAGCCCTGTCTATGGGTAATCTATTTTGATCCTTACGGTTCAGAAGCTTGTGGTGAACGGTTTGATAGGCTGCTTGCAGCAGGTAACCGATGCATACTGATTTTGTGCCGCCCTGGGGAGCTCAAAGGCAATAAAAAGATCAACATTCTAACAGTTTGAGTTTGCTAATCTGTGGTCCCAATTCCCCCCCCTGAAAACCTGAAATCCCCCCCCTGGGGGGAATTCCCCCCTGGTTGAGAACCCCTGGTATAGAGGAATGGGACAGGACCCTTCCTCAGATGGAAAGTCTGCTCTCGACCTGAAACATCACCCGTCCATTTCCTCCATAGATGCTGTCTGACTTACTGAGTTCCTCCGGCCTTTTGCATTTTCTAAAGATTCCAGTATCTGCAGTTCCTGGTGTCCCCAATTACCACAAGATTAAAGGGGAATAACCTGTGCTTATTTTTTTATCAGCAAAGTCCTTTTATCATTACAGCAACTGCACCTCCCCCCCGGCTCCCCAAAGCAGCTCAGTATGGATGTTGCCCATGAGCTACTGAAGGTAAGTCTCCGCAGGCTTTGTCAAATCTGCATTTCATCATAACTTAGTAATCAAGAGATCTATTAAATCCTCAAAGATTTCAGGTGCCTGGACCCTTGTGGCAAATTATTTATGCTGCAATATTTTTTTAAATAGTCACAGTACATAGGGCATAGTGCATAACATTGCCAGTGAGAATGAAAAACAACATCTGTTGACAAATGGACAGACTGATGGTGGCACAAGAACAGGAACAATGATATATTGGCAGCTTCTGCCACTGAACTACTGCACTGAGACATCTGTGTATGGTTGACTCTAATGATGTCAGTGCTATCTGTTTGGCGGAGTTATTAGAGGTCTTACCGGAGTCTGATAAACAGAAGCATGTGCTGATGGCCCCTGGATTTTATGAACTGGCATCGGTAGCAAAATTTTAATTATTGGCAATATTTATTTTACTGCTTGCACATTAGCATTCAGGCCCATTTTATATCCCAAATGCCTTTTTAAATGTTTTACAGAGCTGAAATCATTAAATATGACTCTAACTATAAAAAAGAACAGAGAAGAAATGAGATCCAGGAAAGAGAGGGGCGTAGGTTCAAATTAAGTTTGAGGTCAAAATGGATAATATTAATGACTGTGACCTGAAAATATTCACCTGGTAAAATGTAAGTATAATGTTTCTCACTCTAGTGATGTCTACAAATATAATACAATGCCTGATTTTAACTGGTGGTACAAATTCACCTCAATGATGACCAATGATATCGATGACTGAGTCCTCAGAAATAGGATTTTTAAAAAAAATGTATTTCCAACTTTTAAGTGACCTTCCTGCAGGAATCGTCAGTATCCCGCAGAATGGATGGAGCTAGGTTTGAGGAAACAAGACCCATCACCTCAAACTTGCAAGACGTACTCTGGTAGTCAGATCAGTGAATCAGGAGTAAAGGGTGCAATCTGGTTTGCAGTTGAAAAAGTACTCGAGGCATTAGATAGTGCTCTTTGCAGCGGGGTCAGGATGTTCCAAAGACTCTGTTGCTGACCTGGTGCGAAAGTTAAAGGTAACTTCCCACAATTGGAAGTTTATTTTATTAGTATTATTGGTACTACTTTCTGCAGCGAGATAATCCAGTTGCAATGGTCACCATATGAACAACCCATAATTTGAAATGAAATTCCACATAGGAACTTTGGGATTTTAGGGTAGAAATTGAAGTACAGAATCTCAAGGGCAATAATTTTAGGCTTATTACCAGATTAGCATAAATTTCAGTGGATTAAATAGTTAAGTATATTGTACATAAAGTGTTGCTGGAAGAATGGTTGTGGATTAGTGGGCCTCTGGCAATAACACATGGAGAAGGGATACCTCTCCCAGTGGAATGATATCTGCTTATATTCAACTGGAATACAGTGCCTCAGCATCTCAGATGTACTGGGGCTATTTGCATTGCTTTAAGCTAACAAAAATGGAGGGACAGATTGAAAGTAGAAGGATGATTACAGATTTAATAGGAAAGGACATTCAAAGAAGCAGTTTAGATCAGGAAAAGCAGAGAGAGTAAAGTCACAGCAAATTAATGATAAGAATGATTAGATAATTATCAATTCATGGTAACATGGCAGTGTTAACATTTTAAAAGTATTAAATCAGAATGCATTAGTATTCAAGATTCTGAAGACGGGTCTAGACCCGAAACGTCACCCATTCCTTCTCTCCAGAGATGCTGTCTGTCCCGGTGAGTTTCTCCAGCATTTTGTATCTACCCAATATTCAAGACAAAATGGATATAAATTGACACAAATAGAGATGACCAAATCAGATCTAATAGGTCATTTAGAATGCAATTGTACGGGACTGATTGGAAATTAATGGTTCCAGGATAGTTGATGTTTAGGAAGGAAAGACAACATGGAAAAGGAAAGGAAAGGCCCAACAATGAAGGATGACAGAAGACCTATAGTGGGCAATGGAAAGGGCCCATTAGAACAGGAAGTGGAATTAACATGGATTGAATAAAGAAAAAAATGCCAAGAGACTTGTTTTTATTGTGGGAGGAGTATCATTATTCGTAAAGCTAAATTGCTGCATTAGATCTTCCCACCTTCTCCCAAATCATGACATTCTAGACATTGAATTTTCCACCTTCTGAGGTGATCAAACACATTAGCTGGAGACCAGGCTGAATTCAACTGATTTCCTGCTACTTGTCTTCAAAGCTATCGCCATGGGATGTCAGCCCTTAAAGACAAACTACACACTACCCAGACAATAGCAACACACACCAGGCTGCTCTGGAGGAGAGAGGGGCTGCAGAAGAAAGGGTGGGATCTCCATCACTCATGCAAGTATGCTAATCGCTGAGGGAGATTTAATGTGCTGGGAGGTGGCTGGGAGAGTACTGGAGGAAAGTTGAATTGTAACTTCTGGAAATGAGATTTCCCCACCCAGTGGAGTTGTGTCGCAAGATATTTCATTAACCCACTCAATATGTTGAGATGAAATGCACACTTTCAAAAATGTTAGTCTTTCACATCTACATTCAGATACATTCTCACAAACATGCTCTAACTACCCCTCACACTTTTTTCACTCCATACTCCCACATGACCTCACTACCCACATCCACAATAAATGTTGCTCCCCCAACCCAGCACACAGAAGATTTATGCAACAATATGCAACATTTACTCAGTGTCCTCCATCACTTCCATTGAAGCAAAATGTTCAAGGAAGAGGAAGGAGGCAACTTAAGTGGGGAGGAAATCCTTTGACTGCAACCCCTCACCACATCTTTCTCCTCATGGGCAGAATAGATAGAGTCATAGGCAGTGATAGAGTCATAGACTATCAAAAACATGCCCTTCAGCCCTTCATGTACCCATTTACACCAATCCCCGAGTCAAACCAATTCTTCAAAGCAATCAGCTAGGTAGATACATAATGAATACTTCATTGGGCTGTATGCTTCCTTTTTTATTGACTAACAGTATACTTCTTTTACGCTACATCCCATAAACATGGCTTGGGTTCAGATTATGTGGGCAACTATTTTTCGTTTCAGCTTTTATATGAATGAGGAGAGGCTTCTCTGTAGATGATCACATCTGGTCACAGAAAGGTTGGAGCAAAGAAAGGGAGGGGAGCAGGAGGGAGGTGTGGAGGGAGAGGACATGGATTATAATACTTAATGTACCTGACATTCCTGAACACTACCTCAGAGGTGAAAGGAACAAGGATAATAATACCAAATCAATTGTGCTGCAGTCCTGCATGAGTTTCAGGGAATATGGGGAAAGGTGCTTATGTGAGTGGTTTGGGGTTGATGGAGTGGGGAGATGCCCACACATCTCAGGGCACTCAGATCATCTCTGTGACTGGGATGCTGTCAACTCAAGGTCATGTATGGTTCTTTGACAGGATGCTTCATCAATAGTGTAAAAAGGAACTGCAATGCTGGTTTTTAACCGAAGATAGACACAAAAAGCTGGAGTAACTCAGCGGGACAGGCAGCATCTCTGGAGAGAAGGAATGGGTGATGTTTCGGGTCGAGACACTTCTTCACTCTATCTGCTTCATAAATTGCCAGCAATGCCTCATAGCATGGAGAAGACCACCCTACATCCTCATTGGATGTTATAGAGAGTCAGCGACCACCCCCTACATTCTGGAAGTGATTCTTACTTATTTGAAAGGACTTGATGCCAAATTTGACCCATGACACCACTGGATTCAGGTGACAGCTTCTACAGAAAAAACAGTGACGCCCGATTTGATCCATTGTTACATTGGTCTATGTAGAGGTCAGCTCTCTGCCACAAGGGAACATGACAAACCTCTTCAGCAAAGCTAAATATCAGCGGAAAATTGGTGTCCTCAATGAGCAGAGACCTGCCACATGTGACCAGATCACTTTCCTACAAGAGGAGGCATATGGCACATATGAATTCAGGAAAAGAGCCATATATCTCCAATGTTCCCCAGCCCATCATTCCCCAGCGTTTACACCTCTATCCACCATGAGCAGTGTTCCACCCAGATATCAGAAAGACTTGGCTCCAAGAGAGGACTAAACAGTGTTTCTGAAGAGTGGCATTGTTAGCCAATGCAGATTTGAGTTGAGAGTTGAAATGATGCTGCTCAGTTTGGCTGCAGGTCATTTGTACCACTGAGAGGCTGTCTGATGGGCAGATCTTGTTGATTGACGACCCACTCATGAGTGCACCAAGGCATCTCCCATCACTTACCCATGCCCCATGGTAGGCTATCCTTGATTGCCTCTTCAGTTGGCCGGGGCCAGTAATATGAAACTGGCCCATTTCATTCAAGAACTTCATTTGGCTCATCAAGGACATCTGTGGAGACTCAAGGGGAAAGAGAGCAATCTTCCAGCTGGCAGAATGGAGCTGAGTTTGGCCATTAAACCTAACCAATAGGGAACAGTAGTATGGTGGTCAACTGACGGACAAATAATAGGTTTCTATTGATGCATCCTGTAATATAATTTTGTGATGAATAATTTCAATATACAAGTCACGCTTCATTTAATTTCCATTAGGAATATGACTGAATTTTTGATGTGTTGAGGGAAGACCGGTGTTCTTACAACTAGTGGCATTGCTGCCCATCAGTGATGCCTCACTTAGTACAGATGCCAATGCCATGCACTGCAAGTGTAATGACTTGAAGTCTGGGTTAATTGCTGCTAGTCACTGATGCTTCACTACAGCACAGCATATTATTGTGGTAAAAGCTCCAAAATTAGCTGTGCCAATCTGTTCCAGTACAGTTCCAACATTGGCTTATACCCAGAAATGCTGAAAATTACTCAGGTATGACCTCTACAGCAAAAGAGGACAATAAATGACAGCTAATTATCACAATGTAAGGATTAATAGTAAGATTAAATGAGAACTTACCAGTTTGAAGTTTGATCTTTATTTTATGAGTTACGATGAGCGATTACGTGAAGAATGCCGTCAGCCCGCATGCGCGTCAATCTTCAAAGTAGCGGTGTGAAATCACAGATAACAGTTGTTGAACTGAACATAGTAAGATTAGAGAGGACTAGAACTACCAGATGACCTTTATGATATGCGGGTTGGGAGCGGAGGGCACGTAATCGCTCATCGTAACTCCTCATAAAATAAAGATCAAACTTCAAACTGGTAAGGTCTCGTTTAATCTTACTATTTTACTTCGGAGTCACGTGAGCGACTACGTGAAGATTTCAAAGCTCTGTGATTTCATGTCGTGGAAACGAGTCCACACAAGCACAACTGCATCAGTTGACCACAGATAAGGGAAACATTCATAATGCATACAGACATGATATATATTTAGAACATGCTGATGCTTTTTGATGAACAAATAATAATAATGGTAACCCCTCTCATCTGGGAGGAAACTATAAAAATAGAACCTAAAATAGAGTTGGCAAATACCCCTGGTCTGGCAATGGGTTATTATAAAATGTTTGGAAAACTCGTTCGTTAGACCATCCTGCAGTCGCTAGGATGTGGTCCAGCAGACCGTACATAGCCCTTGCTGCTGATGTTGTAGCAGCCCTGGTGGAGTGAGATTTGAAAATATTAGTATCTACTCCTGCATAAGCCAAAACCCCGTTTTAACCACCTGGAGATGGTCTGAACTGATAACTTCTTATGAGTTTTTTTGTAACTAACAAACATTGCTAGTATCAGAGCCTCTAAGGCTCTAGGTGACCTTGACATATTGTTGTAAATGTGAGACCACACATAACCAAAGGTCCATGGGGTACACCACGAGAACTAGTTTGAGACCTGACGCCCCTGGGCTGCTCTGCTTAACTAAATCATAAACATTTATATTATTTGCAGGTGTAACCATCCTGTCCAGTCGCATTTTATGTAATGACTTGACCCGTGCGCTGAAAGCATCGCCATGTGGATAACTACCTTATGAGAGGCGGGCCAAAGATAAGGATGTAGCTGGAGCCCCCTGGTGAAGTAATGTTAACAGAATGTCAATATCCCATGCTTCCGTGTACTTGGGCCTGGGAGAACTTGTGTTAAAGATATCCTTTATCAACTGGGTATCAGAGGGTGAGACCCGACAGAGCGGGTCCCGCTCGCTACAGCAAATATGATGAGAAGGCATGTTGGGCACAGTTAATGGCACTATAACCTAATTTATTGTCAAGAACCCATTTGAAAATGAACTCCAAGACATCAGTATCCGTGCCGTATTATATGTAACAAAGCATTTAAACAAAACGCTTCCCATCTCCTGAAGAAGAAATGTACTGCTTTGTTGGTGCTATCCCTTCACTCTGCAGTGAGCACATACATGGATCGGTCTGACAACCCGAGCCGCAGGAGCAGTCTTCTCGGAGTCTGCAAGTCAATGAATTGATTTAACAATGCAGAGGTTGGTTTCCCGAGTGACAGGCTGAACCAGCAAAGTTTTATGTTTAGAATACCTATATAATGTTATATTATTATTCCCAACATAAGCGGGAACCATGGCTGCATAGGCCAGTCAGACAGTACGAAAAAACCTGCAGCGGGATCTTGCTGAATTTATTGCAAGACCCGACTGATGAGGCAAAATGGAGAAAATACATAAAAGAACATTCCTCCCCCGTGTAGCGAGAATGTATCTCTCGCCACTGTGATGCCACTGTGATTCAACATCCATTCTGTATTGACATTGATTTTACGTGATGATACACCAGCGCCAATGAGGTTAGGTAAATTATGACAGGATACTTTGAATTGATTGCACCCATGTGACTAACATATGCATAACATAAGTTGCATCCCAGAGTACTTAAGGAAGTAGCCCCAGAAATAGTGGATGCATTAGTGATAATTTTTCAAAACTATTTAGATTCTGGAGTAGTTCCTGAGGATTGGAGGGTAGCTAATGTAACCCCACTTTAAAAAAAGGGAGGGACAGAGAAAATGGGGAATTACAGACCAGTTAGTCTAACATTGGTAGTGGGGAAAGTGCTAGAGTCAGTTATTAAAGATGGGATAGCAGCACATTTGGAAAGTGGTGAATTCATTGGACAAAGTCAGCATGGATTTATGAAAGGTAAATCATGTCTGACGAATTTTATAGAGTTTTTCGAGGATGTAACTAGTAGTGGATAAGGGAGAACCAGTGGATGTGTTATAGCTGGACTTTCAGAAGGCTTTCGACAAGGTCCCACATAAGAGATTAGTATACAAACTTAAAGCACACGGTATTGGGGGTTCAGTATTGATGTGGATAGAGAACTGGCTGGCAGACAGGAAGCAAAGAGTAGGAGTAAACGGGTCCTTTTGACAATGGAAGGTAGTGACTAGTGGGGTACCGCAAGGCTCAGTGTTGGGACCCCAGCTATTTACAATATATATTAATGATTTGGATGAGGGAATTGAATGCAACATCTCCAAGTTTGTGGATGACACGAAGCTGGGGGGCAGTGTTAGCAGTGAGGAGGATGCTAGGGGGCTGCAAGGTGTCTTGGATAGGTTGGGTGAGTGGGCAAATGCATGGCAGATGCAGAATCATGTGGATAAATGTGAGGTTATCCACTTTGGTGGCAAAAACAGGAAAGTAGACTATTATCTGAATGGTGGCCGATTAGGAAAAGGGGAGATGCAACAAGACCTGGATGTCATGGTACACCAGTCATTGAAAATAGGCATGCAGGTGCAGCAGGCAGTGAAGAAAGCGAATGGTATGTTAGCATTCATAGCAGAAGGATTTGAGTATAAGAGCAGGGAAGTTCTACTGCAGTTGTACAGGGTCTTGGTGAGACCACACCTGGAGTATTGCATACTGTTTTGGTCTCCTAATCTGAGGAAAGACATTCTTGCCATAGAGGGAGTACAGAGAAGGTTCACCAGACTGATTCCTGGGATGGCAGGACTTTCATATGAAGAAAGACTGGATAGACTCGGCTTGTACTCTCTAGAATTTAGAAGATTGAGGGTGGATCTTACAGAAACTTACAAAATTCTTAAGGGGTTGGACAGGCTAGATGCAGGAAGATTATTCCTGATGTTGGGGAAGTCCAGAACAAGGGGTCACAGATTAAGGATAAGGGGGAAGTCTTTTAGGACCGAGATGAGAAAATCATTTTTTACACAGAGAGTGGTGAATATGTGGAATTCTCTGCCACAGAAGGTAGTTGAGGCCAGTTCATTGGCTATATTTAAGAGGGAGTTAGATGTGGCCCTTGTGGCTAAAGGGATCAGGGGGTATGGAGAAAAGGCAGGTACAGTTTACTGAGTTGGATGGTCAGCCTCGATCATATTGAATGGCGGTGCAGGCTCGAAGGGCCGAATGGCCTATTGCTGTACCTATTTTCTATGTTACTATGCCACCACCACAGTGTAGCAACTTGTAATTGAGCATGCAGATTATGCATATTCGCACAATAACCCTTTAACCCATAGAATGCACCTAGTGTCTATAGATATTTGATACCAATAACTGAAGAATTGGTAACTCATGCCAATCCCATCCGCCTCCGTAACAAGAGATGGCATTCGTAATTTTCCATCTTTGAGCACTAGCATCAGTTTGTAATGTAACTGAAGATTTACTGACCAAAAACTACTGGAGCAATGCTGAATACTGTTTGTCCACCATTGTGACTTTGGTAGCTTCAGCTGGTAATAGCATAGGTCTGATAACAATGACCTACATGGCACTTGAGAAGTTACTACTTTGCACGTTGTAAGTTCTGATAATGCAAAGGCTCAATTTGCACAGCTGAAACACAGCTACTATATCGCCAATTTCACTTGATTAATAGAAGGCTGCTTCATAACAACAAGGTTGTCACAGGCTTCTATTAATTCCAATCTCTTGCCCCAGGGCGGAGTCACAGACAAATTGATAGTTAAAGGTAAATCTGAATAATCAATACCCTAGTTGGTATCAACTTAAATTTAACTGGATGGATGAGGAACCTCAATTTCTCAAATATAGTTTGCGGCTGAAACAGTTGATTTTAGCAAAATACAGCGTTTAGAATATCATCCAGCTAAGCCATAACATGCGTTTTTGAGCTCTGAGCAGTCCAAGCACCGTTTAGTAATTTGGTAAATGACCTGGGAGTTGGAGTTAGCCCATTTTGCAACGCATTAACTGTTATCATTGCCCCATCCAGATAAATTTCAAATGTCTCCGGTGATCCCTGTGAATGGGACCTGAATAGTATGCATCTTTGAGATCGATGCATGCCATAAGGATCCTATGGAAATCAGTTGTTAAACAGCAATGAAGTTCCATATTCTGAAAAGTCTATATTGCACATGCGAGTTGAATCAAGGATGAACCGACATCCTCCATCATTCACAATGAACAGGCACGCCTGCCATAATTCCATGCCTGCCTTGAACGACAACTCTGGCCAGCCTCCCCAGCCTGTCTCGGAAGGTAATCCTGGCCATAATACTGAGCCTGCCTCAAAAGACAACTCTGGCCATAATTCTGAGCTAGCCTCGAAAGACAACTCTGGCCTTATTCCCGAGCCTGTCTTGAAAAGCAACTCTGGCCATATTTCCGAGCTTGTCTCGGAAGGCAATCCTGGCCGTAATACTGAGCCTGCCTCGAAAGACAACTCTGGCCCCAATTCCAAGCCATGCTTGGAACCCTTGTATAATGTGCAGAATAAACCAATCACATGTTATCATTGTAGTTTAGAAATGGATCTGAATCTCATGTTATCATTGTCATTTGTACAAAAAACAAGTGTAAATATTACCAACTTGTAAATGGTCCACATACCCCATGTTTTGGATGAACCAGACCCACCTACCTCCATGGTTACCGGTGGTCTTATGGTAAGCCCAAAGGCCCCTGATGTGGGTTCTATTTCCATCCTTGATTGGAGAGTAGGACTGGTAGGGTGCGTGGATTCCATATTTCCTGAGACCGGCTTGGACCTTGGCCTGAAAGACCTCTGCCCAGCTTTCAAGCTGCCAATAGCTTCAGTGAACTGCTTACTGCCGATGAGGCGTGGGGTGTGTCGTCGGCAAAACGATGAAGCTTTGCTCGTCATCAGTACCTTGATTAGTCCGACAGCTTTTGCTTCCTCATCCAGGTATTACCTGTTGGATAAGTCTTACCTGAAGAGAAGATTCGGCGGCTGGTTTCATTTCCTGGATTTCATGCCCCCTCCAATGTCACCCCTGATAGCGCTGTTCACTGCCGGAACTTGTAGCGTGAGGGGAACTCTGGCCCCTTCCAGGTTTTCTGCCAACGGCTGGAACCAACTCGTCCAGCAGCAACCCCTTCATTTGCGAGCATTTCCTTGAAGCCATATGCATGTGCTCCAGTATGTTCCATGGACATACTTTCGAATTTGAAGTCAGTTACACACTGACCACTCGCACTCCCCTCCACAGAGAGGGAGATTCGTAGGCATCCCTGAAAATAGGTGCTGCCGCAGGCCCCTGAGGATACCTGCGCTGATATGGCCCCTCCTATGGACCTATATCAGGAGCATCATATTTGTGGGATAAACGCCCGAGGGCGCTATCCAAACTCCATGTGGGTTAAACGTCCGAGGACGTACCCAGGTATGTCGGAGGGGAAGCCTCCTGGCCTGACTCATCCGGGTCCATAGGCTTGACCGACTTATTCTTGGATTTACCCCCTTTCTGGGGAACCACAGCGGTCCTCTGAACCGCTGACCACACTGTCAGCGACTCGGGTGGCGAGACCGACTTACTCTTAGTTTTACCCCCTTTCTGCGGAACCACAGCGGTCTGGGAGCCACTGACCCCATTGTCAGCGACTTAGGTAGCGAACCCGACGGCCGCCAGCTACCCGCGCTTCCGCGGTCCGGACCGGGATCTCCCCACGGTCCATAACCGGTTTTCCCGCAGCCCGTCCGGACTTCGCCCCAAAATTGTATCCAGCAGGCAAACTCTGTAACAGAGCTTCCTGCAAGACAAAAAACAGAACCTGGAAATAAGTTTAAAACTTACCTGCAGGTTTAAACTTACTGCTGGAAGGAGCAACGCGCCTGCCAGTCAGTCGTTGCGCAATGTGTTAGACGTAATGACGCGCATGCGGGCTGACGGCCTTCTTCACGTAGTCACTCACGTGACTCCGAAGTAAAATTGTTTCATAGTGTAGGGGTTTAGTGTTTCCCTTTATTATACAAAAGGGGTTCCCCTAGGTTCTAGACCTCGGAATTATGGTGGGATATGATAAAAAGGTTGAATTGACCAGAGTGTGCCGGTGAGAGAAAATAGAAACCAAGATGGACTCAAAGCAAGTCTAAAATTTACAGGCTTTATTAAACAATGAGAAATCGGATCTCACCAACACTACACAATACGTGGCTAAACTTATGCTTTAAGCTAAGACTATGGACGGAAAACTATCGGTCATGTCGTGAAACTTACTTTAACACAATTTTACAAATACACCCCTTTCCCCTTCTTCTCTCAACCTCTATCCTATTTTCGGGAACTTCACCAGGTCATCTGGGGTACTCACAGCTTAGGTTGATGCAGGCTCACGGGCTGTCCAGCAGAGCAGGAAGAGCAGGATGAGAGAAAGAGTTCTGGCTGGACTTGGGTTTTATACCTGAGCTTCCTTTGAAACCCCCAGGTGGTCCTCTGGATAGAAGGGGTTCTTTTGATGTTTCCCAGTTTCGATCTGGCATGAACAATAGGCTTCCGATGATAAGGGGTTTGCTGATGTCATGATCCCTCAGCCTGATCGTTATCATCCCCGATGGTGATTGTGTTACTGCTGGCCTGTTTACCACCGTCTGCCGAGGCTTGGTTCCTTCCTTTGTGTATCCAAGAGAATCTCGTTATCTCCGTCTCAGCCTTTCTTGTCCACATCATTCGCATAGTGTGTGATGCCCAATTCCACAGGCCAGACAGGTTTGTGGATTGGTTTTTTTTTTTCCGTTGCAGCCAGCAAATTTGTCCTTTTAAAATATCCATGTCCTTATCCGAGTTCTTCGATTTTTGGAGGATTTGCCCCCAATAACTTACAATAGAAACATAGAAATTAGGTGCAGGAGTAGGCCATTCGGCCCTTCGAGCCTGCAACGCCATTCAATATGATCATGGCTGATCATCCAACTCAGTATCCCGTACCTGCCTTCTCTCCATACCCTCTGATCCCTTTAGCCACAAGGGCCACATCTAACTCCCTCTTAAATATAGCCAATGAACTGGCCTCGACTACCCTCTGTGGCAGAGAGTTCCAGAGATTCACCACTCTCTGTGTGAAAAAAGTTCTTCTCATCTCGGTTTTAAAGGATTTCCCCCTTATCCTTAAGCTGTGACCCCTTGTCCTGGACTTCCCCAACATCGGGAGCAATCTTCCTGCATCTAGCCTGTCCAACCCCTTAAGAATTTTGTAAGTTTCTATAAGATCCCCTCTCAATCTCCTAAATTCTAGAGAGTATAAACCAAGTCTATCCAGTCTTTCTTCATAAGACAGTCCTGACATCCCAGGAATCAGTCTGGTGAACCTTCTCTGCACTCCCTAACCTTCTCTGCACTCCCTAAGTAAACACATTTACTCCCATTCAGTTCTTTAAGGGTTTTCTAATCATAGATAATATATCTTGCAATCTTCAATGCATCTCTCAATCTCTTGCATGGCAAATAGCCAAATATATAGGTATCCATTATATCCAACTGCATTATCGGCGATGATGATTGTATAACTGGAGGTACTCAACAGATTAAACAGCATTGGTGGAGAGAAAAAACAGAGTCAATTCTTCAGGTTGATCATCGATCATCAGAACTGAAAAAGTAAGAAAATGAATAGTAAGATTAAATGAGAACTTACCAGTTTGAAGTTTGATCTTCATTTTATGAGGAGTTACGTTGGTGATTACGTGAAGAAGACCCGTTAGGGCACCTGAGCGTCAATCTTCAAAGCAGCGGTGTGAAATCACAAACAACAAGAATGAAGTAATATAGTAAACTAATAAAACGAGTAAATTAAGAACTTCCATCTGACCTTTATGGTAGAGGGTTGGGCCGTGGTGGGCACGTAATCACCAACGTAACTCCTCATAAAATAAAGATAAAACTTCAAACTGGTAAGTTCTCGTTTAATCTTACAATTTTACTTCGGAGTCACGTGAGTGACTACATGAAGATTTTAAAGCTTTGTGATTTCATGCCGCAGATACAAATCCCGGCTTTTCACTGCATTGATTGACTCGGATCGAGAAATAATCAATAATGCATTAATAATGACATTTGCATGACAAATGCAGTAATTCATTTATGTGAATAAAATAATTAACAGTATCCCCTTTAACCCAGGGAAATTTAAGCAGAACTTAATATAGTATCTGCAAACAGCCCCGTATTGGCAATAGGCCGATGGTAAAAGTGTTGAAACACCAACTTATTAGATCACCCAGCGGCTGCGAAAATATAGTCGACGGGACGTCCTTCGCCCTGGCCGCCGATGTTGCTGCTAAATCGAATGGGATGTAAAAACATCACTGTTCACACCTGCAGCAATCAAAACTTGTTTTAACCATCTTGAAATAGTCTGAACTGACACTATCTTGTATGGTTTTTTGTGAATGATAAACAATCTTGTTTTCATATTTCATAAGACCTTTGTAGCCTCAATGTATTGCAATAAATATGTCTTAACACATAGACATGGATCCATGGAATATGCTACTAAAACACTCTTGAATCCTGTCACACCTGATCCTACTTCATTTGAGTAGGTCATAAAATGTAAAACATAACATAATCCTGAGGTACTTCCATCCTGTGTATCTGTAACTTTTGTAATGTCTGCACTCTCTGTGCATGTTACAAGTGCCATAAGCATGAGTACCTTCATGCTGAACTTGGCCAAATCAGAATCGTGCCAAGATTCCATTGATGAAGTAGCTTAAAACAACTATATTCCAGATTCCCATCCTAGGTTTAGAAGGTCTGGAATTAAAATTCCTTTCATTAATCTGGAAATGAAAGAACGAGACTCAACAGGATGTCTTTCCGACCTCATCAATAAAAAAACGAGGATAATGTACTACTGGCTGAATAAAATGCACTATTACTCAACCCCTCAAATAGAGTGTTGAGAAAACCCAAGATATTTGAGACATGTGACGTACAACATTTCATATTCTTTTATACACAGAATTTTTTTCCCATTCTTTACATAATGGGAAAGCAGCATTTACAGAGTCACAACTCAGATTCGCAAATGTACTGCTTTTGAGTACACTTCCGCCAGACTGCTTTAAGCAGGTCCACTGCATGCCCAGACAATCCTCTTTTTAAAATCTGCAAATTAACAGATCCATACAGGCATATAACGGATGTTACTCTCCAATTATAGGATACACCAGTAAATCCCTTCTTTTGGGAACCTTTATCAGAAACTGTTATACATTCCAAAATCAAAGGGAACCATTGCTGCGTAGACCAGTCTGGTACCACCAGTACCCCAGAGGCAGCATCCTGCTTCATTTTAAGCAGACATCGGTTTATGAGACAGAATGATGGAAAATGTATATAAAAACATACCACCCTAATGTAGCGAGAAACATCAATCACTACTGTCTCCCGATGTAGTCCCATAACACATTTCTCTGTAACTGGTGATTGAGTCTGGATGGAAAACAAGTCGTATCTGGCTTCGCAAATCTGACTACTATAATCATTAAAATCTTAAGGTTCAACATCCATTCTTTGTTATCATGGAAATTCCCATAACCTGGTGACTGCTACTATATTGAATTTAACTAGTAGATAAATAGCTGAAACCAAATATTTGTCAACACACCAAGTCTAGATTTGATTAGCCAATTTGTCATATGACACCAACTTAATTCCACCCATACAATTAATACATGCCATTGCTGTAGTGTTGTTAATTTGAAACTGAACATGCAGATTAGTTGTATTTAACAACAAGCTTGGAGCTCATAAGCCTTCCAATAGCTGTAAAATGTCAATTCTCCATGTCTGCAAAATAATAATTCTTCCATGTTCCATCTGTCCACAGATGGATACCTTTTCAGTGCACTGATATGAGTCTGTAATACCATGGAAGGCTGTTCAATCAGTATCTTGCTTGAACTACTGTCAACATGTTAAATCCACCACTGCAATCAGAAGCAGCATTTGTTGTTTAACTGCATGGCCTATCAAAAATGGCCACCATGCATCTTAGTGCCTTTTCTTTTTGCAGTCTGTAGCTGCTGGTAGTACAATGGCCCCATATTGTATTGCTGGAAATAACACTAATTTTCCTAGCAAGCTGGCCACCTGTCTTAATTGAAGATTGTTGCTTTTCCAACAGCTTAATGCAACCATCAATTAGCTCTACCCTTTACCCTGGGTAAATTACTACCCTGTCAATTGAATCAATAGTGAAATTAAAATAATCAATTGTTGTAAGTGGCGTTAACCTTAATTTCTCTCTGGATGAATTAAACCCAACTTTCAAAAGTGAATTGAACAATTGAGAGAGATAAATCACTCATTCTCTTGTTCGTCCTAATTAGGACATCATCCAGTTAAGCCATCAACATCTGTCCTTGGAATCTCATTAGCCCCAAAATTGTTTTTGCCAATTTAGTGAAATTCTAGGAACTGAAGTTAACCCATTAGACAGAACTTTGAATTGCCAAAATTGTTCATTCAGATAAATTTCAAATATTTTTATCTTACAAATGAACAGACACTAAGTAATATACATCTTTCAGATCTATAAGTGAATACATAGTGGAATACGAATTTGGAAACAATTTAAAAAAGCTTTAAAACTGAATAATATACCACTATGTCTTCCCATTGTAAATAATCTTTTATTCAAGCCATCCATATTGGATAAAGGTTTCATACAATGGAAAAATTATGGAATTAAAAAGATTGGACATCTTTATAGGAAAGGCATCTTTCTGTCATTTCAAGAGTAACAACAGAATCATGGACTATACTCAAATAATTTTTTCAGATATCTACAAATTAGAGATTATGTTAAATCTAATACACAAGTTTATAGGACTAGGGAACCAGAAATTCTTGATGAATGTTTGAATAAGCATCCTAACACTGAAAAATTAATAGCTTATATTTATAACACCCTCTTAAACAACGAGGTACCACCGATGGAACTATATAGACACACATGGGAAAATGAGTTAGGTCATCCAATAACGAAAGATATTTGGGATGAAAGTTTACAACATATACATCAATGCTCGTTAAATGCCAGACATGCTTTAATACAATCTAAAGTCTTACACAGATTACATTACTCCAAAATAAAACTAAATAGAATCTTCCCACATATTTCTCCTATCTGTGATAAATGCCTGCATCTAGAGGCCAATTTAACACATACTTTTGCAAATTGTATGAAAATTTAAAATTTCTGGACTGATATTTTTGAAATAATTTCTGAAGTTGTTAATACTAAATTGGATCCAGACTCAAAATTAATAATACTTGGGATATCAGAACAAAGTTTAACACTCACAACAAGCCAAAGAAACTTCCTCGACTACAATACTGGGATAAAATTAATATTAAAATTTTGGAAAGGCCCTATAACCCCCACAATTAAAATGTGGATTGTGGAAATGTCGGAGACCCTACATCTAGAAAGAATTAGACTTGTCTTAATGGACAAACAAGAACTTTTTGTTAAAATATGGGCTCCATTCATTAACTAATTGAAGGGATAGATTGGCCCAGCACAAAAACCCAACTGAAGCTTGAACTCAGGATTAGATGTAAAATTATATTTCATAACCTACGAACTTATCTCCAATGACGTATTATAAGTAATTCATTCCACCTCTTTTTTTTTTGATATTTGTAATTCTTTTTTCTTTCTCTCTTTTTCTATCTATATAAAAAAAACACTAGAAGCAGAATTAATCGACAATTGACAATTTTAATAATGTATGATTGATGTATATGAAAAGTTTTTTTCTATTATAATATGTTACTATACTTTATAATATGTTTGCTTCTAATAAAAATATTCTTAAAAAAAAAAAAAGATACATTTCAAATATTTTAATCTTACAAATGAACAGACACTAAGTAATATACATCTTTCAGATCTATGTGCCATATAACTTATTTTGAAATAAGTTGTTTGGCAGTCTCAAAGTCTCCATTTTGAAGTGTCTATACTTCACAACATTTTAAAGACTTGTCAGATCTAAAATACTCCTCACCTTTTTAGGTCGAGAAATTTTAAACACAATTTGGTGGTTTTGATAAAGTAACCTTTCAATTACTTGTTTATAGACAAGTTTTCAATTCAGCTTGAACCTCCATCACTTCTTTTTGTGAAATTGGAATGTTCTGCTTGGAACATGCTGGATGGCAAATCAGTTTTTTGGATCGAATCAATTCGAAACCTTTGAATAATACTCAGAATAATAAATCTGAAGTAATTTTCTTCCAATATTTGGCTGTTTTTGCCTTAATATGCTCCCATGAGAACCAGGTCCACCTACCTCCTTTGTCACCTGAGTGACCTGTGGTCCCTGGCTCCTGGCAGGAAAAACCCACGCTTTTTCATTTTCCCGCTGCAGGACACCAACTGCGCCCCTGCTTCAATGGTCGACTTGTTCCTGGTGTAGGCCCAGGATTTTGTATGATGTCTGAAAGGATACCTCCTCTTTGCAGACTTGCCGACCATTGATGTTTTGATCAACCTTGCTGTTTTTGCCTCATCATCCAACTCTTTCCCACGTTTCGTGAGGTTTTTTCTCTGAAGAGTAAGTTGAATGACTGCACATTGCTGGGCTTTACAGAGTTGCTGCAACTTGGGGTTGATGGTGGACCGAATGGCATACTTACTGAAACAATTCATCTCGAAGTGGGCACTACATAGCAACCCTAGTGCCACTTGATGCATCTCCATCCCTGGCCTCCATCCATTGTTTTTTGCAAATTGCAGTTGTTCATCAACCCAGCAGCTTCAATATTCTCTGCAGTTTACTTTTCTTCGGCTCACATGCCTTCGCCCATCTGACCCCTTATATCTTGGTTCACTGCTAGTACTTTCAACAATACGCAGTTCCTTGGGGGTCTCCTGCTTTTTTGGCATTTTCATCCATCGTAAGCTACTAGAGCTGATGGAAGACACAATAGTTGATTGCAGAGGCCACTTCCTTTCCCAGTGGCTCTCCTGACTCTGACGGGGCAGCGAATCATACTGCCAGGAGTAAAACATCTGGCAGCTGCCGTCTTCGCTTGTATCGGCCTCACCGTCAGATTCAGGGTCAGAACTCTCACAGAGCAGCGAATCGTACTGCCATAAATAGAACATCTTGAAGCTGCCGTCTTCGCTTGTATCGGAAACTCTGCTGACCCTGTGCACGCGCCTCATCAATGAGGGTGCTCTTAAACAGCCCTTTGCTAGGTGCTGCTGACCTGGCTTCTGGAGCCTGGCTTTGGCTACACTCTTCCCTGAGTGTGCTTTTCTCCAGTAACCTGTGTAACAGGCTTTTCATCTGAGAAATCTGCTCAAAAACGGTATCCAGCCCTGGAGTCGCATCCTCCTGATCGGACTCCTCCTCCGTGGGCATCATGGACTTGACTTTAGCCTTGCGCCCCACTGGCACTGACTGAGTTCTTTTCAACCCCAAGTCCACAGTCGCTACGCTCCCAGCCGGCGACTGTACAGGGATCTGAGGCAGCTGTTCGCCGACTGCAATCTTGCAACTTTCCACCGGCTTTGCCGCTCGCCTCTTCCCCTTGTCCGTTTTTTCCATGGTACCTGTGGAAGAAATCCCCACAGACCCACAGCAAACGGACTCGGAAATATTGAAATAGGTTTTTTACTTACCTTGTAGTTTACAACTACATTTCCACTAGAGGAGCGCTGCTCCTCACGTCCGTTCGCGCCAATGCGTCTGACATTAAAATGATGCACAGGCGCCCTGACGGGTCTTCTTCATGTAGTCACTCACGTGACTCCGAAGTAAAATGCATATTTAACCACAGAGAGAGGGGAGATATAGAAATAACAAGGAAATGTCTTGGAGACTTAAGAAACTGCAGATGCTTGAATGCTGAACAAAACACAAAATGCTGGAAGAACTCAGTGGGTCAGGCTGCATCTGTGGAGGGAATGGACGGCAACATTTTGGGTTGCAAACCTTCTTTAGACTGTAGTAAGAAGAAGGGTCCCAACCCAAACATCGTCTGTTTATTTTGAAGACCTAAAATGTCATCTGTCCAGGCCCTCCTAACTGCTGAGTTCCTCCAGCACTTTGTTTTATATGGTTTCTTCTACACTGCAAGATCTCCACGACATAGGCACTCCTTGCGGAAGTTCTCCTCTCCAACGGGAGTTCTGTGAGACCCCCATTTCTCTCCTGCACTCTGTGATTTCTGCTGCTCTTAAATTCCCTCCATAAATACTGCCCGACCTACGGCATTCCTACAGCGCAGGGGGAACAATGAAAACTTGTAGATCATAGCTGACCTGTTATGATGTATGGAATGTATGCGGGATAGTTATCTAAACCAACATGTAGAGGAACCAACGGGAGAGCAGGCTATTCTAGACTGGGTATTGTGTAATGAGGAAGGGTTAGTTAGCATTGTTGTGCATGCCCCCTTGGGCAAGAGTGACCATAATATGGTTGAGTTCTTTATTAGGATGGAGAGTGACATTGTTAATTCAGAAACAATGGTTCTGAACTTAAACAAAGGTAACTTTGAGGGTATGAGATGTGAATTGGCCAAGATTGACTGGCAATTAGTTCTAAAAGGGTTGACGGTGGATATGCAATGGAAGGCATTTAAAGACTGCATGGATGAACTACAAAAATTGTTCATCCTACTTTGGCAAAAGAATAAATCAGGGAAGGTAGTGCATCCGTGGATAACAAGGGAAATCAGGGATAGTATCAAAGCAAAAGACGATGCGTACAAATTAGCCAGAAAAAGCAGCATACCAGAGGACTGGGAGAAATTCAGAGACCAGCAGAGGAGGACAAAGGGCTTAATTAGGAAAGGGAAAATAGATTATGAAAGAAAACTGGCAGGGAACATAAAAACTGACTGCAAAAGTTTTTATAGATATGTGAAGAGAAAGAGATTAGTTAAAACAAATGTAGGTCCCTTGCAGTCAGAAACAGGTGAATTGATCATGGGGAACAAGGATATGGTGGACCAATTGAATAACTACTTTGGTTCCGTCTTCACTAAGGAAGACATAAATAATCTGCCGGAAATAGCAGGGGACGGAGGAACTGAGTGAAATCCAGGTTAGTCGGGAAGTGGTGTTGGGTAAATTGAATGGATTAAAGGCCGATAAATCACCAGGGCCAGATAGGCTGCATCCCAGAGTACTTAAGGAAGTAGCTCCAGAAATAGTGGATGCATTAGTGATAATTTTTCAAACCGCTTTAGATTCTGGAGTAGCTCCTGAGGATTGGAGGGTAGCAAACGTAACCCCACTTTTTAAGAAGGGAGGGAGAGAGAAAACGGGGAATTACAGACGTTAATCTAACATCGGTAGTGGGGAAACTGCTAGAGTCAGTTATTAAAGATGGGATAGCAGCACATTTGGAAAGTGGTGAAATCATTGGACAAAGTCAGCATGGATTTACGAAAGGTAAATCATGTCTGACGAATCTTATAGAATTTTTCGAGGATGTAACTAGTAGAGTGGATAGGGGAGAACCAGTGGATGTGTTGTATCTGGACTTTCAGAAGGCTTTCGACAAGGTCCCACATAAGAGATTAATATACAAACTTAAAGCACACGGTATTGGGGATTCAGTATTGATGTGGATAGAGAACTGGCTGGCAAACAGGAAGCAAAGAGTAGGAGTAAACGGATCATTTTCACAATGGCAGGCAGTGACTAGTGGGGTCAGTGCTGTGACCCCAGCTATTTACAATTTATATTAATGAGCTGGAGGGAATTGAAGGCAACATCTCCAAGTTTGCGGATGACACTAAGCTGGGGGGCAGTGTTAGCTGTGAGGAGGATGCCAGGAGACTGCCAGTTGACTTGGATAGGCTGGGTGAGTGGGCAAATGTTTGGCAGATGCAGTATAATGTGGATAAAAGTGAGGTTATCCACTTTGGTGGCAAAAACAGGAAAGCAGACTATTATCTAAATGGTGGCCGATTAGGAAAAGGGGAGATGCAGCGAGACCTGGGTGTCATGGTACACCAGTCATTGAAAGTAGGCATGCAGGTGCAGCAGGCAGTGAAGAAAGCGATTGGTATGTTAGCTTTCATAGCAAAAGGATTTGAGTATAGGAGCAGGGAGGTTCTACTGCAGTTGTACAGGGTCTTGGTGAGACCACACCTGGAGTATTGCGTACAGTTTTGGTCTCCAAATCTCAGGAAGGACATTATAGCCATAGAGGGAGTGCAGAGAATGTTCACCAGACTGATTCCTGGGATGTCAGGACTTTCATATGAAGAAAGACTGGATAGACTCGGCTTATACTCGCTAGAGTTTAGGAGATTGAGAGGGGATCTTATAGAAACTTACAAAATACTTATGGGGTTGGACAGGCTAGATGCAGGAAGATTGTTCCCGATGTTGGGGAAGTCCAGGACAAGGGGTCACAGCTTAAGCATAAGGGGGAAATCCTTTAAGACCGAGATGAGAAAAAACGTTTTCACGCAGAGAGTGGTGAATCTCTGGAACTCTCTGCCACAGAGGGTAGTTGAGGCCAGTTCATTGGCTATATTTAAGAGGGAGTTAGATGTGGCCCTTGTGGCTAAAGGGATCAGGGGGTATGGAGAGAAGGCAGGTATGGGATACTGAGTTGGATGATCAGCCATGATCATATTGAATGGCGGTGCAGGCTCGAAGGGCCGAATGGCCTACTCCTGCACCTATTTTCTATGTATCTATGTATCTATGTTAGGAGGAACATTCAGTGGGTGGGGGGGGGGGGGGTGAATGACGGCAAAAGGAGAGAGAACAAAGCAACACTGAAAATCTGAGGACACAAGAACACAAGAATAAAGAAGCAGAAGTCCACCTCGCCTCTCAAGTCTGCCCCTGCCATCTCCCATTCAATATGATCCTGGCTGATCTGCCTCTGACCTCTTCTCTACTTCTATGTCACTGGAAAAGTAAGAAAACAAGTGTCTATTAAATTGCTGAGAGAGGGGAAGGATGGAAATAACATATCAAACATGTAACCGGAGGAGGCGCTGTCCAGAACAGCTGCCTGTCCTGCAGCTGTCCGTTTTACCCCTTCGTTTTTTAATTATTTTTAGTACGTTGAGTGTGTAGTCAGGGGGCCTAATCTTTTTATGTGTGGGGGGTGGTGGGGGGGAAGGGGGAAACTGTTTTTCGAGTCCCTACCTGGTCGGAGGGGTTGCCTTCCTCCGAGCAGCGCCTTCGAACTGTCCTTGCGGCCTACCAGCGGGTTCTGGAGTGACGTTTCCCTGAGGGGACCTGGCCAGAACATCGGCTTTGGCGGCGGCGCAGAACATCGGCATTGGCGGCGGCGCAGCGCTGGAGCGCTGTCGTGGAGCAGGCGATGCCTTTCCTTGGTCGACGCGCTGGAACTCCAGTATGCTGAGACCGCCGATGAGAACATCGTGGAGCAGCGGTTCTGTGGAGTGGCCAGCTGCGACGCTGAACGTTACATCCCGGAGCCTGGGATCTCTCGCTCAGATTGCCAGTGTGTGGAGCTCCATCCGGCGCAGTCTGTGGGCTTGGAAGCCGCGGTCTCCGGGGGAAGGTGGTCGTTCCTGGTACCCCAAGCCGCTGGGGGTTCTCCCGACGCCGGAGCACCATCACCCGGCGAGAACATCGGGCGCCGTGGCGGCGACTGTGGAGGCCTCAGTGGGCCCGACTCTGGGTGGACAAGAGGATGGGGACTGGACTTTGTGCCTTCCCCCACAGTGGGAACCACTGTGGGGGGATGTTTTTGTGTTTTGGTGTTGAACTTCTTTTTAATACTATGTTGTATTTTATTAGTGAGCTGCAAGGACATCTGAATTTCCCCTGAATAAGGGGATTAATAAAGTCTAATTCAATTCAATTCAATTCAAAACATAGAATATTACAGCAAAGTAACAGAGCCTCTGTCCCACAATGCCTGTGCCAAACATGATGCCAAGTTAAGCTAATCTCCTCTGCCTGCATGTGATCCACATCCTTCCATGCCCTGCATGTTCATATACCTATCTAAAGCCACTTAAAGGCCACTATCGCATTTGCCTCCACCACCACTCTTGGCAGTGTGTTGCAGGCACCCAACACTCTCTGTGTAAAAAACTTACCCGGCACATCTACTTTAAAGTTTCTCCCCTCATGTTAAATCTTTGCCCTCTACTCTTTGGCATTTCCACTTTGGGAAAAATGCTCCAACTATCTCTCCTATCTATGCCTCTCTTAACGTTATATACTCCAAACAGATTAGCAAGGAAATGTCTGAAATGTGACATAACACCACAGGAAATTCTGTAGCTGCCATTTTACGTTTCTTCCTACTATCCAGAGAGCTAAAATTCAAGTGCACTCATTGGGATTTTCCAGGAAGTTATTAATGATGGATTAATAAATATACAGGGTTAGATAAATAGATTTTTGGACTACAGGATAATCTAGTGTTATGGTGAGTTGGGCAAAAGGTTAAGTCCAAAATCATATCTGTTGAAAATTATTAGGTGGTGGAGGACCTCAGGCAATCATCTGGATCGATACCTAAAATCTTTCAAGATAAAATGCTCAAATATAATAAAATTTGAGCACTGTTTGAGAGAGACATAAATATGACCAGAAGTGGAATCCTGGACTAAGTGAAAGCCTCACATGAGCAAAAGGGATTAATCGGGAAATGGATTGCAACAAATTTATGGCGAACGCTTAAAAGATATTTCAGAATTCTCAATGAATTAAGAAAAAAATACACAAATTATCTATCCATTACTATGAAAGTTAAATATATTATTTAACTATGGAACAGATCAGTAGTAGGAAGATTTAACTTTTTCACTCAGAGGGTAGTGCCCAATGAGGTGCCAAAGAAAGCTGTTTGCATGGATACAATTATGGCTTTTAAAAACCTTATTTGGACAAATATATGGATAGAAATGGTTTAGAGGTCACTGGCCCAATGCAGTGAAATGGGTCTAGCCCAATATGACAACTTTGTCAGCATGAACAATGTGGCTGTATGACTGTATTGCTAAGAAGAGTAGTAAGATTAGGGATTATAATAGAATGAACAAAAAGCAAAGTATGAACTAAGGAACTAATAACAAGGAAGAAAATAGAATATGCATGTAAATTAGCAAGAAATGTAAATTAAATTTGTAAGAGTTTTGCATTATTAAATCACACGATGATACTACGGTTTTATCATAGTAGAACTATGATAAAAGGAAGGGACTAGAAAAAATAAATCCAGGGTTCATAGGAACTATTATGAAATGATTGGACCTTTAGGTTCTGCAACTTTATTTCATCTTCTGCTGTTGAAAGTCATTTGCTTAAAGTTTTAATCATTTTTTTATTCTCTGTCCCAACTGAAAATAAACCATTGTTATCATTTAATTATTTGCCTAATCTCACACATAAAAAGAAAGTGTTGCTCTTGCATAGCACCTTTCACGACTATGATTGTCCTAAAGGCTACACAGTGAATGAAGTACTATGTGAATTGGCGGTATTGTTGCAATGTTCTAAACACAACCAATTGTGCATTGCACCAGCGCCAATGCAATAACATCCAGACAGTCTTCACTGGCCAGCACACTTCACTGGCCAGCACACTAAGAATAACTCTTCCTCTTTGAAAGAAGTGCTCCAGAGGGCTTTTTGTTGTTGCATATATTTGTGATGGCTGGTTTAATGACTGACCTGAAGGATGACATTTCCAATAACAATGCACTCATTTTGTACTGTCAGTTTCGTGTCAATCCAGGTTATAAAACTCAAGTCTCAGGAGAAGAATTTAACCTATAACTTCTGACTTTGGAGGCCACCCACTGAGTCATAACTGACACCTGAAGAATAAACTTCGAGGTCAAGGGGAACGGATTGCAGACTGGGGTAATATGCTGTTGTATTCGGTGTCCTTGATTTTCCTGTTTATTAGACAGTATATATATTAAAACAAACAATTTTAGATTATCAATTGCATATCTAAAATATTCCAATTACTTCCTTTAATTTGGCAAAGTGGAGCTGAAGCAAAGCAAAATGAAATGCCCAAAGTACTGGCATTTATTTTCTCAAAACAAATAAGCCATGGACAGAATATATGTTTAACTGGTCATTATAAATATTTATAAAATTTGTAATGCACACTTCAGATTTATTTTTTCTATTTTTAAGATTAAGATGATAATTTTGCTACAAGATATATACAGTGCAGTACTAACCGTTTAATTTGTTTACGGTGCAAGAAGGAACCGCAGATGCTGGTTTAAACCGACGGTAGATACAGCCCGAAACAGTACCCATTCCTTCTCTCTGTTTAATTTGTTTAATTTGTGGTTACAATTTAAACCAAGCAAAATAGAAAGCTTCATTTACTTCAACTGAGAAAATACTTCAGCACAGAGCTGTTAAGAAGAATATTTTGAAGGAGGAAAATTGGCATGCTGATGTGCAATCACTGATCAATTATCACCACTGTATGTCCTGTTAACACATCTGTCAAATAATCTTGTCCAACTTTTCTCAAAGGTCTGAAAGAAAAATAGCAGGAATTATGCCATCACATTCAAATAAAACAACAATTTGAGAATCGCCCTTTTTAAAGACTTACTTTATTTCTCAAATAATATTTCAAAAAATAATAACAGTTACTAAGATAAATACAGCATCCAATTTCTGTGCACAGCAAGATCCTGCAAACATTAATAAGTTAACTGACTATTAAATCTAATTTCAACAACATTCCTTGAGGGAAGAATGTTGAAGAGTGCTTTAACAGGATACTTAATAGAGCATTGGATATTTTATCTGAAGGACCACAGTCCTGGTAACCCAGATTGCATTGTAATGGAACGGCAGGGTAAATGTGTAGGAAGAAACAGCAGATGCTGGTTTATACCGAAGATAGACGCAAAATACTGGGTAACTCAGCGGGTCAGGTAGCATCTCTGCAGAAAAGGAATAGGTGATGTTTCGGGTCACAACTCATCTTCAGACTTATTCTTAAATGTTATCTTTAAATTCAGCGATAGGTCTCAAACCCGCATTCTTATTACCTGGAATCTGCAAAGTGCTTCTCTTCTCATGGAAACATACTGTTGTGCACTGTAATGATCCCTTTTTTATTTCCATACCTGACGACAATTCACTTTCTAGATTCTGATTGATTTACATGCTGCAGCTGATTGTCCAGGAGGAAGGAGATTTATTACAATGCCTGCATTGGCCGATATCTGGAAACAGATAAGAACATTTATTGGTTCTTTAGAGTTGCCATTATATTCCAATTAATAGTTCCTTATATTTCTGAATCTCGGCCTGTACCATGACAGACGTCATATGCCACTTGAAATTGCAACATATTTTTTGCATCATCACCTCCCACATCGTTCACTCACCTCCCACTCCAACATACCTTTGCTGTGGATGTGTCATGAGATCACTTTGTTTCTGGGCAGTCCTTATTAGTTGGCATAAAAGTTGGGAACTTCACATAATGGGAGCCCTGTCCCATTCTCCACTTACGGGTATCTATATCTTTATTTATACAGAACTAAGACTCTGAACTTGTGCTCTTCCGATTTTGCGTTTTTTTCTAATTGCGCAAAAACGGTGGAATATTGTGTTTGGGGAGCAGACCCAATGGGCCTGCACCGTCTAGTATATCTATATACGTATAAAACTCTCATCTTGTATGTATGTGTGTATATATCTATGTGTCTGTGTATGTGTTTTTTGTATCCTTGCTAAAACGCTGCGCGGTAGCGCTGAAAATTTTCCAGATCCTTACTCACTTTTCCTCTCCACGCCATAATCAGGTTCACTTCAGATTTGATTCTATATTTTACATTATTGATGATTAAAGTTTTTTTTTAAAGGCAAAGACGGCTTCTGAGTCTTCCAGCAGCTTCCAGTGATGATGTCACAATGCCATCTCACAGTCCACCAATCACAATGAGCTCACATTTACACAAGCTGCCAAGTGCGACAATGACATCACAATGGCACATTGCCAACGCTAGCAACAGCTTCAAGGAGAGGTTACCAACGGTAACGGCAGCGGAAGCTTCGAGGAGAATGCTGCGTGACGCCATATATATATATATATATATATATATATATATATATATATATAGAGAGAGAGAGAGAGAGAGAGAGAGAGAGTTGTGTTGGGGGAACTGGTGAGTGGTAGAATATTGCGTGGGCGTGGCCAATGTGAATGGCAGCAACAGCTTGAAAGAGAATGCTGCGCGCCACCATCTTCAGTCTGACTGGTTCGCACAAGGGGGGGAAGGAGTGTGTGACAGGGTTTGGGGGGGGGAGTGTATGATGGAGGGAGTCAAAAGTCGAGTTTATTCATTGACTCAAAGATTGATTGTTGTTTTACAAAAAAAATTCCAGAAATTTCCTCCGACACAACCCGCAACCCAGCTCCCCCCCACATGTCATGTCCACGCTGCCCACCCCCCCAATCCAAACTTCCCCACCAGGGCGAGCTCCGGGAGAAAGAAGCGGCACCCTCGAGATCCTGGGGAGGTGAGGAGGGAGAGTGGGATGATTGAAGGAGAGGAGATGGTAGGGAGGGAGAGGGCGGAAAGTGGGGAAGGTGAGGAGGGAGTGTGGGGGCGTAGGGGGAATGGAGGGAGGGGAGGGGGTAGTGGGGGAGGTAGGGAGTGGGGAATATAGGGAGAGGAGGGCAGTGGGGGAGGTGATAGTGGGGGGATAGGGGAGGTGATGAGTGGGGGAGGTGAGAGATTGAGGGATAGGAGGGGGGTAGGGAGGGGAGAGATGGTAGGGAGGGAGGGAGGGAGTGATTGAGGGTAGGGGAAAGGGGAGGCAGAGGTGATGGAGGGATTGGGGGAGGGGTGGAGGGAAAGGGGAAAGATGGAGGGTGAAGAGGTGGGGTTGGAAGTACCGGCGGATGAGGCCAAATGAGCAGCACCTGCGCAGATGGGGGCTATGGTTGAGTGGTGGAATATTGCGTTGGGGAATGGGTTGCATTACGGGAACGGGAGAGTGTTGCGTTGGGGAACAGGTTGCGTTGGGGGAACCAGGTCTCCCATGTGACAGGGACCCATCCCATTTAGTCGAGTAGATTATAGATGTCTAAGGAATACTACGGCCAAGAGTGAGCAAAGTGTAAGGTTTTCACTGTTCAAACAGGAGAAGCTACTGCATCTTGATTTGTTCATTTAAATCTGCAAAACAATCTGGTTAATAAACTTTAGCCTAGTAATTTCTCAACTTTGTGTCAAAGCACGTGATTAAAAAAGCCGATGAGCAATTGCTCAGCTGGTAGACGAAGTGTCTTTAACACTCTATTTAAAGTGCAAAGTATGTGCTTTTCACAAATATTCTCAGCAGCCCAGAATTCATAAATGACAAATGATCTAAGGAAAAGACAAATTGATATAAGGTTCTGTAGAGCTGTTTGTCTTTAGCAGAATGAGACAAAATCTGGTGATAGTGGAAATCGACCACGATTGCCAGATTTTCATGAGAAATGCCAGCAGGTCTGCATTGAACAGCTCATACTTAGCCAGATAGCTACTAAGAAAGTTTGGACTTTTGTACAAACATCAAGGTCTTTAGTTCCGTGAGCTTTGATATCTAATTCTTCATGCTGCAGAGGGTGTACACACATTTACATGCTGCAGAGGGTGTACACACATTTGGACACTACTGATGCATCTGTAAGGATTACATTTTTTGACTTTTCAAGCGCCTTCAACACAATTCAGCCCCGATTGCTAGGGGAGAAGATGGAGAAGATGAAAGTGGATCCATCACTGGTACTGTGGTGTTTGGATTACCTTTCCCTCAGACCACAGTACGTGCGCCTACAGAACAACAATGTCTCAAGCACCATCTTGAGCAGCACAGGGGCTCCACAAGGAACTGTGCTGGCTCCATTCCTGTTTACCATCTACACAGCGGATCTCCGATATAACACCAACAGCTGCTTTTTGCAGAAGTTTTCGGATGACACAGCTGTTGTCGGCCTCATTAAAGGGGGCAATGAGGAGGAGTACAGAGACATAATAAGTAACTTTGTGGAGTGGAGTGCACTCAATAACCTCCATCTTAACACCACAAAAACCAAGGAGATAGTTGTGGACTTCAGGAGGGGGAGGAGGAAGACTCAAGCAACACCAATCACCATTAAGGGCACTGAGGTGGAGGTGGTCGCTAACCACAGGTACCTTGGTGTGCAGCTTGACAGGGAGCTGGACTGGAAGTGTCATATGGAGGCGGTGTACAGGAAGGGACAAAGCCGACTGTATTTTTTAAGGAGGCTGAGGGCATTTAACATCTGCCAACCCCTACTGTGCAGTGTCTACCAGTCAGTGGTGGCCAGTGCTCTGTTTTTTGCGGTGACCTGTTGGGGAGATGGCGCCCGCATAGCGGACAAAAACAGACTGGACAAACTGATCAGGAAGGCCGGCTCAGTGGTCGGGGCTGAGCAACGAACGGTCCAGCAGGTGGCAGAGGCCAGAACTCTGAAAAAACTGGGTTCTATAATGACCAACCCCACTCACCCACTCCATGCCCTGAAGGTGATCAAGAGCAGCATCTTCAGTCAGAGACTGATTGCACCAATGTGCAAAACGGAGAGACATAGGAAGTCCTGTTTACCAGCTGCGATAAGGTTATATAATGCACATAAATAACTGCACTTTTTTAAAATTAATTGTATTTTAACTTGTATTTTAACTTGTATTTTAACTTGTTAAGTATGGAAGCTATTTGTGGTGTTATGTCAGTCTTGAAGCTGTCGTGGCATTGTAATTTCCTGCAAAGGATTATTAAAGGTATTATCAAATCAAATCAAATGGAGACATGGTGTTGATTTTCTGCAGTTTTCATGCAGTTCTGGGATATCTATGCTCTGGATTTGTGCCAGCTGGAACCATCAAATATAAAGCATTGTGAGTAAAATCAATGGAGAATACGGGCTATGAGGAGGGACGCAAGGTGCTGAAATAACTCACTGGGTCAGGCAGCATCTCTGGAGAACATGGCAAGATTGCACCTGCCTCTGATACTTCCTCTCGCAGCATGTTCCATATATGTACCTTCCCCCCTGTGAAAAAGCTGGCCCTCCTTTTTGAAGAGTAATTGCCCATCAGATGATTGGGTGCAGAGTGTAGGGATGTATTTGCCCACCATGTCCACACTACAGAGGTTGAGCTGCAAGCTGTGCATAAAATTACTTGCCAAATGTATGATGGACCTTAAGGGAGCTTGACATTGTTCACAGGTTTTCTGGGCAGCCTCACAGTGCACTAAACATTTTATAGTGCATGCACTTCTGTAGGATCCTCCATTAAAATCATTGTCAGACTTTTATGTCATGGAACCAGTGAGCAAATTTGTACCATGTTGAGGTAGACTCTGAACTATTACGTTGAATTCTCCAATTTTAGGTAACTTGTATATATATTCCCCTCTACCTCCCATCGCTTTTCCTCCCATTGAGCCACCTCCCCCTCCCTTCCTCCACGAAATGTCACTTAGCCAGCTCCACAGTTTTGCAACTGTGCACCCCTCTTGGCATCACATTGTCCCTAGCCAACAATTGGCCCATCAGGAACCATCCTGCCTGAGGTAATCTGTTGCCTGCCCTGATTTCTCCTGGGCTTTTCTTGCTTCCAATTCCCAAACCCCACAATCAGTCTGAAGAATGGTCCTGGCCCAAAACATCACCTATCTATTTTTTCCAGAGTTGCTATCTGACCTGCTGAGTTACTCTAGCATTTTGTGTCTATCTTTGGTATAAACCAGCACCTATAATTCTTTTTTATTACACTCCAATTCATCCCAACTGCCCTGGCTGCTCAGTTGTGTTTCAACCAGGTTGAGTGAGTGGGCAGATGCGTGGCAGATGCAGTATAATATAGATAAATGTGAGGTTATCCACTTTGGCGACAAAAACAAGGGGGCAGATAATTATCTCAATGGGGTTAGGTTAGGTAAGGGGGAGGTGCAGTGAGACCTGGGCATCCTTGTTCACCGGTCACTGAAAGTTGGCTTACAGGTACAGCAGGCAGTGAAGAAAGCTAATGGAATGTTGGCCTTCATAACAAGAGGATTTCAGTTTAGGAGTAAAAAGTTTCTTCAGCAGTTGTATAGGGCTCTGGTGAGACCACATCTGGAGTATTGTGTACAGTTTTGGTCTCCTAATTTGAGGAAGGACATCCTTGTGATTGAGGCAGTGCAGCGTAGGTTCACGAGATTGATCCCTGGGATGGTGGGACTGTCATATGAGGAAAGATTGAAAAGACTAGGCTTGTATCACTGGAGTTTAGAAGGATGAGGGGCAATCTTATAGAAACATATAAAATTATAAAAGGACTGGACAAGCTAGATGCAGGAAAAATGTTCCCAATGTGGGGAGAGTCCAGAACCAGGGGCCACAGTCTTAGAATAAAGGGGAGGTCATTTAAGACTGAGGTGAGAAAAAACTTTTTAACCTAGAGAGTTGTGAATTTATGGAATTCCCTGCCACAGAGGGCAGTGGAGGCCAAGTCATTGGATGGATTTAAGAGAGAGTTAGATAGAGCTCTAGGGGCTAGTGGAGTCAAGGGATATGGGGAGAAGGCAGGCACGGGTTATTGATAGGGGACGATCAGCCATGATCACAATGAATGGCGGTGCTGGCTCGAAAGGCTGAATGGCCTCCTCCTGCACCTATTTTCTATGTTTCTAAGTTCTATGTAACCTTGCTAATGCTGCTTCTGATATATCTGTTACCATGCTCATGTTGTCGTGTCTATAATGGTGGCTACAAGTGTCAAATAAAGTGACAGGGACAAGTCTTCAGCATCACTCCCTTCTTGCTGTGCCTCCAATTTCTGGTCAGGTTTGTGTAGCTGAAAGGAAATGGGCACAGAGGTAAGGAAGAGACAAGGGAGGGTAGAAAATTTAGGCTTGCTTACGTAATTTGCAGATCATAAATCAGAAGCAATTGTGAATGGTAAAAGTGGAAGATACAAAAAGGTTCAAATATGAATGAATGGATGATACTTTATTACCACATGTTGACAGTGAAATTCTTTGTTTTACATACACAAGGTATGCAAAGAGTCGCCACGTGTAGATTTGTAATCAGCTTCTGTAAATTGTCCCTGGTGTGTAGGATAGAACTAGCATAGAAGTGATTGCTGGTTGTGGACTAGGTGGGTCGAAGAGCCTTTTCCACATTATATCTCCAAAAAAAAACTGGACCCATGATTGTGTCATGCATAGCCATCTGACCCCATTGTCTTTGACCATGTATCAGGTGGTCTCTTGGCCCCCTCTAGATAGAGAACCTCTTTCCTGCTTTCTGTCTAACCATAGCTTCCATTCAACCTGGAGACCACTTATTCATCCATGTGCCACAAACTTTTAGTTCTTCCTGGTTCAGTTTCACTTCCTGCACAACTGCCATCACTGCTTGTGGTAACATAGTGATTCACATAATGGACTTAGTAGACAGGTGCCTTGTTAATTGATCGAAGGAAGACATGAGTTTTAATCCCAACCATGATGGCTGGGAATTTAAATATAAATAACAATGTAATTTGAAAATCTTAAAACAAGACTAGGGTCTGTAATGTTAACTATTTATAACAATCGATTGTCACAGATACTCATTTGATTCTCTTCTTAGCCGGGCATAAATATTACACCAGGTAAAGTTGTAGATTCCTAATCAACCCTTCGATTCAGCGGCAAGCATTAAATGTAGGCGTGCTCATGAGGGAATACAGTTTTAAAAAGCTGATGCAGGCTCAACGTACCTACTCTATTTGAGAAGTACAATTTAACTTTAACCAGTGCAAGCTAACATAACGAGTTGTGATATTAAGGCTCCTGCTGATGTATGCAACTAATTAACAGCACAGCATCAAGAGTTATGTTTTAAATGAGCAGGTAGCTAGAAACTGAGATGTTGCCAGAAGTGCAATCAATGGCCATTGGTTAATTGTGAATCACAAATCCAAAACCTGCTTGCTTTTCATGTGGTATCCAACGTAGCCTTTTCATATCAGTCAGAGAATCCTTTAGGTTTTCTGCCAATGTGTACTGTTCACTAAGACGCAATGCGTAACTGTCAATGATGTTTATTACTTCAATGAATGTTTCAATATAAACTGTCAAACAACTCTTCCACATCCCTCTGGTACTTAAAACTGGCAATTTTATTTCAAACGAGCCTCAGGGCACGGGAGTTATGAAAACTGATAAACTATAATGCTGTCACCGTAAGTATTTTTTCAACAAAGAAAGTGATCATGAACTGAAATTGAAAATAAATTCCAGCAAGCAACTTGCTAATAACTGGCGAAACCGATATTGCAATTGCAAGTATTTTGACTGCATTAATTTGTGTTAAAATTGTTGTTTGACGATGATTTTAAGTTGTAATGGCAAATCACGATCGGCAGAGTTCTGGCTTGTTTTGATACAAAAATACCAGTGTACCTTTTGTGCTCAGAATTTTAGATGGATTAATATGCCATTAATTTAGAATTTAAAAAACTGCTTGATTGATTTCAGAAAACTTTGTTTTACGCAATGCATTGATTTATTTCCAGAACTGGTAGTTTATATTCGGCATGACTGGTGCTTGTTTAATTAGAAATGCAGTCTTTGCATGCACGTGCAAAATGGGAAGATGGCTAAATCAATTCCAATCTATTGCTAGTTTAATGCTTGCCCTGATCCCATTTAAGTAAAAGAACCTAGGCATTTAGCTGCAGGGAGCTGCCCCACCCACCTCAATCTGAACTTGCTGAAGGATCACTCAAAGACTTTAAGTATTTTGGGGAATGAGGCTGAAATTCAATTTGTTCAAGGAACTACACTCATTTCATTATCCCTCTTTAGCATTCTACAGCTGTGATTAAAAATCTCGAGTTTCCCTTCTTAGGACTATTGCGTATGTTCTACTGGTCGGGCAACCTTCTTATCAGGGGAGGAGAAAGGCTCAGTCCCTGGATAATTTATTCAACTACAGTCTATGAAATGTGTGAACAAAGCAATGTTTCCAAAACACATGTGTTTCCAGGTATTTGTGTTTGACCTGCATCCTGAATCTGTGCTTTCATGTGGGGCCCCATCATTATATTAATCACAACTCAGATCAGGACAACACACAAAGAAATTCTCATGCAACGGTGGTGATTTTCTCAAACAAGATAGTTTATTCAGGCCTTCTGACAGTATATACTGGAGAGTATTCCCGAGAAAACAAAAATGCTCTGATGCCCGCAAAATTATACATAACTTTATAAAATTTGCATTACAATAATTAGGTACAGATTCTACAGTTTCACAATAAATCATCAAATTTATGTCTGTAATCAGGTTTGTTACCATTAGTTATTGATTCATAGAGGACTTGACAGCAGTTCTCCCAACCTTCTCACAGATAACCACTGTAGGCCTTCATTCCTGTTATAACATACTAATCCTGTGAATACTATATTCTAACTCCATACAGTTATCTTTATTCTATTTGACTCTGACTTGCAGTCAAAACATTTTCATACTCTAATTATTCCACTGGTCTTTTCTAATGTGAGCTTTAAGTTGTCTTTTGCCAAGTTAGCATAATTTCCCTCTATCATTTTCCTGTAAGGCACTTAGCTTAGTTTAGATTCTTTTTAGTTTGGAGATACAGCACGGAAATAGGCCCTTCGGCCCACCGAGTCTGGGCCGACCAGCGATCCCCACACGTTAACATTATCCTACACACACTAGGGACAATTTACACTTATACCAAGTATACAAAAGCAAGCCAATTAACCTACAAACTTTGGAATGTGGGAGAAAACTGAAGATCTCAGAGAAAACCCACGCAGTCATGGGGAGTACGTACAAACTCCGTACAGACAGCACCCGTGGTCAGGATCGAGCCCGGGTCTCCGGCGCTGCAAGCGCTGTAAAGGCAGCAACTCTGCCACTGTGCCACCGTGCCACCTTAGGTTGACCATATTACAAACTTGACTGATTTTGTTATTTCTACAAGTTCCTACATCACATGGCTTCCATTCACCATTATTTTATCATTGGTCAAATATGCTACTTCTAACTGGTAACTGGTAGGACAAGCAAGTGCTTTGTTGCATTACCATACCCTGTGAGTACCCTGAAGCACACATCATAGAGACTTGGAAATCCTCTACTGACACTGCATCCTCTACCGCATCCTCTACTGACACTGCATCAAAACCCTGGCACTCTTTATCTGACAGTAGTGTGTCAGTGTCCAAGGATTGTAGAAGATAAATAAGGCAGCTGCTCTCAAGATCAACTAAGTTTAATTCATCAATGTTGACCCATGAATGTCTATATCCCTGGATGAATAAAGATGAAGAAAGATAGCATTCATCATTCCTACACAATTCCTAGCTTGTATTCTCTCTTCTGCTGATCGTTTGATAGGCTCGTAGCACTTAGTACTCCCATCTCCGCAAATTTCGCACATGGCAAACATGCATTTCATGATATTTGATGTGTCTATACCAGATAGTCTCTATGCTTCAACATGTTATGCAAAGTAGAGAGAAAGTAAATTTACATAAAAGCGCATTGCCCACCAAATAATTAATCAGATATCTAGTAAAGTTCAATTGTGTAGCACATAAAATATACAATGCAATGAGATTTCTTGTTTGTAGTGCCTTTCTGATTTAAATTGTAGCCAAAGTTTGCAACTGGCACAATTCTCAAAGAGAGGTTGAATCCACATAATCGTCATAAACCCTGTGAGATTATGTTTGTGTTCGCTAACAACAAAAGGCTGAATGTTTGAGGTGGAGCTGCTTGTGAAAACAGCAGGGCTTTTTCTCTCTATGAACATTGTGAGTAAAGAGAGTTGTGAGAAACCCAAATGTGTAAGAGGCAGATCAGATATGATTGTACTAATAAAATGCAACCTATGATTTTATAGGGTCTTGCCTTAATTTATATTAGCACCTTGAATACCAATAATTGTTTGTGGAGTAGGATTCCCCTTAGAAGATATACTTGCCTCTGCTGTTAAAATAGTTACAGAACGTGGAGCACTAAGCGCAGTTCTGGCCTCGATTATATAAAACTAAATGGTGGCATTGGATAACAGGCAGATATGACTTGAAAGGAAAGTACCAGAACTGAAGGGGGATGGTAATTAATAAGACAAGGCAGGGTGAGAATCTTTCTTCCAGGAAAAAGACATCAGAGGGCTGATCTGATAACCAATATTCTCCACTTGCCCAAATATATGCAACTTGAAGAACAATCAAGAAACTCAACACCATATAGGATGTAGTGTTCTGTTTGGTAGGCACCCCATCCATGGTTATTCACCCACTTCACCACTAACGAACTGTATCCACAGTTTGTATCCTCTACAGAATGTACAATAGCAACTCACACGGACTACATAGGCAGCACCTTCCACACCCTACAACCTCTATCAACTAGATACTAAAGGAAAAGTGCAGCAAAGGTATTAACTCACTACCATTTAAATATTACCCTCCAAGCCACACAGCCTCCTGAATTGAAAATATATCACAATTCCTTCTTTATTTCTTGGTAAAAATCCTGGAAACTCTCGCTAACAGCATTGCAGATGTGCCCAAACCTCTAGGGTGATAGCCGTGCAAGAAAGCAGCTCGCCATCACTATTTCAAGGGCATCTAGGGTTGGGTAATTCAATCCTGGGGAAGCAACAAAGCTCACATCCCCATGAATGATTTTTGTTTTTAATGAACGATCAGCGTTTGGTTAATAGTCACACTAAAACAGGTTACCAAGACAATAAAACAATAATTATCAGCCTTGGCTCGGTTAGTAGAACTTCTGCTCATGAATAAGACTGCATGTTCAAATCTCACTCATGAGAAAAATAAAAAATAAACAAAGAAAGACTGCACTGTTCAATTTGCCAAATTCTGGATATAAAACTTTGGGCATAAAAATTACCATATTTTTTGTTAAACTTGGGGAAGAGAGTTAATCCACAATGATTTTTGGTTTGTGTTTATACCTCAATTAATACCAATGAAAAAACATTATCTTGTCATAATTTCCTTATGGAGGAAATCATGGTGTTGATTTTACGTGCTCTATGTCCTGCACTACAACAATGAGTATGTTTTAAAATATTTCACAAGCTGTAAAGCACTTTGAGAGGAGCAGAGATTTATATACATAGGTAGACAAAAATGCTGGAGAAACTCAGCGGGTGAGGCAGCATCTATGGAACGAAGGAATATGTGACGTTTCAGGTCGAGACTCTTCTTCAGACTGATGTGGAGGTGGGGGAGGGCGGGAGGAAGAAAGGAAGAGGCGGAGACAGTAGGCTGTGGGAGAGCTGGGAAGGGGAGGGGAAGGAGGGAGAAAGCAAGGACTACCTGAAATTGGAGAAGTCAATGTTCATACCACTGAGGTGTAAACTGCCCAAGCGAAATATGAGGTGCTGCTCCTCCAATTTGCGGTGGGACTCACTCTGGCCATGGAGGAGGCCCAGGACAGAAAGGTCGGATTCAGAATGGCAGGAGGAGTTGAAGTGCTGGGCCACCGGGAGATCGGGTTGGTTAGTGCGAACCAAGCGGAGGTGTTGGGTGAAGCGGTCGCCAAGCCTTTGCTTGGTCTCACTGATGTAGAGCAGTTGACACCTAGAGCAGCAGGTGCAATAGATGAGGTTGGAGGAGGTGCAGGTGAACCTCTGCCTCACCTGGAAAGACTGTTTGGGTCCTTGGATGGAGTCAAGGGGGGAGGTAAAGCGACAAGTGTAGCATTTCCTGCGGTTGCAAGGGAAAGTACCAGGGGAGGGGGTGGTTTGGGTGGGAAGGGACAAATTGACCAAGGAGTTTCGGAGGGAGGGGTCTCTGTGGAAAGCCGAAAGGGGAGGAGATGGGAAGATGTCGCCAGTGGTGGGATCCCATTGGAGGTGGCGAAAATGTTGGAGGATAATCTGTTGTATGTGACGGCTGGTGGGGTGGAAGGAGAGGACAAGGGGGATTGTGTCCTTGTTACGACTCACTCTGGCCATAGAGGAGGCCCAACACCCGACTGGGTGATCAAACCTGCCGACAAGAGAGGTGCCGTGGTAGTCTGGCGCGCTGATCTCTACCGGACTGAGGCTAGGCGTCAACTCTCAGACACCTCCTCCTACATATCCTTGGACCATGACCCCACAGACGAGCACCAGGCCATTCTCTCAAATATCATCACGGGCTTCATCACTTCTGGCTCCCTGCCCTCCCAAGCCTCCAACCTCATCGTTCCCCAGCCCCTTGACTCCATCCAAGGACCCAAGCAGTCTTTCCAGGTGAGGCAGAGGTACATCTGCACCTCCTCCAATCTCATCTATTGCATCCACAGCTCTAAGTATTAGCTTCTCTACATCGGTGAGACCAAGTGTAGGCTTGGCGATCGGTTCGCCCAACACCTGTTTTTTAAAATATAATTTAATTAAAAATATTACAAAAGTTTGGCATGAGGGATGACTTTCAATAGATCGCAGCGAGGTAGCTGCTCTGCTACTGATGAAACCCTGAGCCAGAATCAGGTCGTCCACGAATATTTTAGCACCAGGTTCCCCACGAACATACGGTGTGCTAAACGGGTGAGAGGCGGCGCACGTCTGTCCGCACTCCAGGCCAGTAGCAATCGGCACTTCACGACAACCGCCGCCGCATGGATGGTGGCTGGTTATCCCAGGCCAACCAGCGTGCAACGGCGCTAGGGTATCGTTACATTTAGGCGGGATTCTGACAGAGGCGTTCAGTCATAATCCCGCGGATCGTAGCTTTGTACCATTGGCTCCTCATCCAAGCACATACACCAAATATCAGAACCTGCGGTTTCTCTCATACTGAGCAGGATTACTATTGCAACAACATATCATCAGTAGGGTAAAACTAACCTGTCTCCAATTTCAGGTAGTCCTTGCTTTGTCCCTCCTTTCCCTCCCCTTCCCAGCTCTCCCTCAGCCTACTGTCTCCGCCTCTTCCTTTCTTCTTCCAGCCCCCCCACCTCCACATCAGTCTGAAGAAGGGTCTCGATGCGAAACGTCACCTATTCCTTCGCTTCATAAATGCTGCCTCACTGCTGATTTTCTCCAGCATTTTAGTCTACCTTAAATTTTTCCAGCATCTGCAGTTCTTTCTCAAACAATATAAATACATTTATTTCTGAATTAACACCTTGCCTTACACTTGATACATATGATGCACAATCTATCTATACTCTCACTAAAACTCTCATCTTGACCACTTCCAGTCTGCGTTGTAATTAAATTTGCGCAAAAGAGATCCCCCATAGCGCTACGATTTTTCGCCACCTTAAGGGCCTGTCCCACGGGCATACGACTCCCCGCAGCAAGCGCGACCTAACCGCAAGCAGGGGCCGCTCAGACGTCGAGTGATCCCCGTACAGGGCCGGTCCCACCAGCATGCGGCTGCATGCGGCAAGTGCTACCAAATCGGAAGCGGGGGCCGCACGGAGGTCGAGTGCCGTCAAGACAGTGCGTACGGTGGCGAGGCAGTGCGCACGGCCGTCGATGCAGCTGCGTCCGGCGTCGAGGCGTTGCACACGGCCATCGATGCGGCACGCACGGCCTCGATGCGGCTGCGGGGCGGCAGGCCGTTGCCGCACGGAATTTTTGAACAGTGTCAGTTTTTTGGAGCCCCGCGCGTTGTCGGGACCAGCTCCGCACAACTCCATGCGGCTCCCGCGATTGAAGTGGGACCGGCCCCGCGACTTCCGCGCGGCCCCCGCACGGCACCCGCTTGCGGTTAGGTCACGCTTGCCGCATGGATTCGCATGCCTGTGGGACAGGCCCTTAACACACCATTCTCCTCTGCTGCAAGTCAGATAAGTTTTGTTCCGATCGGTGAAATAGTACAACATTTGTGAAGGTTTAAAAATCGTAAAAACTGCTCCTTCCGGAACCCGCTGTCAATAACGCGGCGAGGAGAATAAAAAGCTGAAGGGGTGGAGAGTGTTGAGCAGCCCACGGGGAGAGCGCAGCCCGCGGAGAGTGAGCAGCCCGCGGAGAGTGAGCAGCCCGCGGAGAGTGTTTAGCAGCCCGCGGGGAGTGAGCAGCCCGCGGGGAGTGAGCAGCCTGCGGACTGCTTCTGCGGCGACCAGCACGACCAGCCGGAAGCTGGTGAGTTGAACTGGAAGCTTCTGAGTGAAGCCGGAGTGGAACCTGGATCTGCTGTGTGAGGCCGAAAGCTGAAGGTGCGGTGTGAACAGAATGTGAGCTGCTCCTGCTGCGACCACACCCCCCCCTCCCCATCCCCCTTCCCCCTCCCCATCCCCCTTCCCCCTCCCCCTTCCCCCTCCCCACACACCCCCTTCCCCCTCCCCATCCCCCTTCCCCCTCCCCACACACCCCCTTCCCCCTCCCCATCCCCCTTCCCCCTCCCCATCCCCCTTCCCCTTCCCCACACACCCCCTCCCCACACACCCCCTTCCCCCTCCCCCCTTCCCCCCACCCCCCTTTCCCCCAGCCCCCTTTCCCCACACCCCCTTTCCCCACACGCCCCTTTCCCCACACCCCCCCTTTCTCTCAGCCCCCTTTCCCCACACCCCCATTTCCCCACACGCCCCTTTCCACACACACCCTTTCCCCACACCCCCTTTCTCCCAGCCCCCTTTCCCCACACCCCCCCTTTCCCCACAACCCCTTTCCCCATCCCCCCTTTCCCCACACTCCCCCTTTCCCCACACCCACTCTTCCACCACCCCCCCTTCCCCCTCATGCACCCCCACTCCGTCACACACACCCCCCTTTCCCATACGACAGTCTGAGGAGGCTTCCAGCTCCAGCGATGGTAGGCCGTAGAGCCCGGAGAATGTGATCCGAAAATTGATCACATCTCCGGGAAGGTAGGAACTTGAAAAAAAGTTTCCCCCGATCGCCTCCCCCATCCCCGCACATAAAATAAACCGAAGTACATTAAAACAAACTTTTAACAAACGCTAGAAATAAAACGAACAGACTGCCGGCAGGGCTGCCTTCTCCTCGGCTCCCCTAGTGAAGCAAGTGCTTTCTTAGAAACTGCCTTCATCACATCTACAGCCACCGTCTGTCTCGTCATGGACAGCAAGGCGACAATGAGGTGGAGGCCGTTAAGGTATGCGAATATTATTCCATCAGTCGCATGAGATGTCCTGACGATATTCAAGTCAGAGATGGGTTGAGACAGTTCAACAACAGGTGGGACAGATAACCTCTGATCTTTCCAGTTACAAATCATAAACGGTTATAAGATTCAGTTTCTGGCTGATCAATTTCCTCCGCGGCAAGAGAAGCCAAGACATCTGTATATACGTGCTAAAGAGGAAACTATGGCTATCCAAGTTGAAACAGAAAAATATCACAAAAGGATGAGCAGTCTGCCCATGAACAAGAGGGGTATATTTCTAATATCTTCTCAAGGTTGAAGAAAAGTGGAGGATGCCAAATCATTCTAGGATTTGGCTAGTCTCAACATGTGCTTGGAATAACCATTTTAAGATGGATATTTTTCATTCAGCAAAATAGCTGATTACAGAGGATTGCTTTCGGGCCTCAATCGATCTCGAAGATGCATACTTTTCCACATCAATGCACAAGAGTCACAGGATATATCTGAGGTTCATCTGGCAAGGCCAGTTGTGGAAATGTTAGGCTCTACCTAAGGGTTGACTTCAGCCAGAGGCTATTTACAAAGATTCTAAAGTCAATGTTAGACAATAGATGCAGGAGTAGGCCATTCGGCCCTTCGAGCCAGCACCGCCATTCAATGTGATCATGGCTGATCATTCCCAATCAGTACCCCGTTCCTGCCTTCTCCACATATCCCCTGACTCTGCTATTTTTAAGAGCCCTATCTAACTCTCTCTTGAAAGCATCCAGTGAACCTGCCTCCACCTCCCTCTGAGGCAGAGAATTCCACAGACTCACCACTCTCTGTGAGAAAAATTGTTTCCTCGTCTCCGTTCTAAATGGCTTACTCCTTATTCTTAAACTGTGGCCCCTGGTTCTGGACTCCCCCAACATCGAGACATCCATAGAGGGAGTGCAGAGAAGGTTCGCCAGACTGATTCCTGGGATGTCAGGACTTTCATATGAAGAAAGACTGGATAGACTTGGCTTATACTCGCTAGAATTTAGGAGATTGAGAGGGGATCTTATAGAAACGTACAAAATTCTTATGGGGTTGGACAGGCTAGATGCAGGAAGATTGTTCCCGATGTTGGGGAAGTCCAGACAAGGGGTCACAGGCTTAAGGATAAGGGGGAAATCCTTTAAGACCGAGATGAGGAAAAACCTTTTCACACAGAGAGTGGTGAATCTCTGGAACTCTCTGCCACAGAGGGTAGTTGAGGCCAGTTCATTGGCTATATTTAAGAGGGAGTTAGATGTGGCCCTTGTGGCTAAAGGGATCAGGGGGTATGGAGAGAAGGCAGGTACGGGATACTGAGTTGGATGATCAGCCATGATCATATTGAATGGCGGTGCAGGCTCGAAGGGCCGAAAGGCCTACTCCTGCACCTATTTTCTATGTATCTATGTATCTATGTAACATGTTTCCTGACTCTAGCGTGTCCAAACACTTAACAATCTTATGTGTTTCAATGAGATGTCCTCTCATCCTTCTAAACTCCAGAGTGTACAAGCACAGCTGTTCCATTCTCTCAGCATATGACAGTCCCGCCATCCCGGGAATTAACCTTGTAAACCTACGCTGCACACCCTTAATAGCAAGAATGTCATTCCTCAAATTAGGGGACCAAAACTGCACATAGTACTCCAGGTGTGGTCTCACTAGGGCTCTGTACACTGCAGAATTACCTCTTTGCTCCTATATTCGATTCCTCTTGTTATAAATCCTCTTGTTGCCCTACTCAGATCTAAAGGGCATTTTGTCATGGAGTTTATAGATAACTTGCTTATTGTAGGGAAGAGATCAGGTGTCACAGAGTTAGCTGTTTCAGCAACCAAGGCACTCCTAGAATATCTAAGGTTTGTTATTCATCCAGGAAAGTCCATACTGGATCCGGCATTATCTATTACATATTTAGGTTTTGTCATAAACTCTGCAGATATGTCTCGGGCCCAACCCACAGATAAGACTCAGGGTATTTATCAGTAGATGCCTCCTAAGATAATTCAAGACAAGGCAACATGAATTACATTAGTGCCAAATTGGCCTAATCAACCATGGCTTCCATTATAAATAAGTCAGCTGAAAGAAGCTCTATATTTGGTCGAAGACACGAGTGGTGGCTAGTTCAACCTATCTCTCGTGCACCTATCACTGCATGGTTGTATGGAAAGTTTTGTGAAGATACACATGTGAGCTACTTTTAAATAGAAGTAGCAGAGGATTGTGGTTTTCTTTCAGTTTGGGTTTATGAGAAGCGACTATATTATAGCGCAAATAACACTGCTCATACTGCTTTGTCATTGTATCTATTACTGGGAGTGGGACAATAAATGATTAGTTCTCACACACTGGTGACTAAGGTTATAGAAGGTGTCTTTTATATGAACACTCTAAGGCCTAGATACAAAGTAGTGTGGAATGTGTAATCAGTATAATTTCTTATGCAGATTCCTCAAGGCTCTGTCTCACGGTGTGCGGTCATCGGCGGTGAAGCGCGGCTTCACCTGTAGAGGGGACCGCACAGCAACGGCGAGAGCGCCGAGCCTATGCCACGGGAGCACCGCACGGGTGCTGCGCGGGGGCCGAGTGATTTAAGTGCGGCTGATCCCACAAGCTTGCGGTAAGTAAAAAAAAAGGGCGGCCGACTGCGATGACGTCATTTTGGATCTGCGGGGCTGTGGCGGCGGCCGTGCTCATCGCGGCGCTGTGGCGGCTGCTGTGCCGCACACGTGCCTCATTGGCGGAGGCTGTGGCGGCGGCTGTGGCGGCGGTCGTGCCTCACTGCCGGAGGCTGTGGCAGTGCAAGTTCGACGCACGGCGCTCGTGCCACACTGGCGGCGGCTGTGGCGGCGGCCGTGCCACACTCGTGCCTCACTGGCGGCGGCTGTGCGGTAGGAAAAGTTTTTTGAACAGTGTTGGTTTTATTTAGCACCGTGCGGTGTTGGGAACAACGCCGCTCGGCCCCAGGAATTGAGCGTTTGACCGAGTGCGCGGTCTATGGCGGCCCAGGAGCGGTAGATTCTTCCTGTTTCGCCGCCAATGACCGCAGACTCGTGAGACAGGCCTTTAACTTTGGAGCAGTTAAAGGCCTGTCTCATGAGTCTGCGGTCATTGGTGCTAAAATAAAACCAACACTGTTCAAAAAACTTTTCCTACCGCCCAGCCTCCGCCAGTGAGGCACGTGTGCGGCACGGCCCGCCGCCACAGCGCCACGATCAGCACGGCCGCCGCCACAGCCCCGCAGATCCGAAATGACATCATCGCAGTCGGCCTGCCCTTTTTTTTTAACTTACCGCAAGCTCCTGGACCAGCCGCACTTAAATCACTCGGCCCCCGCGCAGCACCCGTGCGGCGCTCCCGTGGCATAGGCTCGGCGCTCTCGCCATTGCCATGCGGTCCCCTCTACCGGCGATGCCGCGCTTCACCGCCGATGACCGCAACACCGTGAGACAGATCCTTTACTCTTAAGTTAGTCATGCTTATGACACAGATTTCTGCACGAAGATCAGAGCGGATACCTTGCCTGGGATCGCTACCACCGCGGCCTGCAAACTTACCATCAATGGCCCGCAGTCTTGGGAGAGGTTAGTCGGAGCTGCAACGCCACAGAAGGTTCAACAGCCCCAACGCGAGGTTCGATCGTCCGGCGCGGTGAGCTGACAACCCCCGATGCAGAGCTGAACACCTCGATGCAGAGGGCCCGAACACCGCCGTCTACGGGGAGTCATGACCGTCCCGTCAATGGAGGGCTCGAGCCCCCGACCGAGGAAGAACAAAAGGAAGGACTTGAACTTTATTTCGCCTTCCATCACAGTGAGGAATGTGTAGGAGTCACTGTGGTGGATGTTCATGTTATATTGTGTTTTTGAGTCTGTTGGTTTTAATTGTATGACTGACTTGGCCAGTGAAATTCCTCGTATGTTGCAAAACATACTTGGCGAATAAAATCTGATTCTGATTCTGATTCTATAAAAACCACCAAGGCTGCCAATAAAATAATAGTCAAAAGGTGATTATCACCCCCCCGCCACCAAGATCCAGCAACCCCTGAGACTGACACCATCAAAAATGGCCTTAGGCGGATGATCAATAGAGTCAACTGACCCTAGACTTTGCTCTGTCCCCTTGGCTCTGGCATCGTGGCCAGCTGGGGAATGATACTGAGTATGTGGAGTGCGCTGTCTCCATGGTGAGCGCTGAAAACTTGCGAATAAAAAGCCCTCTGGCTTGGTTTTAATTTGTGTAGCCTGGTGCTCCAACCAGCCTCAGTGTTGCGGTAACTGCCACTAGTTTGGTAGGGATGATATGCATGCAGGTAAACGGAGTCTTACCCACAAAGGTGTCTGTACCACACCCACCTCAGCCTTGAATTCCTCTTGCAAGTCTTTTACTTGCTAGCCAAAATCTTCTCCAAAGAGATACTTGCAGACTGCACATACTAGCCTTGTACAAAATTAGCACATATTGGGTTGATCTCAGGCCTATATCATCCTAAAGGGCCTGTCCCACTCCTACGAGTAAAAAGTAACCATTTTTTACATCACGAGTATTTTTTTTACTCGTGGACATTTTTCAGTGTTGAAAAAACGTCACGAGTCTACCGGATTTCCTGAGTACCTACCGTTACTCATACGAGCCACTACGAGAGATCCACGAACTCCTACGTACCCACTACGGACATTCTCCGAATTCAAATCAGGGAAAACTCGGAAGAACTCTTGAATTACCTCGTATAGTGGGACAGGCCCTTAACACAATTGAGTTTAAACTGTGCATTACACAAAAGTGCTAAGGCGTCTACTGTAATTCCGACAGCTGAGTTCCCTCCACCGACCTTGCAAAGGCCATAATCCTTCTTTGAGAAATCTCAGAACTCGCTGGAGTTTAAAGTCTTTTGACTTTGTTTTACCCCTTCAGATAGCCCCAAATGGTGGCATTAACCTACGGACCTCCAGTGCCTGGCAGAAATCAGGACTAGCATATTCTCCAGCAGTGTCCTGCATGATCTTCTCAATCAACTGATGAGAATCAAGTAATCAATGCTACTTGCCAGTTCTTCCTCTAACGGTTCTCCTATCCCCGAAGGGATGGCAAATTTAGTCACAAGTGCCAGCAGATCCTTATAAGACTTGAGTTGAAGCATATCATCCACTTGATGTGGAAATTCGAGTTCACTGTCAACAGTCAGAGTCTCCACAAATAATCCTCAAAACACCCCTCCTCAGAGTGGGAGATATCATAATGCAACCCTGAACCAGGTATTGCTGCCGCAGACATCTAACTGGAACTACCTGTCTCGGTCGCCAGTGTGCGCAACACATTCCTTCGATCAGCCTCTCAATCAGGATTTCCAGTATTGAGAGCCTACAGATGATATCCTCAATGGATGTCGAGGCAGTACCTTACTGCCCAATATTGTCCTTTTGGACATTTTGCCGTTTTGGCCTTGGCCTACCCTGAATTTGTGTCACCAAACTGCTCCCTTACAGAGCTTTTGATTTTTATTATTTATTTATTTATTTTTTACAACACGAACCTGCAAGTCAGGTAAAAATGCTACATGCCAGTTCGGCCTTTACTGGTTTACCTATCCCCGAGAGGATGGCAAATGATGTTCCAGCATGCTGGCAACTCTTTTCAGCCGAGCTGAAAGAATTAAGCATGTGTTGAGGGAATCCTCAAACTCCCTGCCTGAGCAGGAGATATCCTCAAATATCTGAATTTAACTGCCTCTATCAATGAAATGCACCATCCTCACTCTTGTGGGCAGCCTGATATGCTCAATCATAGATGTTGAGGCAGTGCTTCCCTGGCTAATATGATCCATTTGGACAGCCAGTTTCAAGTTAGTCTACCCTGAACCAGGGTAGACAAGCTGCTCCTTCATGAAGCTTTCACAGAGGTTGCTGTGCAGGCCACCCTGCCAGGGTTTCTGAGCCCGGTTGCAACAAGCTGCTCCATTTCGGATCTTTCAGAGGTTGCTGTGCAGGCCACCCTGCCAGCGTCTCTGAACCCGGGTCGCCAACCTGCTCTTTTTCAGAGCCAGTGGAAGGTACTAGACAGACTATGCTGCCAGTGATTCCGAGCCCAGGTCGCCAGGCTGCATCATTTCGGAGCTTTCACGGAGGTTAGTAAGCAGACCTTACCTGCCAGTGTCTCCGAGCATGGGTCGACCTTCTCGGAGCTTCAGTGCAGTTCCTTTTGCAGGCCGTGCCTGTTCACATCTTCAGCCCCACGCTTGCCAAATTGCTCCCTTTCGGAGCTTTAAACGGAGGTTGCTGTGCAGGTTGTGCCTGCCAGCATCTCCGAGCCTGGTGAGACAGGCTGCTCGTTCAGAGCCTTGGTGAAGCTTACTGTGCAGGTCGCGCCTGCCAGCATCTCCAAGCCTGGTGCAACAGGCTGCTCCTTCGGAGCGTAGGTAGAGCTAACTGTGCAGTTCTCGCCTGCTCGTTACTCCGAGCCTGGTGCGACAGGCTACTCCTTCGGAGCCTTGGTGGTCCTTACTGTGCAGGTCACGCCTGCCAGTTTCTCCCAGACCGGCCGCCTGCTCCCTTCCGGAGCCTCAATGGCGGTAGCTGTACAGGTCGCGCCTGTCAGCCTCTCCGAACCCGCTGCATCAATTTTCAGACCCAGCGGGCCATTCCTGAAACCAAAAACACCTTACCTGCTGGAGCATTTTTAAATGCCTCCGAATCCTGCGCCATGCAATGACGTATTGACGCGCATGCGGGCTGGAGGGTTCTTCACGCAGTCTCATCACGAGACTTCGATATAAAATTGACTCCAGTATCTTCTCCACCACAGATGTCAGGCTAACTGGTCTATAATTCCCTGTTTTCTCTCTCCAACCTTTCTTAAAAAGTGGGATAACATTAGCTACCCTCCAATCCACAGGAACTGATCCTGAATCTATAGAACATTGGAAAATTATCACCAATGCATCCACGATTTCTAGAGCCACTTCCTTAAGTTCCCTGGTATGCAGATCATCAGGCCCCTGGGATTTATCAGCCTTCAGTCCCATCAGTCTACCCAACACCATTTCCTGCCTAATGTGGATTTCCTTCAGTTCCTCCATCACCCCAAATCCTCTGGGCAGTAGTACATCAGAAGATTAGGGAAGATTGTTTGTGTCCTGGGTAAACATTTGTATTCTGATTTTCTGTGACACAAACCCTTGACAAAAATTGACAAAATTGTTGTTTCTTTCACACTGTTACCGTTTCTCATATAAATCATGTTAACTTTTATTCTGCACCTCAAGTTTTTTGGTAATGATTTATGAATGTTGTACGGGCAATGTTTCATTACCTGAACTGCTATAATTAGGCAAAAGTATAATTAGGCAAAAGTAGGTGCTATATGCTACGTTCTTGGTAAATGATGGTGACAAGTAGGGCCTATAGCAAAGTTTTCCTCGGATATTTTGGTTTGTTTATGACATTTGTGTACTTCACCTGCAAGTGGCAATTAATTATGTGTACCATTTGATATCTTATTTCATATTAACCACCACCTGAATCAGATTACTGCCTTTGGTATCATTGATTATTTTGCGATATTCTTCTCATGGATAGTTAATGCGGCATAAACTGACTTGAAATTAGTTTAGTTTAGCAATACGCCATGGAAGCAGGCCCTTCAACCCACCAAGTCCACACTGACCATCTATCACACCTTCACACTAGTTCTATGATGTCCCACTTTCACATCCACTCACTACACATTTACTGAGGACAATTAACCTACAAACATGTACATCTTTGGGATGTGGGAGAAAATCGGAGCACCCTGGAGGAAACTAACATGGTCATAGGGAGAATGTGCAAACTACACACAGACAATACCCAAGATCAGGATCGATCCTGGTTCTCTGGCACGGTGTGTCAGCATATCTACCAGCTGCGCAACAGTGACACCCAAATATCTGTGTCCTGAAAAGAATGCAAAAAATAATACATATAGAAACATAGAAACATAGAAAATAGGTGCAGGAGTAGGCCCTTCGAGCCTGCACATTCATGGCTGATCATCCAACTCAGTATCCTGTACCTGCCTTCTCTCCATACCCCCTGATCCCTTTAGCCACAAGGGCCACATCTAACTCCCTCTTAAATATAGCAAATGAACTGGCCTCAACTACCTTCTGTGGCGGAGAATTCCACAGATTCACCACTCTCTGTGTGAAAAATGATTTTCTCATCTCGGTCCTAAAAGACTTCCCCCTTATCCTTAAACTGTGACCCCTTGTTCTGGACTTCCCCAACATCGGGAACAATCTTCCTGCATCTAGCCTGTCCAACCCATTAAGAATCTTGTAAGTTTCTATAAGACCCCCCGTCAATCTTCTAAATTCTAGCGAGTACAAGCCGAGTCTATCCAGTCTTTCTTCATATGAAAGTCCTGCCATCCCAGGAATCAGTCTGGTGAACCTTCTCTGTACTCCCTCTATGGCAAGAATGTCTTTCCTCAGATTTGGTGACCAAAACTGTACGCAATACTCCAGGTGTGGCCTCACCAAGCCCCTGTACAACTGCAGTAGAACCTCCCTGCTCCTATACTCCCCCCTCAATCTTCTAAATATGTGCAAGCCCTTCTGGCTTAGGATAATTAGGATAATTATTTTGCTTAATAACTGCAAATAACTACACCTGCAGATTAATAACTGCAAATAACCTACACCTGCAGATTAGCTTTCTCTGGTCTATTATATCCAAGTATAGTTGTATTATGGAGAAACTAATATCTCTAAAGCTTAGTTTTTTATCCTTACATCTATCACACCTTCACACAATCCTTTTATCCTTACATATTGTCCCAGAAATTCCTGTCAGCAGTCAGCCAATCACACTTGTGCTTATCTGGATGCTTAGATGGCACTTAATTTTAACAGATCCACTGACTCTAATTTCCAGAAAGATTGCTGACCAGCAACCAAGTCAACAGCGTACTTGTATCTACTGTTACATTTTCTTGATGTTGTTGGTCTAGCACAACTTTAACGTTGTCACTCCACGAAGCACTGCTTCCCAGATACCTGCTTTCTGATCTGGTTTATTTTGACTCGTGCAAAATGAAGCAAAATGAAGTGCATCAATTGGTGTCGTTACTCCTTTGCTGAATCACGCACAATGCAGCCAGTTCTTCAAAGACATAATTTAAAACCTGTAAAGCTACTTTGTATGTGATGTTTGTTAATTTCTTGTCAGTATTTGGCCACAGGGTCATTGGAGTTATCTTCCTCAAAATATGCGAATTATGTCCCTCATAATTTTTTATTATTCCCTGCAACGCAATGTGTCTAGATAACCATCTGACTTCATTAAGTAGTCTGAAAGCAACAACTTCATTTTCGGAGGCCTCTGCAATTTCATTAAATTTGCATCATTTAACTGTAGATTGAGAAAACACTGTATAGACTGTTCTCATCAAATCCTTTTGTGCGCACATAAATCCTTTTCTGCGCTGGTTGCAAAACGTGTGTGCGTGCGCACACGCGCACAGCTTAGAGGGAACATTGCTAATCAATCCTTACCAATGAAACACCTGGGGAGTTCAAAAAAAGGTTTTTTCTACAAAGCTTTTTTACAAAGTTAATGTTTTTCAACAACAATAGATTAGGTAGTTAATAACGTTTTTAAATTTTGTTCATTTATAAAGATTAAAGTTTTAATTTTTTTCAAATATCTCTGATCAAAAGAGTTGTGTAAACAACAAGAAAAGCATGCAGGGGGGCACAAGACACAAAATCAAGAGATCGAGTTTCAAGTGGGTATCTATGGAACTATGGCTCATGATCACTGGAAACCACATTTTTTCAAATAATTAGTGAGACTGCAGGACTTAAAAGTACTGCAAAATGTAATAAAACTGAAGTATGCTTAAAAAATTTTTTAATTGTTTTCTTAAACTTAATTCCAAAAAAGAGAATGAATGATATCACTTGTTTCCTTGTGGCCATCCTTCTCACCGTTGCACCAACACATCACAGCACAGGTAGGACCAGGCTGGTAGAGAGCAGCCTGCATGTGGTGGACTTCACCTTGTTGCTATGCTCAAGCACGTCCCAAACCTGAGTCTTCTTCATGCAGAATAATAGCAGATTCATGCTGAATTACAATTACAATCATCTATATAATTAAAAGTCTCATCTTGACCATTTATTGTCTGCGCTGTATATTGATTTTAGAAAAATTGCTACCATATATTGCTATGATTTTTGGCCATCTTACTCACAGTCCTCCTCCGCTGATCAGGCCCCGAGGATTTTTCCCCATCGATTAAATATAAATGAGTTATGAGTGTTAAAAAAACCTTGAGATCCTCTCCCCTGTCAATCACTGCGATGAAGGTAATGCTCCTTCCGGGGGGGGCAGGAATATAAAATCCCGGATGCCTGGATGTGACTCAGTCTCTCTGCAATGTGGGGAGGGAGAGGCCATGACTCTCATTCTAAGCTGGGAATCAACTGAACTGTGAGTCTGCAATGTACTTGAATAAATGATTTGTTAGCCCTTGATGAAAATGAAATGAGTTGTTTCGCCTGCTGCCCAGCCTGTACTTGAAATTGCATAGCTTTATTAGATCCGACTGTGTTTGGTTCAAAAGTCCCGCTCATTGTGCTACTTCCGCTTAGTGGACAGGTCGCGCTGATTGCGTAATTTCCGGTGAGTGCTGCTGACTGCTGAGGCCCCAAAGTGGAGAGCCACGCTGAGCCGAGTGAGTAAATTCAAAAGAGTTTACTGCCATATATATGGTGTGTGAGTCAGTGTGTGTGATTGTATGTGTTTGTGTGAGTGTCTGTGGGAGTACCTGTGTGTGCGAGTGTGTGAGTGTCTGTGTGAGTGTCTGTGTGTGTGTGTGTGAATGTCTGTGGGTGTACTTGTGTGTGTGAGTGTTTATGTGTGAGTGTGTGTGTGAGTGTGAGTGTGTGTGTGTGTGTGTGTTTTTGAGTATGTGTTTGTGTGTGTGTTTGTGTGTGTGTGAGTATGTTTGTGAGTGTATTTGTGAGTGTGTGTGTGAGAGTGTGTGTGAGTGTGTGTGTGTGAGTGTATGTGTGTAAGTGTATGTGTATGTGTGTGTGAGTGTGTGTGTGAGTGTATGTGTGTGAGTGTATGTGTGTGTGAGTGAGTGCATGTGTGTGAGTGAGTGTGTATGTGTGTGAGTGTATATGAGTGTGTGTGTGAGTGTGTGTGAGTGTGTGTGAGTATGTGTGTGTGTGAGTGTGTGTGAGTGAGTGTGTATGTGTGTATGTGCATGTATATGTGTGTGTGAGTGTGTGTGAGTGTGTGTGTGAGTGTGTGAGTGTCTGTGTGTGAGTGTCTGTGTGTGTGTGTGATTGAGTGTGAGTGTATATGTTCGTGTGTGCATGTGTGCATGTGCGCGTGCGCGTGTGAGTGTGTGTGTGTGAGTGTGTGTGTGTTTGTGTGTCCTTGTGTGTGAGTGTGTGTGTGTGTGTGAGAGTGTGAGTGTGTGTGTTTGTGTGTCTGGGTGAGTGTCTGTTTGTGAGTGTGTGAGTGTGTGTGTGTGTGTGTGTGTGAGTGTGTGTGTGAGTGTGTGAGTGTGAGTGTGTGTGTTTGTGTGTCCTTGTGTTTGAGTGTGTGTGTGTGTAAGTGTGTATGTTTGTGTGTGTGTGGTTGTGTGTGTGTGAGTGTGTGTGTGCATGTGTCTGAATGTATGTGTGTGAGTTTTTGTGTGTGTGTATGTGAGTGTGTGTGTGTGTGTGAGTGTATGTGTGTGAGTGTATGTGTGTGTGAGTGAGTGAGTGTGTGTGTGTGTGTGTGTGTATGTGTGTGTATATGAGTGTCTGTGTGTGAGTATGTGAGTGTCTGTGTGTGTGCGTGCGTGAGTGTCTGTGTGTGTGTGAGTGTGTGTTTGAAAGTGTGTGTGTGTGAGTGTGTGAGTGTGAGTGTATATGCTCATGTGTGCATGTGAGCTTGTGTGCATGTGTGTGTGTGTGTGTGTGTGTGTGTGTGTGTGTGTGTGTGTGTGTGTGTGTGTGTGTGTGTGTGTGTGTGTGTGTGTGTGTGAATGTGTGTGTGTGTGTGTGTATGTGTGTATGTGTGTGTGTGTATGTTGGAGGGTGTGTGTGTGTGTGTGTGTGAACCTGCTGGCCTGCACTCTGCTTGAAGTGTTGTGACATTGGATTTTCTGGCTTGCACACTGCTTGAAGTGCTGTGAGATTGCATTTGCTGGCCTGCACTCTGCTAGAAGTGCTGTGAGTTTGGATTTGCTGCCTACACTCTGCTTGAAGTGCTGTGAGATTGGATTTGCTGCCTGCACTCTGCCTGAATTGCTGGGACATTGCATTTGCTGCCTGCACTCTGCTTGAAGTGCTGTGAAATTGCATTTTCTGCCTGCACTGAATGATGACTTTTGAGGTAAATTCTCAGACTTTCTTTGTTATAATTTGACTGCTCAATCTACACAACAATACAATACAATACAATGAACTTTATTTTTCCGTTAGGAACTTTGGTTTCTGCAGCCATACAACAAGAAGAAACAATTTTACAAGACACACAACCAACTCAAATCACACAAACATCCATCACAGTGAATCTCCTCCTCACTGTGCTGGAAGGCAAAGTCTTGTCTCTCCCGTGCTCTCCATCCTCTCCCGGTTAAAGCCCCTGGCGAGCGATGGTAAGTCCCGCGGCCATTAAGGCCGCACCAGCGATGGAAGGCCCTGCTCCGGGTCTTAATGTTGAAGCCCCCAGCAGGCGATGGCAAGTCCCGCGGCTGTTAAAGCCACGCTGGGCAATGTCAGGCCCCGCTCCGGGTCATTTTCAGCCCCGCAACTCGAGCGGGAGATGCTGCCGCCGCGGGAGCTCCGAAAGGCGGTCTCCCACCAGGGACCCGCGAGCTCCCGATGTCACCGTCCACAGGCCTGCAGCTGGAGTCTCTGAAGCTCCGAAGTCTTGTCATAGCTGCGCGCCACCACAGCTCCCCACGCTCCGAGGCCGGCCAGCCCCACGATGGTAAGTCCGCAGGCTCAGCGACTGGAGCCCCCAGGTCGTTCCGGCTGGAGGCCGCTCCACGGTGCTAGGCCCCAACTACTTCGGAGACCCATCAGGGAAAAGGTCGGGTCTCCCGTGCAGGGAAGAGATTAAAAGTCCCCCCCCCCCCCGCCCCCCACATATACACAGTTAAAAACAATATAAAATCACAGCAAACTACACATAAAACGAGACCAAAAAAATGGACAGACGGACTGCAGGGGCCGCTGCCGCGAAGTGCCGCCCAACTTAAAGACTCTCTATATTTTTTTTTAATGAACTGCAAAGAGACATCAAGAGGCAATCAGTAGCAGAACAAAACAAGAGACCCAACAAGACACATAATCATCTTTAACATTTAAATTGTTGTTATATTTTAAGTTATTCACATTTTAAACTTTAATAATTCCTTTTTCCACTTGCCATGCTTGCATGTTCTTCATCACAATGGGTACCTAATAGGCCGGAATGGCTGCGCTGTCGGAGAGCCACTAAGAGTGCATGGGGGGGGGGGTGGTTGAGGGGAGATGGACTGAATGTGTGGGGGGGGAGGAGAATGGCAATTAGCAGAGTGGGGGGTGAAGGGAGGAGGAGTGACTGCGTGAACTGCCACCACACCAGCCGTGAGTGACTGGACTGCCAGCCCACCAGCCATGATTGAGTGAACTGCCAGCCTAGCAGCTGTAAATGACTGAAGTGCCAGCCCACCAGCCATGACTCACTGAACTGTACATCCAAGAATTCATTCAGTCCACAATGTCCATATTAACCTTCTGGAAACCAGTCCCTTCAGCCCACAACAGCCATACTAGCGCTCCAGAGATCCATGCAAGGATAGACTTTCCTCCATTGCTGTGATCTAAAAAAAGATGAAAATGTCTAAAATTGATTGTCCACCATCTCCCCCTTCTCTCTCACAGTCTGACACCTGTTTTCGGCAGAATGTCTGGCTGTTTCTGAGCTGCCAGCCCGCCAGGCATGAGTTACTGAGCTGCCAGCGTGCCAGGCATGAATGACTGAGCTGCCAGGCCTCAGTGACTGAGCTGCCAGCCCAGATTCCATTCAGCCCACACTTTCCATACCAGCCCTCTGGAAACCAGTCCCTTCGGCCCACAACACCCATGCTAGTGCTCCTGAAAGCCCCCCCACTGGCCAGCAATATTGGAATTGGTGGAGAGGTGGAATATTGCATTGGGGGACTATGCCTCCCATGTGAATCTGGGACCCAACGGGTCCCACTTAGTCTAGTTTAATTATAAAATCCAAGCCAATCTTTGCCTTTAACGATCATCCTTAAAAATAAATTGGTGCAATTTTGCTTTAATTTGTCTTCATTGATAATCATGCCATCCTTATCCTCAAGAATGAGCGAACATAGTTGGATGTATTAACATATACAGATCGTATTTAGGTGGTAGTTATTTACATTTGTTCTTGAAAAGTTGGGCATTGCCAAAAAAATACTCATGTCTATCCATATGCACACCATTCCATCCCCATTCCATCCCCATCAACACTAATGCTGGCCAGTTACATTTCAGCATTTGAAAATTTGATCATAATGTTAACAAGACAAACAAGTTGGTTAAATATAAATATAAGTTGTTTATCAACCTTCTCATATTACCCACTGAATGCTATCTTTAACAAAACATTATATGTAGATCCAGAAATTGAGATGCAAAAGACAGATTCTTCTAGGCCAATTAGGATTACAATTTTCATATCAAGATTCATAAATAAAGTAGAAAATGGGAAGTGAAATTGAGAGGACTCTTTTTCAAATGTATGGCCATAGATATTACTATACATACATTGCAGGGTTGCATCAGGCTAGTGTAGGAAAATGGAAGATTAACATAATCTCTTGGAGTTCATCTGGTCAACCATCAGATGCAAGGCACTTGTCCCCAGTGGTTAACCATCTCCTCCAAAGGGACAAGATTTTCAAAGATTATCCAACTCACTGAGAATTGAGCTTAAAATCTGTAGTTGGAAAGTTACTAGAGAGTATTCTGATGGATAGGCTATACAGGCTTTTGGATGGGCAAGGGCTGATTAGGGATAGTCAGCATGGTTTTGTACTTGGGAGGTCGTGTCTCACAGACCTGATTTAATATTTTGAAGATGTGGCCAAAAAGGTCGACGAGGACAGAGCTGTAGATGTTGTGTACATGGATTTCAGTAAGGCATTTGACAAGGTTCCACGTGGTAGGCTGCTCTGGAAGGTTAGATCGCATGGGATCCAAGGAGAGATAGCTGGATGGATAGCAAATTGGCTCCATGGAAGGAAGCAGGGGGTGATGGTGGAAGGTTGCTTCTCAGACTGGAGGCCTGTGACTAGTGGTGTGCCTCAGGGTTCCGTGCTGGGCCCATTACTGTTTATCATCTTCATCAATGATTTGGATGAGAACATACAGGGCAAGATTAGCCAGTTTGCTGATGATACAAAAGTGGGTGGTTTTGCAGATAGTGAAGATGGTTGTAAAAGATTGCAGCAGGATCTGGATCGATTGGCCAAGTGGACTGAGAAATGGTTGATATAATTTAATACAGTGAAGTATGAGGTGTTGAATTTTGGGACGTCTAAAAAGGGCAGGACCTACACAGCGAATGGTTGGCCTCTGGGGAGTATTGTAGAGAAGAAGGATCTAGGATGTTCGGCACGGACTTGAAGGGCCGAGATGGCCTGTTTCCGTGCTGTTATGGTTATAAGGTTATATGGTTATATAGGAGTGCAGGTGCATCGTTCCTTAAAGTTTGAGTCGCAGGCAGATAAGGTGGTCAAAAGGCTTTTGGCACATTTGCCTTCATCAATCAGAGTATTGAGGATAGAAGTTGAGAGGTCATTTTGCAGTTATATAAGACGTAGGAGAGACCGAATTTAGAATATTGTGTTCAGTTCTGGGACAGATATTGTGTTCATGTTATAGGAAAGATATTGTCAAGCTTGAAAGGGTTCAACAAAGATTTTCGAGGATGTTGCCAGGACTGGAGGGTGTGAGCTATAGGGAGAGGTTGAGTAGGCTGGATCTCTATTCCTTGGAGCGAATGAGGTTGAGGAGTGATCTTATAGAGGTGTATAAAATCATAAGAGGAATATATTGGGTAGAGGCACAGCGTCTCTTGCCCAGAGTAGGGGAATTTTTTTATTTTTTTATTTTTTTATTTATTAGAAGTACATTACATTACAACCACATACATTAGTACTCGTCACTTATGTCTTCTTACAATTAATGTACTCCGTTTGTTTTTTACACTAGTAAAAGGAAAGGATAAGATTGAAAGAAAGAAGAAAGTGAAGGAAAAAGTGAGAGTGTAGAAAATGTGACAAGAAAGAACGAAGACCCTATGAGAACAAAATTAAAAACAAAAGAAAAAGAGTTAAGAAATAGACCCTAGAAAAGAAGGAGAAAGAAAAAGAGGAAAAAGAGAGAAACAAATAGTTTTTATGAGCATTACGCAAATGGGACATACCAACTCTTCAACTTTCATCCCCCATTACCTGACCTCAAATTTTTTTTTAAGGTACCTTTGCACCCTATATTTGTAATAAGTCTATAAATGCAGACCACGTCAGGTGGAAGTGATCTGGTTTACCTGCCAGGAGGAGTCTTATCTCTTCTAGGTGTAATGTTTCAAACATATTTGAAATCCACATGTTTATAGTTGGTATTGGAGCCTTCTTCCAAAACTTTAGGATTAGCTTTTTTCCAGTTATTAACCCATAGTCTATTAGTTTCTTTTGAAACACATTTAGTTCTGGACCATCTTCCGTTATTCCGAAGATAATCCATTCTGCTTTGGGTATCAGTTTTATTTTAAATAATTTTGTAAGGATTTCGAAAATGTCATTCCAAAATTTTTGAATTTTTGTACAGAAAACAAATGAGTGCGCTATAGTAGCTTCTTGGGATTGACATTTATCACAAATGTATCATCCAGAGTAGGGGAATTGAGGACCAGAGGACATAGGTTCAAGGTGAAGGAGAAAAGATTTATTAGGAATCTGACGGATATCTTTTTCACACAAAGGGTGGTGGGTGTATGGGACAAGCTGCCAGAGGATGTAATTGAGGTATTATCCCAACATTTAAGAAACAGTTAGACAGATACATGGATAGGAAAGCTTTGGAGGGATAGCAGGCAGGTGGGACTAGTGTAGCTGGGACATGTTGGCCGGTGTGGGCAAATTAGGCCGAAGGGCCTGTGTCCACACTGTATCACTCTATGACTCTATGCTGATACCAATCCATATAAATATGTGTTTCATCCATGCACAGAGCCTAATGTGAAAATAATTTGATGTAGCCTGATAATTTGATGATTGATTGTTTTCCTCACTTTCCCAGTTCAAACAAACGATTTTCAACTAAAAGCACAAATTTTGCTTCTCCCTTCCTGGATGTTGCCTGACAAACCTGAGGACTCAATTGAAATCATTCAGAACTGGTCAGTAGATAAGGTTTGATAGCCCAAAAATATTACTGAGAAATAAACATAATCAAGAACTTAACAATGTATGTTGCCTGTTCCTTGGCTGGTTCCCCAGATGCAATTTGAATTAGAGACTATTTAACAATTATTTATTAAAATTACAACCTAGGCACTCGAGCTGACAACTTGATGGTAACATAACCCTCCAGGCTTGCCAACAGCTTCCCAAAAGGACATTGGTTGTCCTGTAAGAGACCAATATATGCAATACATTTTCCTTAGTATCTTCCCAACTCAATTATTGGGCAGTTAACATTAAAAATATGAACTTTTGGCTGGAAGAAATGGATCAGCAACCGGATTGGTTAAAAATGGAAAAGGAAGACTGTTTACCCTTTGGAATTGGTTCGATACTGTTTGCTACCTCAAAATTGAATTAAAAAATGTACAGGGAAAATCCTATAATATACAGTGGTATGCGAATTTGGAAACAATTAAAAAAGACCTTAAAAATGGATAATTTATCACTCTTTCTTCCCATCGCGAATAACCCTTTATTTAAACCTTCTAGGTTAGATATAGGTTTCATACAATGGAAAAATTATGGAATTAAAATGATGGGACAACTTTATAAGAAAGGCACCTTTCTTTCATTTCAGGAGCTACAACAGACTTATGGACTCCACTTAAATGATTTTTTCAGATATCTACAACTTAGAGATTATGTTAAAGCAAACACTCAAAACTTTAGAATTAGAGATCCAGAAATCCTTGATGACTGTTTGAATAAACACTCTAATACAGAAAAATTAATATCTCATATATATAACACTTTATTAGATAGTGAGATACCATCGACGGATTTATATAGGCAGACATGGGAAAATGAACTAAACCAAACAATAACGAAAGATACTTGGGATGAAAGTTTACAACATATACATCAATTTTCATTAAATGCCAGACACTCTCTAATACAATTCAAAGTACTACATAGATACATTATTCTAAAACAAAACTAAACAGAATCTTCCCACATATCTCCCCTATTTGTGATAAATGTCAACATTTAGATGCTAACCTAACTCATACATTCGCGAATTGTATAAAAATCAAAACATTTTGGGCAGACATTTTTAGAATAATATCTATAATTGTCAATACACAATTGGATCCTGATTCAAAATTAATAATACTAGGAATATTAGAACAAAGTCAAACACTTACAACAACTCAAAGAAACCTTATTGATTATAGTATAATAACTGGAAAAAAATTAATATTAAAATTTTGGAAAGGTCCTATAACCCCCACAATTAAAATGTGGATTATGGAAATGTCGGAGACCTTACATTTGGAAAGAATCAGACTTGTCTTAATGGACAAACAAGAACTATTTATCAGAACATGGTTTCCATTTATTGACTACTTGAAGGGACAGACTGGTTCGACACGAGAACCTGACTGAAACTCAAATCAAGGATTAGATGAAAAGTTATATTTTAAAATGTACAAATATATCTCCAATGCTGTACTTTTAGTAAGTTATTCCATTCTTCTTTATTATCCCTTTTTTTCTGCTATTCTCTTATTTTCTATCAATATATAAAAAAATTTAAAAAACTACTAGAGGCAGCGCGAATATCGATCGATAATATTAGTAATGTAGGAATGAAATACATGAAATGTTTTCGCTATGTTTTTAATATGATATGTACCTGCCTCTAATAAAAATATAATTTAATTTTTTTTTTTAAATAAATAAATAAATAAATAAAATAAAAAAGTTTATTTCCAACTCAGGCAATCCATTAAAAGTTGAGGCCAAGGTCAGTAAAATCCTGATAATCATAACCTGAAGTTAGCAGAGAAGAGATAACACTGCCAAATCCCCAATGATCACAACAATAAAGAGAAACACATATACAAAACATTGTGACAAGTCCTATAACAAATCCAATTCATAATTACTTTGCAAGAAAGACCATCTTGGACAGCTTACTCTTGATTGAACCAAGAGTTAAAAGGATAAGAACAAGAAATAGAACCAGGAGTCGATTATTATGTCCCTCCTGCAAGCTCCACCAGTCAATAGATCATTGCTGATTCCCACTTAATGTCACCTTCCTGCAATAGATTTCCTTATTTTAAAAAAAATCAAACAATCTGTGCCTTGAATATAATCGGCAACTGAATGTTCACAACTCTCTAGGGTGGAGAATTGTAAAGATTCATAATTTCTGGGTAAATTAATGACTTATCAGTCCTGAATAGCCAACCCTTTTCTTTGACACAGTTACGTGCGGTTGCTGTTCATTGATTTCAGCTCCGCCTTCAACACAGTCATCCCCCAATACCTGGTGAATAAACTCGGCGAAATAGGCATCAGCATCCCACTATGCAACTGGTTACTGGACTTCCTCACCGACAGACCACAGACAGTAAGAGTTGGCAAAAACTCATCAGAGACCACCATCATGAACACCGGGGTCCCACAGGGATGTGTGCTGAGCCCTCTGTTGTTCACGCTGATGACACATGACTGTTGTGCCAAACATAACTCGAACCACATCATCAAGTTCGCAGATGACACAACAGTGGTGGGCCTCATCAGCCACGATGACGACTCAGCCTACAGAGAGGAGGTACAACAACTCATCAACTGGTGTGACATCAATAACCTTCAACTCAATGTCAACAAAACGAAAGAAATAACTGTGGACTTCAGGAAGAAACAGGCAGCACACACCCCACTCACCATAAATGGCAGTGCAATGGAGTCTGTGAAAAGCACCAAGTTCCTGGGAGTACACATCACAGATGATCAGACATGGTCCACCAACACCATCTCCCTAGTCAAGAAAGCACAGCAACGCCTCCACTTCCTTCGACGGATGAGGAGAGCCGACCTCCCCCCTTCTGCCCTCACAACTTTTTACAGGGGTGCCATTGAGAGCATTCTTACCAGCAGTCTCTCAGTCTGGTATGGCAGTTGCTCTGCTGCTGACCAGAAGGCCCTACAGAGAGTGGTGAGGACAGCGGAGAAGATCACTAGATCACCCCAACCGGCAATTCAAGACTTATACCCATCTCGCTGTCGCAAGAGAGCAACCAATATCATCAAAGACACCACCCACCCAGCACACAAACTGTTCACCCTCCTACCATCCGGCAAGCGCTACCGCAGCATGCGGAGCAAAACCACAAGATTCAAAAACAGCTTTTTCCCTCAGGCCATCAGACTACTCAACACACTCAAGAAAATTCCATGAACATTACACAAAGACCACTGACTGTCAAATTAACTTTAACCCAATGTCTGCAGTATGCTACTTGCACTTTTCTATATTGCACCTTTTATTAATGAATATTTTATATAATGTATATGTCCATTGTCTATTTTTATTGGTATACTGTCTGTCTGTGTTATAAATATTACTTGCACATTGGAGTATGGGGAAACGCAATTTCAATCATCTGTGTAACTACTTGTTACATTATTTGAATTGACAATAAAGTTACTATTACTATTACTATTACTATTACAGTGGCTCTTGGATCAAGACACCAAGTTTGTCCAAAAAGTAGTTAGACTTGAATTTTGAAAATAAAAGGAACTGAAGATGCTGGTTTAAAAAAATTAAAAGAGGGAGGAAGGAAGAATGGAAGGGCAAAACACAAAGGACCAAGAGAGGGAAGAAGGAGAGGGATAGGGGGAGTATGGTGATGAGTATGGATGGGGAGAAAGGCAGGAATGAAAGAAGGAAAATAAATTGTGGTATTAGAGGTGTGGGAGGGGGAGGAAAGAGGAAAAGAGACCTGAGCCGATTGTGAGCTGTATCACTCTCAGACAATATTTGTGCAAAGACTTTCTTTAGACACATAAACCAACCATTTTATGATCAGCCTCAGGCACCACTGGCTAGCTGTTAAGCAGGTACTTGCAGGAGTTGCAAGGAATTCTTCTCAGCAACGCAAACAAGGTTCACCCACCACGTGCATGTCCCACAGCCTGCCCATCTTCACTAAAATTGCTTTGTATCTCACTCAAGACATTCTGGTGAAAGGAAACCATAGTTTCTGTTTTTAATTCAGGATTGATCTTCTTGATTGAGCTTGGACACACTAAGGGAGGAAACATGTTTCTGATGTTGGGGGAGTCCAGAACCAGGGGCCACAGTTTAAGAATAAGGAGTAAGCCATTTAGAACGGAGACGAGGAAACACTTTTTCTCACAGAGAGTGGTGAGTCTGTGGAATTCTCTGCCTCAGAGGGCAGTGGAGGCAGGTTCTCTGGATGCTTTCAAGAGAGAGCTAGATAGGGCTCTTAAAAATAGCGGAGTCATGGGATATGGGGAGAAGGTAGGAATGGGATGCTGATTGGGGATGATCAGCCATGATCACATTGAATGGCGGTGCTGGCTCAAAGGGCCGAATGGCCTATTCCTGCACCTATTGTCTATTGTCTATTGTCTATTCCGAAGGGTAAGGTGCAGTGTGACAGCCCCACAAAGACTTGAAGGGTCCATTGTTGAAGGCACTGGTGCCTTGCACATAGAATGCCTTGACTTGATGATACAAATGTATAAATTTGATAACACACTGAATGTGTAGACTGGTCAACACTACGTTTGTAAAGAAAGCCATGTACTGCTTTATACATATGTTGTTACCAATTAGATTGTTTATAGAATCAAAAACAATGGATTTCAGTTGTTATTCTGCTTGTCATGCCGCAGGGACTTTTGTGTCCTGTGTTGTAGTAGAACCTTAGCACGTAGATATGTTGATGTTGCATACATTGGTTCAACTCACAGCTTGATGCAGCAACACACAAAGGACAAAAGTAATGTTGGGTACACTTTTTCTCCATTGTCCACTTAAGTGTGCATTGCGATGAATCAGATATGTTCCCATCTTGGAACTCCAAATGAAATGGATGGCCCGGATGTTGGCTACGGTGCAGGTAAAGGATTTATGAGCCATATTTGTATCATGCACATTAACACCTCATACCTGATGTCCAGGTTGTTGTCCACCATAGAGAAGGAACACTGCTCTCACATTTCCAGTTTTTGTTTGGGCTTGGCTATTTGACATAGCCAATTATTTCCACAGTCCTGGCCCTTCCAAACCAGATTTCAGCATGTACAGGTAGTCAGACTTGCTGGTGAAGGAAACAAAGGATCAGTCATGTCAGTTGCCAAAGAACATACTACAGTTTTACGGGTGGATCACCAAGTCCTGGTTTTACCCTCTCTGCCTTCTGCTTATAACTGAGAGTGATGATGCCTTTCCTCATGCATTCTGACGCACTGCCAGCTTGAAGCAGGTACCATACACTTGCCCATCCAGTCCCACAGAGATTGGTATAACTTAGTAGGTAAACCATTAGATGGACGAGAGGAAGACATTTATCCAGGACCATGCTAAGTCATTTGATTCAATTCACCGACCAGATGATGTTGCCAGCAGCAATGGGAGTCGTTGGTCTTCCAATACAATGTTGTTTGTGAGTGTATGCTAATGACTGGAATATTGCAGGCTGCAGGAGTATATGTTAGGAGATGCCATGAGGCTTGGTGCAAACAATGGAAAGGGAAAGGACTGCAATCTAAGATCCTACTGCACTAAGGATCTGCATTCCTCAAATGCTTAAAGGGTGTATTGTTTGAAAAAGTCATAAAGGGGCAGTTCTGCTCTATATATGAAATGTACCTGATGACACTATGAATGTATTGATTTGATGACGCTATGAATGTACGAACCTGATGACGTTATGAACATAACAAAATATGCACTGATTGTCTTGTGTTTCCTGAATAGATTTTATATGAATACATTTTATTTTTTGAAAGAAAAAAAAAATCAATTGATAGAATAATAGTTATGGCTTTGGGAAACGCTGTCATTTTACAGATCATTTAGCAGTCTGTGAACCCTCCTGCAAATACTGTTATCCAGGGGACGGGATGTACGGGAACAATGCACAGACAATGACATTTATTTTCATACTTCAATAATCTTTGTCCTTTTTAGCACAGAAGTGTTGCACACACAATTTAAGCCATTCTTGACTATCAAATTAGATCAGCAAAAATATTCTCCATGTTTTTATTCTGCAAACTGTCTGTTTCAGCTAAGAGATGTACAGGCAGCAAATTAATTTTTTTTCCTCGAGATTCCAATTATGAAAATCCTTGACAGAAATGATCCCATTGCTAGAAGTAGAATATAAACATCCATGCATCAGCATTGCTGATTAAGTTTGTCAAGAGACCTGTTTTACTCAAATTACTCAGAAATATATTGTGAGATCATTGACCCAAGAAGGGATCCAAACACACCTTCAGCAAGTAAACAAAATAAATGAACTGTGGAGATGGGTCAATAAATATACTGTAGCTAGGTTCTGAAACTGCATAAATTATACTGAGTATACAATTTACATTATACATTTACATTACATAAAACATGCATAAATTATGTATTCAGAGGAAAGCATCCACATTAATTGGCTACAAAACAAAATATCTCAAGAGGGTATGTGTTCAGAAGGCAGTGGGAAGAGACAGTAAAGGGCCTGTCCCACTTGGCGATTTTTTTCAGTGGCTGCCGGCATCATTGACTGACGTAGCGGCGTGATGACGTATGACGTGCGGTGTTTTTTCTAGTGTCGCAACATTTTTTATTGCCATTGGATTTTGAAATGTTCAAAATCTTTTGGCGACACTGATATGACGCCGGCAGTAGCTAAAAAATTCGTCAAATGGGACAGGCCCTTAACAGAAGTCAATACAAGGACTCTGCTGCAAGGAAGTCGATATTGTGCAGAAAGCAGTTGAATGATTTCACACATTATCCAGGTAATTTCATATTCAAGAGGCATTCCCCTTAATGGTGTTACTTTTCTCATACACGTTCATCACCCACCCATCTCTATCAATCAGTGCTCAACCTTCTCTTTATGGTCCTAACTACATTCAAAGTCTCACACCCACTCCCTTACATTAACAGCTATAACAGTCATAACACCCAAAAAGTAGATAGGATAAATCCTGCAAATTATAGCCCAGTTTCACTGACCTCCATACCATGCCAGATTGTTGAACATGTAATCCACTGATATATTATGGACCATATTTGCCTCCACAAGGCACTAACAAACCAACAACATAGCTTTAGACAGGGTCGATCATGTGAAAACCAACTGGCGGGACTCATCGATGATCAAGCCAGGTCACTATAAAAAGGGTCAGACTGACCTGATTATATTCGACTTCAGTAAGGCTTTTGATGAAGTTCCCCACAAGCGGCTCCTGTACAAGCTCAATCATGTAGGAATAGAAGGCAACCTCTTAAAATGGATTGAGATCTTTTTGACAAGGAGATACCAGCGAGTTCTCTTGGAGGGAGAGATGTCTATTGAAACTTCTGTGATATCAGGTGTACCACAGGGGACTGTCATGGGTCCATTGCTCTTCCTACTGTATATTAATGACATTCCAAATGCAGTTTTGCCCAGAGTTTGACTCTTCGCAGATGATGCCATAATTTATAGAGAGATTAAAACATCAGAAGACAGCTTGTCCTTACAGAAGGATCTGGATGCTATCTGTGAGTGGGGAAAACCCTGGCAGATGTCATTCTATACAACCAAATGTCATACCATGCATGTCTCACACAAGATTAAACCACTTTTATCGGAATACAACATGGGTAGCCATATATTGCTTGCTGTCAACCATCACCCATATCTAGGAATCGAATTAAGCAAAGATTTAAGTTGGGCGACGCATATTAGTCAAGTGTCTAACAAAGCAAATAGAACTCTCGGCCTTCTTAAAATAAATTTTCACTCATATAGTACATCCATCAAAGAGAATGCCTACAAGTCTTTGGTCAGGCCCAAATTGGAGTATTGTGGAGCAGTATGGGATCCTTTCAACAACAACAACAACAAGATCACCCTGGAGAAAGTACAACGCAGAGCATCCTGCTTTGTATGTAATGACTACAAGTGCAAATCAAGCGCAAATAATATGCTGACCTCTCGGATGGGATACCCTAGAGCTCTGCAGAATCAGACTGAGACTTATTGCAATTTATGAGGAGATTTACAAAATCACACCATCAAATCTTCCGTCATCCCAGAGCACCAACTGCCATGAAACAAGACAAAATAGCAGTCTCTACATTATCAACTCGCTAAATTTCAATAAACCTAGCTACCAATATTCCCTTTACCCAAGGACGATAAGGGAATGGAATATGTTACCGCCCAACACACCTGCTGCTCCCGATGTTAAGTCATTTAAAAAGGGGATTGAGCAACTAGATCTCCTCACCTTTGTCAAAAAGGCCCACTTCAAAATTTAATCGCTACTCTATTCACTCCTACTCATTACAGACTAACCCTTGCCCCTTTTCCATTTGTGATACCCATGCACTGCAGTTCACCCAGACAGTGGAGAAAGAGGAAGTCAGACACTGTTGCTCAATCTGTGCTTTTCCTCCTGCCTTCTTGAGAAAATCAATCCTTGAGAGGAGGGATATCTTAGATATTTTTACTCCTAGTAATGTGTAGAACTCGAAGCACATATTTTCAAACATGGAATGGTCTCCTCCCTCAGCAGAAATGGAACACATAACATTTTAGCATCTAAAGTCTGGTGACATGGCCACAACTGAAGCGTAGTTTCTAACAAAGGTATATTGCTGTAATGAGAGGTCTGACGGCTATCATGGGTTTGGATGCCACCATTCATAGAGGTTTTGAGGGTCCCACAGTTTTCCAACAAATCAAAGAGGAGGGTGTCCCAGCAGGGTGATAGTCCTCCATGGAGCATAAACATGTAGCTTTTCTCAAGATGACAGCAATCCAGTTCTGCCCATTGCCATTGTCTGTGGTGTCTGGCAGTTGGCATTGTGCACCCATGCTGTAGCCTTGGGGAAAGTACTTTGTAGAGGGATCACCAAGTGAGGAAAATGAGCTAAGAAATGAGACTGTAAAATTAAATTATAATGTGCATTTCCTCCTGTTTTATTTTTCTGCTATTAGCACAGTGCAGAGTTGGCAGTAATTTTGCTACCTATGGAGCTGAGCTCCACATGTGTACTCTGAAGTGGTTCACGTACGGCATGAACTGGAGAGCTTCTTATGCTTTCTTGGCTCTTATTGTAGAACTGCAGTGGATGGGCTCTGGACAAGCCATGGACTACTTCAAGTAACTGGTCTTTGAGTTGCAATGGTGTGTCAATAACAAGAGGCACAGAGAACTGGCTCAGGGTGGAAGAAACATGACTACTTCCTGGATCCTGGTTGTTGTCATAGTTCAACAAATATTCATCTGCATGCTATATTGCCACAATTGAGTATTGCCTGCAGACCGAGGAAGAACAGAACAATATTTTGTTCCTTTGGGTTCGGGAATATGTTCATCTAATGCATTCAAAGCAATGATATGCAATTGATTGCATCCAGCACCATGGGAAGAGTGGAAATTTGGATAAATTCTCATTCACACTCCATCTGTTTGTCTCTGGCATGAAGGGATCTGAGAGTAGCTCTCTGTATATAGAGTAACTGTCCTTCTCCAGCCAAATGTGAAGTGATGCCAATATCTCCACGGGTAAGCTGATTCAGTGCGAGACTTGCAGGATGTGGGAGGTCAGGGACACTCATGGTGCCTCTGGCTGCTTCAACTGTGGAAAGTCTGTTCAGGTTCAGCTCCTGATGGACCATGTTGGGGCACTGGAGAAGCAACTGGATGACCTCAGGATTATCCGGGAAAACAAGAGTTTCCTGGACAGGACCTACAGCAAGATCATTACACCAAAGATACCCGAGAAGAGAGAAGGGTGGTGATGATGAGGAAGGAAAGGAAGCTTGGAGCACAGGAGCACCCGGGGGATGTACCTCTTGAAAACAGGTTCAACCTCTTGGAGGCTTTCGGGACAGAACAAACTGCCATTATGAGCGGGGGACAGGTCTGCGGGTCAAAAGGTGACGCTGAGGCAAAACCAAAGAGACAGATGTCAGGCAGAGCTGTGGTAGTCGGGAACTCCATCGTGAGAGGTACAGACAGGGGTTTCTGCGGCAACACGCGGGAGTCGAGGATGATGTGTTGCCTACCTGGTGCCAGGATCGAGGACATCACTGACAGATTGCAGAACATCCTCAAGGGTGAAGGTAAGCAGCCGGAAGTGGTAGTACATGTCATCACAAATTACGTTGGGATGAAGAGGAAAGACATTCTGCAGCGTGACTTCAGAGAACTCGGAAGAAGGCTGAAAAGCAGGACCTCCAGGGTGGTTATCTCCGGTTTGCTTCCAGTTCCTCGTGCTGGCGAGGGCAAGAGCTGGTGCGGGAAGCTGGGTTTTAGATTCTTAGACCACTTGGATCTGTTTTGGGGGAAGGGTGATTTGTACAAAAAGGATGGGTTGCACCTTAACGGGAGGGGGACCAGCATTCTGGCAGGCAGCTTTTGCCATTGCTACACAAGTGGGTAGAGCGGGGGAGAGGAGACAAACTGGAAATATAAGGATGGAGTTAAAGGGAAAGACAGAAAGGTGGGAGGAGGGGGTGGGGTAGCTCTGTTGGTGCGGAATGAAATTCAGTCCCATGCGAGGGGTGACATAAAATCAGGAGATGCAGTCAGTATGGATAGAACTGAGGAATGGTAAGGGTAAAAAGACCCTCAAGGGAGATATCTACAGGCCCCCAAACAGTAGCCTGGATATAAGGTGCAAGTTGAATTAAAAGTTAAAATTGTCATGTCACAAAGGTAATGCTACGGTTGTTATGGGAGATTTCAACATGCAGGTAAAGGAACCATTAGGTGGTTGAGACCATAATATGAAAAGTTTTAAGCTGCAATTTGAGATGGAGAAGGGAAAATCGGAGGTGTCAGTATTACAGTTGAACAAAGGGGACTGTGGAGCCATGAGGGAGGAGCTGGCCAACGTTGACTGGAAATATACACTAGCAGAGATGAAAGTGGAACAACGATGGCAGGTATTTCTCAGAATAATACAGAAGGTGCAGGATCAGTTCATTCCAAAGAGGAAAAAAGATTCCAAGGGGAGAACGGGGCGACCATGGCTGACAAGGGAAGTCAAGGACAGTATAAAAATAAAAGAGAAGAAGTATAACATAGCAAAGATGAGCAGGAAGCTAGAGGATTGGGAAACTTTGAAAGATCAACAGAAGATAACTAAAAAGGCAAGATGGGGAGAAAAAATGAGGTACGAAGGTAAGCTTTCCAAGGATATAAAGGAGGATAGTAAAATCTTCTTTAGGTATGTGAAGAGAAAAAAATTAGTTAAGACCAAAGCTGGACTCTTGAAGACTGAAACAGGTGAATTTATTATGGGGAACAAGGAAATGGCAGACGAGTTGAACAGGTACTTTGGATCCATTTTCACTGAGGAAGACACAAACAATCTCCCCGATGTACGAGTGGCCAGACTATCTAGGGTGGTGGAGGAACTGAAGGAAATTCACATTAGGCAGGAAATGGTGTTGGGTAGACTGATGGGACTGAAGGCTGATAAATCCTCATTGCCCGATGGTCTGCATCCCAGGGTACTTAAGGGAGTGGCTTAAGAAATCGTGGACGCATTGGTGATCAATTTCCAATGTTCTATAGATTCAGGATCAGTTCCTGTGGATTGGAGGATAGCTAATGTTATCCCACTTTTTAAGATAGGTAGGAGAGAGAAAACAGGGAATTATAGACCAGTTAGACTGACATCGGTGGTGGGGAAGATGCTGGAATCAATTATAAAAGACGAATTAGCGCCACATTTGGATAGCAGTAACAGGATTGGTCCGAGTCAGCATGGATTTACGAAGGGGAAATCATGCTTGACTAATCTTCTGGAATCTTCTACAACTGCAGTAGAACCTCCCTGCTCCTATACTCAAATCCTTTTGCTATGAATGCTAACATACCATTCGCTTTCTTCACTGCCTGCTGCAGCTGCATGCCTACTTTCATTGACTGGTGTACCATGACACCCAGGTATCGTTGCATCTCCCCTTTTCCTAATCTGCCACCATTTAGATAATAGTCGACTTTCCTGTTTTTGCCACCAAAGTGGATAACCTCACATTTATCCACATTATACTGCATCTGCCATGCATTTGCCCACTCACCCAGCCTATCCAAGTCACCTTGCAGCCTCCTAGCATCCTCCTCACAGCTAACACTGCCCCTCAGCTTCGTGTCATCCGCAAACTTGGAGATGTTGCATTCAATTCCCTCGTCCAAATCATTAATATATATTGTAAATAGCTGGGGTCCCAGCACTGAGCCTTGCGGTACCCCACTAGTCACTGCCTTCCATTCTGAAAAGGACCCCTTTACTCCTACTCTTTGCTTCCTGTTTGCCAGCCAGTTCTTTATCCACATCAACACTGAACCCCCAATACGGTGTGCTTTAAGTTTGTATACTAATCTCTTATGTGGGACCTTGTCGAAAGCCTTCTGAAAGTCCAGATATAACACATCCACTGGTTCTCCCTTATCCACTCTAGTAGTTACATCCTCGAAAAATTCTATAAGATTCGTCAGACATGATTTACCTTTCGTAAATCCATGCTGACTTTGTCCAATGATTTCACCACTTTCCAAATGTGCTGCTATCCCATCTTTAATAACTGACTCTAGCAGTTTCCCCACTACCGATGTTAGACTAACTGGTCTGTAATTCCCCGTTTTCTCTCTCCCTCCCTTTTTAAAAAGTGGGGTTACATTAGCTACCCTCCAATCTTCAGGAACTACTCCAGAATCTAAGGAGTTTGGTTGGATGAGTGGGCAGATGCATGTGGATAAATGTGAGGTTATCCACTTTGGTGGCAAAAACAGGAAGGCAGATTATTATCTGAATGGTGTCATTGGGAAAAGTGGAAGTACAAAGAGATATGGGGGGTTCTTGTCCATCACTAACTGCAAGTAAACATGCAAGTACAGCAGGCAGTGAAGAAAGCTAATGGCATGTTGGCCTTCATAACAAGAGTAGTTGAGTATAGGTGCAAAGAGTTCCTTCTGCAGTTGTACTGGGGCCTAGTGAGACCACACCTGGAGTACTTTGTGCAGCGTAGGTTCACGAGGTTAATTCCCGGGTTAGCGGGACTGTCATATCTTGATAGATTGGAGCGGCTGGGCTTGTATTCTCTGGAGTTTAGAAGGATGAGAGGATATCATTTTGAAATATGTAAGATTATTAAGGGAATGGAAAGTCTAGAGGCAGGAAACATGTTCCCGATGTTGGGGGAGTCCAGAACCAGGGGCCACAGTTTAAGAATAAGGGGTAGGCCATTTAGAACGGAGGTGAGTAAAAACATTTTCATCCAGAGAGTTGTGAATCTGTGGAATTCTCTGCCTCAGAAGGCAGTGGAGGCCAATTCTCTGGTTGCTTTCAAGAGAGAGTTAGATAGAGCTCTTAAAGATAGCGGAATCAGGGGATATGGTGAGAAGGCAGGAACGCGTTACTGAATGTGGATAATCAGCCATGATCACAGTGAATGGTGATGCTGGTTCGAAGGTCTGAATGGCCTACTCCTACACCTATTGTCTATTGTCTATTGGCAGTCTGGAAAGAAGTCAAGCAGATAATAGTTAATAGCAATGGTCACTGATTTTACTTCGGAGTCACGTAAGTGACTAGGTGAAGAACCCGTCAGGGCGCATGTGCGACATATCGTGTATCGCATTGCGCAAACGGCAGGCTGGGGGGAGCGCTGCTCCACCAGCGGTCCAACCTGAAGGTAAGTTTTAAACTTTTCCAGGTTGTGTTTTGCAGGAATCTCTGTAGCCTTATGGCTCTGTCCCACGGGTTTGCGGTCGTTGGCAGTGAAGCGCGGCGTCGCCGGAAGAGGGAACCGCACGGCAATCACGAGAGCGCCGCACGGATGCTGCGCGGGGGGCCAAGTACGGCCGGTTCCACGAGCTTGCGGTTTCAGCTGATGACGTCTTTCGGATCGCGGGGCTGTGGCGGCGGCCGTGCCGCACACGTTCCTCACTGGCAGCGGCCGTGCTGCACACGTGCCTCACTGGCGGAGGCTGTGGCGGTGCAGGTTCAACTCACGGCGCTCGTGCCGCACTGGCGGCGGCTGTGGCGGTGACCGTGCCGCACTCGTGCCTCACTGGCGGCGGCTGTGCGGTAGGAACATATCTTTGGACAGTGTTGGTTTTTTTTTAGCACCGTGCGGTGTTGAGAACAACGCCGCACGGCCCCGGCACTGTGCGTTTGACCGAGCCCGCGGTCTCTGGCGGCCCAGGAGCGGTAGGTAGTTCCTGTTTCGCCGCCAATGACCGCAGACTCGTGAGACAGGCCTTTTACAGAGGTCCTGCATTATTTCGGCGAAGTCGGCCGGACCGCGGGGGATCCTTTATGGACCGCGGGGAACACCAGTCGCGGACGACAGGGTCGGTGAATCCCAGTCACGACCTTGGGGAATCCTGCCCACGGATCGCGGGGAAACCGCTACGGAGGCCGCGATGCGGTGGTCGAGTTCGCCTTTTTCGAGTCGCTGGCGGTGGAGCCAGCGGCTTCAGACTGGTGGCAACCCACTGGAGGGTAAGCCACTATTTATTCAAGGGGGAATCCCTTCTACAAGGACGGCAGAGGGAAGCCCGGCGGCGAGAACCGCGGGGATACCAGGCTCGGGGGGGAAACCCGACATGGATCTCGCGGGGAATCCCTACTACAAGGACTGCAGAGGGAACCCCAGCTGCAAGAACCGCGGGGATACCAGGCTCGGGGGAAAACCCGACATGGACTTCGCGGGGAACCCCTTCTACAAGGACTGCAGATGGAACCCCAGCTGCGAGAACTACGGGGATACCCGGCTCGGGGGGTAAACCTGACATGGGCTTCGCGGGGAATCCCTTCTACAGGGATGGCAGGGAACCCGCAACGAAGACCGCAGAATGCGGGTAGCGGTCAGCGGTCGAATCCGCCTTTTCCAGATAACAAGACCTGCAGGTAAGTTCTTTACTCTGGGGTCGTTTTTTGTTCCATTTCTGTGTTACAGGGAAGAAACTATGGACAAGTCGGTAACGAAGTCCAAACGGGCTGCATCCAGACTGGCTGCGGAGGACCGCGGAAGTATGGGCAGTCAGCAGCAGCCGACTGCACCTGGATCGCAATCTATGCGGTCAGCATTCACCGTCCCGGCACTTGTATAGTCTGAATCAACACTACAGACTGGCAGAAAGACTAAGCAGAGGACGGACAGGCCATAGACTTGGACGAGTCGGGCCGTGAAGAATCACCGCCGGCAGGCAGCGACCGAGATCGCATATCTCGCATGGAGCGGTTGATGGAGCAGATGCTCCAATGTGACGTGCTCCAGTATATGGAGCCTTGTCACCATGGGCCTCCTGGGACGCCCATGGCAGCATCTCATTGCGGGCTGCATAATAATAATAATAATAATGGATGGGATTTATATAGCACCTTTCTAATACTCAAGGCGCTTTACATCGCATTATTCATTCACTCCTCAGTCACACTCGGTGGTGGTGAGCTACTTCTGTAGCCACAGCTGCCCTGGGGCAGACTGACGGAAGCGTGGCTGCTAATCTGCGCCTACGGCCCCTCCGACCACCACCAATCACTCACACACATTCACAAACATTCACACACATTCACACGCAGGCAAAGGTGGGTGAAGTGTCTTGCCCAAGAACACAACGACAGTATGCACTCCAAGCGGGATTCGAACCGGCTACCTTCCGGTTGCCAGCCGAACACTTAGCCCATTGCGCCATCTGTCGCCTTAATGCATCTCCCTCGACAGAGGGGAGCATTAGGAGTCACTTCTGGGCTGACTCTGAAGACATGGGGTTGGCTGAAGATGCCACAAGTGTGCTATGCACCCACCCGCAGATACCGAAGCTGGGGAAAGCCCGAAGGCCGTACGATCAGGACAGAGGTCTTTTTTAGACCGCGGCCCAGAACGGCCTTCGGGGAAGATGCACCAACCCCGTAAGAGTGTGGAAGGCATGTCAGGCAGCAGCTCCTGGTTCAGGGTTGCAAATTTCCTCCCACTCAAATGAGCCGGAGTGGTAGAGGGTGCTACTGAAGTGCACATATGCCTGAAGCGACACCTGTTTCAGGGTTGCAATTCCTCCCACTCGATAGAACAGATGGATGCAGATGGTGCTAAAATACATACACATACCTAAGGCAGCTCCTGACTCGGGTTGCATAAGTCCTACCATTCGGATGTATGAATGATGAAGCTGATTAAGAAGGATGAAGCTGATTAAGGCAGCTCCTGGTTCAGGTTGCATAAGCCCTACCATTCGGATGTATGAAGGATGAAGCTGGTTGAGGCAGCTCCTGGGCAGGTTGCATAAGTCCTCCCATTTGGAGTATGAAGGAGAAGCTTCCGATTACGGATATAAGTTGGTAATATTTACACTTGGGTTTCTACAGATCAGATTAGTTTATATTGCACAGCATTCAAGCACCAGAGTTCTCGAAAACATGGTTGGCGTTGCCTTTTTAGGCAGAATTGCAATTGTGGCAATGAGGCCTGTTCATTGTTAACAGGTACAACTCGCTTGTGCAATATAGACATTTCTGAATAGGGAACTTCGTGACTGTTAACTACCATGGGATCAGTTTCCATTCACAAGGCACCAGAGGTATTTCAAAATTTAGCTGGAATTGAGTTCTCATCCATCCAGTTAAATTTAAGTTAAAATTACATTGATACCAACTGAAATTGTCTGGGCCCTGAGGCAAGAGATTGGAATAAATTCTCAAGTACCATTGTTACCAGACCTTTCTTATTCCCGGCTGAAACTGTCAGTCACCATGATGGACGAATAGTATTCAGCATTGCTCCATTAAATTTTCATCAATTATCTTCAGTTAATTACAAACTGATGCTATTGCTCAAAGATGGAAAATTACTAATATCAGCTCTAAATTACGGAGACGGATGGGATTTGCATGAGTTACCAAATGTTCAGTTATATGGTATCAACTACCTACAGACAACAGGTGCATTCTGTGGATTAATGGGTGCATGCTTAAGTCCAAGTTGATTCACTTTGGTGGAGGTATATGTTGATCACATGGGTATAATCAGTCAAAGTATCCGGTGATAATTTACCTAATCTCATCTAGCACTGGTATATCATCAATTGTCAATACAGAATTGATGTTGGATCGCTAAGTGTTTAATGACATTGTGGCTCGATGAAACGCTGAAGATCGAAATGTCTGCATCCAGGCTCAATCAACAGTTGCAATATATGTGGCATATCAATGGTGATGGATGTATTCTCGCTACACTGGGGAGGAATGTCTTCCTCCATTTTGCCTCATCAGACGGGTCTTGCAAATGCAGCAAGCTGCCGCTTCAGGTATTTTCATAGTGCCTGCCTGGCTTCTACAGCCATGGTTCCCGCTGATGTGGGGAATGATGACAGAACCTTATATGCTTAATTCTGGACAAAAAATTTGCTTGGTTTACCGTGACTCGGGGAACCATCCTTTGCATGATATAACCAATGCTTTGATTACAGACTCTGCGAAGGCCATTCCTGCAGCTCAGGTTGTCAAACCATACATTGGTCGTGCTCACTGCAGATGCAGGGATAGCACCAAACAGCAGTATCTCCTCATAAGGAGATGGGAGGTATTTGTTTTATGTTATATTACATTCAGCTCGGCACGGATGACTGACGACTTGAAGGTCAGTTTTGTATGGGGTTGACAATTATCAAGTTAAAGTGCTATTTACTGTGCCTAAAGTGCCTGCTCATCATGCTGGCTGCAGGGAACAGAATCCACTCTGTTGGGTCTCACCCTCTGGGATTCAGGTAATGAAGGGTATCTTCAACTCTAAACCTCCCAGGCCTGGGTACGCAGAGATATAGGATGTTAACATTGTGCCACGTTGTTCGTCGGTGGGCTCCAGCTACATCCCTGTCCTTGGTCAAACTCGCCTACAAGTGGTTATGCCCATGGCACTGAGTTCAGCACAATGGTTCCAGACAGGGCATTAGCAGTAACTGGACACGATGATAATATCTGCGGGCTAAATAACATTATGTTTATGACTTAGTCAAGCAGAGTAGACCAGGGCATCAGGTCTAACTAGATTGTTCAACTATCTCATGGACCTTCAGTTGTGTGTGGTCAAACATCTACACCAGAATGTAGGTCACTAGAGCATTAAAGACTCTGAACTAGCAATATTGTTAGTTACATTAGCCTCGTAAGAAGGTATCACTACAGAACATCTCCAGGTGGTTATAATGGGGCTGGCTTATACAGGAGTGAACACTAATATTCAAGACTCACTCCACCAGGGCTGCAACTACCACAGCAGCAGGGTATGGACGTTAGCGGGACCACATCCTAGCTGCTGCAGGGTGGTCAAACTAACGATCTTTCCAATCATTTATAACAACCCATTACCAGATTGGGGGTATTTGCCAACTCTATGCTAAGTTCTGTTTCAGAGTTCCCTCCCGGTTGAGTGAGGTTACTATTATCATTGTTTGTTCATTAAAAGCATCAACATGTCTATATCTAAGTCATGTCTGAATGCATTATTAATGATCACTCATCAGTAGTCAACTGATGCAGTGTGTGATGCATGGACTCGTTTCCACGGCATGAAATCACAGAGCTTCAAAATCTTCACGTAGTCACTCACATGACTCTGAAGTAAAATAGTAAGATTAAATGAGAACTTACCAGTTTGAAGTTTGAACTTTATTTTATGAGGAATAACGTTGAGGGATTACGTGCCCTCCATGCCCACCCTCTATTATAAGGTCAGCTGGTATTCTAGTTCTCTTATCTTACTATGTTAATTCGACTACCGTAATCTGTGATTTCACACCACTGCTTTGAAGATTGTCCCGCATGCGCCCTGACGGGTTCTTCACGTAATCCCTCAATGTTAATCCTCATAAAATAAAGATCAAACTTCAAACTGGTAAGTTCTCGTTTAATCTTACTATTAAACTTGTAGCAATCAATGTTAGCAAGTTTCATGTTACACCATTTCAATGTCAGATGAAGACCTATCATGCATGGGCCGACACTGAAGTCATAGGCTGATGTGGAACTGAATGAATCAGGGGTAGTACCAACCAACAGACACAATAGCCCAGGATTTTATAGTCTGCAGTGTTCACTGTTGATTTGGTGACAGCTCCAAAATAAATTCAAACTGACCTCAGATCCTTCCAGAGGGAAATTTTCCAGAGGGACACTTTGAGGTTTCTTCCAGAGTTCTTCCAGAGGGACACTTTGAGGTTTCCAGAATTCTTCCAGAGGGAAACTTTGAGGTTTCCACCCTGAACAGGGCAATAAGTCCACTTAAAAAAGATCTTCAACAGCTGGCATAGCTATACCCTTGAGCAGGTCAGCGTCAAATATTGCCATTGAACTTGTGCTGTAAAAGCAGAAGAGGATGGGGAAACTCAGTGTTGGTGACCCCAGTATGAGCACCTTTTCAGTTGTGTCACTATCATCTCATATTTTACCTCCATCAAACCTGTCCACGTCCAATTTTAAGCAGCATGTAATCCTGCCTCATATTTACCTTTGACATAACACCAACAGCCCATTTTTTTAGGAATTGAGGTTCAGCTTTAAGTTGCAGTGGAAACTATTAAAGAAATCAAATTTCTGGGTTTACTAGTAATTGCTTCACCACTAACTAATATTTATTTTTCATGATGAGCAATATTTTCTAGTTTATGAAACTTAATCATCCCAACCTCTTCCACTTTGAAACATAAGAAAATAGCAACTGCAGTTTACGGTGTCTAACTAGGTATTAAGAGTCACCTAAAGCTATTGGAATGCTTTTAATACAACTTTCCCACTTCCAGTCAGGGACACACCAGCTGATTTTATAGTGAGAAAGCACAGAAAAGTGGATATGTGGCTTTAGTGCAGCTGAAGGCATCTTCAAGTAATCTGACTGGAATAGTTGACGTCCTCTCAGCTGCTAGCCCCAGCAGATCAATTATGTTTTCTAGGATGTATAGCAATGGCGAGGCACTTTTAATAGATATCTCTCAGAGCCATAGGTTCTGGAATAAGTTAGATAGCGGTGGAGAATATTTCTGGGAACTATGATGCATGGTTAACCTGTGCAGATTTGAGCCAAGCAACTTGCACCCAAAATTCATCTTGCAGTCTTAAAGGTAGTTCAAAAATAAAGGGGCATTCCTTTGACTTTCCTATTTCTGTTCCCAGTGCACAGCTTTGTGAGTATCATGCACCAGATTTAGCTAGTTAGCAATGATTGTCCTATTGCACATCTTGAAGACAAAGTTCCTTTGGCTGGTTTTGAGAGTCACACTGGATATCTTTGATGCTCCCCTGAAGCAATATCTGATCACAGAAACAAGAACACATCAATTTACTGACTTGGCTCTCAGTCATCAATTGAGAATATGGGGAGGAAAGACAAGTCAAGTCAAGTCAAGTCAAGAGAGTTTATTGTCATGTGTCCCAGATAGGACAATGAAATTCTTGCTTTGCTTCAGCACAACAGAATATAGTAGGCATGAATACAGAACATATCAGTGAGTCCATATATCATTATATAAATATATACACACTATCTGCTTATTTCCACAATCAGTTCCTTGGTTTTGCTGGCGTTGAGGGCCAGGTTATTGTGCTGGCACCATTTGGTCAGTCGGTCAATCACACTTCTATACTCTGACTCGTCCCCATCAGTGATTCGTCCCACAACAGTGGTGTCGTCAGCGAACTTGATGATGGAGTTCGCACTATGACTGGCTACGCAGTCATGAGTACAGAGTGAGTACAGCAGGGGACGGAGCACGCAGCCTTGTTATTGAGGCTGACACATTTCCAACAATACGAACAGTCTGTGGTCTTTGAATGAGGAAGTCGAGGATCCAATGGCAGAGGGATGAGCAGTGACCCAGATCTGAGAGCTTGGTAACCAGCTTGGAGGGGATGATTGTATTAAATGCCGAGCTGTAATCAATGAATAACAGCCTGACATATGAGTTTTTGTTGTCCAAGTGGTCCAGAGCGGAGCGGGGAGCCAGCGTGATCGCATCCACCATTGATCTGTTGTGGCGGTAGGCAAACTGCAGTGGGTCAAGGTTCTTGTCGAGCTAGGAGTTGATTTGCGCCATGATCAACCTCTCAAAGCACTTCATCACCACCAACGTTAGTGCCACTGGTCGATAGTCATTGAGGCATGTCACCTTGCTCTTCTTGGGCACCGGTATAATTGATGCCCTTTTAAAGCAGGTGGGAACCTCAGGCCTCAGAGGAACCTGGCAGCCAACTCACTCACGGCTGCTGGGTTGGCAGCCAACTCACTGACGGCTGGTGGGCTGGCAGCTGACTCACTCATGCTTGGTGGGCTGGCAGCTGACTCACTCATGCCTGGTGGGCTGGCAGCTGACTCACTCATGGCTGGTGGGCTGGCAGTTGACTCACGGCTGGTGGGCTGGCAATTGACTCACTCATGGCTGGTGTGCTGGCTGTTGACTCACTCATGGATGGTAGGCTCACACACAAACACATACCCTCCATCACACACAAACAGTCCATCTCACAGTCACACACACTCCATCTCAAAGACACACACACTCCATTTCACACACACACTCACATGCACACCCTCCATCTCACACACATATCCTCCATCTCACACACACACACCATCTCTCACACACACTCACACCATCCATCACACACTCTTACACACTAACACACAACATATATATGACCGTATACTCACGCGGTTGAGCGGGGCCTCTCCCCTGAGCGTGACTTCTGCAGTGAGCGTGACTTTCGGAATGTGTGCGACATACAGTTCAAGCAGCACAGTTTGCAGAACAACCCTTCAATTCAGTTGAAGCAGCACAGATTGCAGACCAACCCTTCAATTCATTTCAAGCAGCACAGTTTGCAGACCAACCCTTTAATTCAATTCAAGCAGCAGTTTGCAGACCAACCCTTCAATTCAATTCAAGCAGCACAGTTTCCAGACCAACCCTTCAATTCGGTTCCAGTGGCACAGTTTGCAGACCAACCCTTCAATTCGGTTCAAGCAGCACAGTTTCCAGACCAACCCTTCAATTCGGTTCCAGTGGCACAGTTTGCAGACCAACCCTTCAATTCGGTTCAAGCGGCAAAGTTTGCAGACCAACCCTTCAATTCGGTTCAAGTGGCACAGTTTGCAGACCAACCCTTCATTTCGGTTCATGCGACACAGTTTGCAGAACAACCCTTCAATTCGGATCAAGCGGCAGTTTGCAGACCAACACTTCAATTCAGTTCAAGCAGCACAGTGCAGACTCACAGTTCAGTTCACTCACAGCATAGACTCACTGTTCTGGACTCAACTCTCACTCTTGGTCTTCTGGGGTGACTGACTCATGTCCGGCCTCCAGGGCTTTATTCTCCTGCCCCCCCCCCCCCCCAGAAGGGGCGTTACCTTCATCATGCTGACTGACAAGCGTGAAGACCAATCTGCTGATCTCACAATTTTAAAAACATTCATAACTATTTTATTATTTCACCGATCGGAAAGAACCTTGGAGGAGAGGAGGACGGTGAGTAAGATAGCGAAAAAATCATTGTGATATACGGTAGCATTTTTTCTAACATTTATTTAAATCTTAGACAGGAAATGGTCAAGATGAGACTTTTAGTAATATTGTGGATAGAAATTAGATGGATAGAGAGATGGGGTGGAAGATTGCAACCTTCACGTGGTCCGCCCTGTTTCGACTAATGCAATCAACTCGACGTGCACAAACGGAAGATCAAATACAACAAGGTGTCCAACAACTTTAGGCTGTGCACGCCACACGAAAGAAGTAGAAGATAGATAGATGAAGAAGAAGATAGACGGGCTAAATGCAGGCAATTCGGACTAGTTCAGACATTGTGGTCAGCATGGACGTTGGGTTGACAGACCTGTCTCCATGCTGTATAACCATATGAATCCATTAAATTCCTATACTGTGAAAATACTGAAGCATTTGTTGAAAATCAATATCGATGATTGTGATAATCAAATTCTCATGACTATGAATGTTGGATTATAATTAAAGAGTTCTGAGAGAAACAGCTGCAGTTAAGGGTAAAGGTTTTGTAAAGGGCGTCTTGTAAGCAATCAGAGGCAAATAATCTGGGTGGTCAGCGTGATAAATTCTACCCAACATCATCTGCAGTTAGGGAACATCTAATGTTTGGAGCTAAAAGGGTAACTTGCAAGTTATTGTCTAATGGGATACACTGTCAGTAAGAAGAGAGAGGACAGCAACCTAATTTAAGGGTTGAAGAGTGTAATGCACAACATACAGAGGTTCCATTAAGGTCCAATAGCTTGCAACGTTTTAGATCATACCTTCTATAATTTCATGTAACATCTTATGTAATGTTATTTGTAGTGCTTGTATTCATATTATTTATTTGTTTCCATTTCTAGCTGGTCTTTAATAAACTGTGTAAAAAACTGTTCTGAGTTGTTCTGCTGTGTGAGCCTCACAGGTCGTTCTGCGATGACACATGTTTCAATACTGTGAATTGGATATAAGGTGATTGATGAAATAGTGTACACAAATCATATTATGTGGGCCTAATTGGTAATAACGCGATTTTGATCGGGAACTAGAGAACCACTTAATGTTACTTTGGAATCTGGCTCATAAAAGAAACTGTCTTCGGAAAAATCAGTCACCATTGTCTCTAAAGAACACAGGTGCTATCTTCACTGCTATCTTTACTGAGAAAGGTTATTTGAAATTGACAAGCAATTGCTTTCATTAAGTCTTGGAAAATATTGTTCTAGTAAACATACCAACCTTTAGCATTTTTACCTCACAATCACAAAAATAAATTTATATTTATTAACACGACCTTTATACTTGAAAATTTTACGGGGAAGAATAATTTTGTTATTGTGAATCTGGAAGTCTCTAGCCCCTAACCCTCTTTTCACCATTGACACAATTGTAACTTTTTATGACATGAGGTTTCATAGGAATACAACTATTGCCTTAAAACAGAACTATCTATATCTAATTTTTCGCAGCAGAATGGGTTTGGACAAAACTCCGAAAGAAATAGCTGTCAGAGAAACTACCTGCACTGAAATTTATTGTAGTACTTCGGGTGCTTTTATGTCACTGTCAAAAGGAGCCAGAACCTCAGTTTAACGTCCACCTTAAAGTCCTATGCTGATGCTCAGCCTTGATTCTTGAACAGTCTAATTCTGAGATCACTAGGCCGTAAGGTCATAGGTGATAGGAGTAGAATTATGCCACATGGCCCATCAAGTTTACTTCGATATTCAGTCATGGCTGATCTATCTCTCCCGCCTAACCCCATTTTTCTGCTTTCACCTCATAACCATTGACACCTGTATTAATCAAGAATCTATCTATCTCTGCCTTAAAAATATCCATTGACTTGGCAAAGAATTCCACAGATTCATCGCCCTCTGACAAAATAAATTCCTCCTCATCTTCCGAAAGGAATATCCGTTAATTCTTGTGGCTATGACTAGTCCTAAACTCTCCTACGAGTGGAAACCTCCTCTCCACATCCATTCTATCTCAGCCGTTCACTCTTCGGTAAATTTCAATGAAGTACCCCCTCATCCTTCTAATCTCCAGTGATTAGAGCCATCAAATGCTCATCATAGCTTAACCCACACATTCCTGGGATCACTCTTGTCAACCTCCAACCTCCTCCTCTCCAGAACCAGCACATCCTTCCTCAGATATGCTGCCCAAAACCAGGAGATACTTTGTACAATTGTGCACAGAAATTGTTCAAGTAATCTAATTAAATATAGTAAAATCCTCCAAACTGCTGGCCTCTTTACCTTATCCCAGCAATCAATAATTAGGTGTCTGCAAATAAAACATCCGCTTCCATTGGATTTGTTACCATTGTCATGATGAAAATAAACTGCTAGGATTGAATAATGCACAAAGACAATGGCACTAAGTGTCTCTTAATCAATGGAATGGGGATTCCCAGATTCAGATTATTTTCTCTGCCAAGTGTAGGTCAAGACTCACACATCTGCAGCTGATTTAAATATTTCCTGCTCAAATCATTTTGCATCCATGCAGATTGATCCTGAAGCATGGTAAGAGCGTATGGAGAAAAATATATTTTAGGCACCATAAAAAAACATTTAGCCTTATGTTTTCTGAAGAAAGCTTTCATGCACAGCATGTGTGCTCTCTCGGGCAGAAGGTGAAATATGTTTTTTCTTCCAAACAGTGAAGAAAAACATTAATAAGCCTCTATTCTGGTATCAGTGAATTTTTTATTTTTTATTTTTTTATTTTTATACAATATTTTTATTAGAAGCAAACATATTATAAAGTATAGTAACATATTATAATAGAAAAAAAAAATTTCATATACATCAATCATACATTATTAAAATTGTCAATTGTCGATTAATTCTGCTTCTAGAGTTTTTTATTATATAGATAGAAAAAGAGAGATAGACAGAAAAAAGAATTACAAATATCAAAACAAAAAAAAAGAGGTGGAATGAATTACTTATAATACGTCATTGGAGATAAGTTCGTCGGTTATGAAATATTTCTCCGACATTTCCACAATCCACATTTTAATTGTAGGGGTTATAGGGCCTTTCCAAAATTTTAATATTAATTTTTCCCCAGTTATTATACTGTAGTCGAGGAAGTTTCTTTGGCTTGTTGTGAGTGTTAAACTTTGTTCTCATATCCCAAGTATTATTAATTTTGAGTCTGGATCCAATTTAGTATTAACAACTTCAGAAATTATTTCGAAAATATCAGTCCAGAAATTTTTAATTTTTATACAATTTGCAAAAGTATGTGTTAAATTGGCCTCTAGATGCAGGCATTTATCACAGATAGGAGAAATATGTGGGAAGATTCTATTTAGTTTTATTTTGGAATAATGTAATCTGTGTAAGACTTTAAATTGTATTAAAGCATGTCTGGCATTTAACGAGCATTGATGTATATGTTGTAAACTTTCGTCCCAAATGTCTTTCGTTATAGGATGACCTAACTAATTTTCCCATGTGTGTCTATATAGTTCCATCAGTGGTACCTCATTGTTTAAGATAGTGTTATAAATATAAGCTATTAATTTTTCAGTGTTAGGATGCTTATTCAAACATTCATCAAGAATTTCTGGTTCCCTAGTCCTATAAACTTGTGTATTAGATTTAACATAATCTCTAATTTGTAGATATCTGAAAAAGTTATTTGAGTGTAGTCCATGATTCTGTTGTAACTCTTGAAATGACAGAAAGATGCCTTTCCTATAAAGATGTCCAATCTTTTTAATTCCATAATTTTTCCATTGTATGAAACCTTTATCCAGTATGGATGGCTTGAATAAAGGATTATTTACAATGGGAAGACATAGTGGTATATTATTCAGTTTTAAAGCTTTTTTAAATTGTTTCCAAATTCTTATTCCACTATATATTATAGGGTTTTCCTTATAGGTTTTTTTATGCAGTTTTGTGGGAGCAAATATAATCAAACCAATTTCAAAAGGTAAACAGTCTTCCTTTTTCCATCCTTAACCAATCTGGATGTTGATCCATTTCTTCCAGCCAGAAATTCATGTTTTTAATATGGACTGCCCAGAAATAAAATAAGAAATTTGGCAAGGCCAAACCTACGTTGCTCTTTGACTTACATAAATGTTTTTTATTTATTCTATGATTCTTATAATCCCAAATAAAGCTTGTAACAATGGAATCGACTTTTTGGAAAAAAAAAATTGGGATAAATATCGGAATTAATTGAAATAGGTACAGTAGTTGCGGTAAGAAGATCATTTTTATAGCATTAATTCTACCAAGCATTGAAATGGGAAGTGTTTTCCAGTACTGAATATTCTTGTGTAATTTATTAAGTAAGGATGGAAAATTTAGTTTAAATAAAGAGGTATATGTCTTAGTTACGTAGATTCCTAAATATTTAAGTTTATCTTTAAATATTTTAAAAGGGGATTGTTGTAATGTATTTAAATTGAATTTTGTTATTGGCATGATTTCACTTTTATTCCAGTTAATTCTATATCCTGAGAACTGACCAAATTAAGTTATTAGATTTAATAGATTTGGAATACTAGTTTCTAACTTTGTAATATATTAGTACATCATCTGCATATAAGGAAATGTTATTCTTTGTATTTCTAGAGTTGTACCCGTGTATTCCTGGATGGGTTCTAACGCTTTCTGCTAATGGTTCAATTGCAAGAGCAAATAATAGTGGGGATAGTGAGCATCCTTGTCTGCAACCTCTAGAAAGATTAAATTTAGCTGTTAACATTTGGTTTGTTAATATTCTAGCTGTTGGATTAGAGTATAACAATTTAACCCATGTACAGTACTTCTCTCCTAGTTGAAATTTTTCCATTACCGAAAATAAATATGACCATTCTACCTGGTCAAATGCTTTTTCAGCATCTAACAAAATAATTGCTAGATCTGCATTAGGAATTCTATTTGTATATATAATATTGAATAGTCTTCTCAAATTATAAAATGAGTAACGTTTTGGAATAAAACCTGTTTGGTCGGGGTGTATTAATTTGTTAATCACTAAGCTCAATCTATGAGATAGGATTTTGGTTAATATTTTCTGATCAGTATTTAAGAGAGCTATTGCTCTATATGAACCTGGGTCTTCAGGATCCTTATCTGTTTTTGGTATAAGTATGATTGTAGATTCATTTAGAGTTTCTGGGAGTTTCTGTTGAGTGTAAGCGTATTTGTACAGTGTCTGTAGGCGTGGATAAATCAGATCGTAATTTTTTTAATAAAATTCAGAGCTTAGACCATCAGGACCTGCGGCCTTTCCATTTTTTAAAGATCTAATTGACTCTTCGATGTCTTTTACCGTAATTTCTGCATCAAGTGATTCTCTCTCTTTTTGATCTAAACCTGTAAGGTTACATTTCTGTAGAAATGTTTCCATTCCTGCTGATTGTTCTGTCGTTTTAGACGAGTACAGTTTTTGATAGTATTGGAAAAATCTATCATTAATATCTTTAGGCAGTGTTAATGTTTCTCCCTTGTCTGATCTAATTTTGTAAATTGTTTTTTCCCCGTCCAGTTTACGAAGTTGATGCGCTTTTGTTTTTGTGGTTTATCACCAAATTAAAAATGTATTTGTTTTGTATGTTGATATAGTTTTATAACTTGGTCTGAGTATATCTTGTTTAACTTATATTTCAGTACTGCAATTTTATTGTGTTTTGCCATAGATGGTGCTATTGCATTTTCTATGTCTATTGCCTTATTTCCATTTCCAAAGTCTGTTGTTTGGCCCTATTCTCTTTGTTAAGAAATGATTGGGAAGAGATTAATGCTCCTCGCACAAATGCTTTAAATGTTTCCCAAAGAAGGGAGGCAGAGATTCCAGGGCTATCATTAGCCTCGAAAAACATATTAATCTGTTTTACGAGGTATTCATTACATAGCTTTTCTTTTAAGATTTGGGGGTTAAGTCTCCATTGTGACTGTATCTCGGTCATTCCGTTTAGTTTAATCATAAATGTTAGTGGAGCATGGTCCGATGTTATAATATTATGATATTGCGAATTATAGGTAAATGGGATAAGTTTAGAGTCTACTAAGAAATAGTCTATCCTTGAATAAGTTTATGCACTGGTGAGTAAAATGAGTATTCTTGACCAGATGGGTTTTCAATTCTCCAAACATCCTTAATGTTGGTAGTATTAATATATGAATTTAGAAATTCACTTGACTGAGATTTTAATTTTCTTTGAGTTGATGATCTATCCAAATAAGCATCCAGTGTACAATTTAAGTCTCCATCGATAATTAAGTTATGTTGTGTACATTCCGGGATAATGTTAAGTATTCTCTTAAAAAACAGGGGGCTATCAAAATTTGGTCCATACACATTAAGGAGAGTCACTTTTTTTGAGTTTAACTCCCCTACTAATACAATATATCTGCCTTCAATATCTTCTATCGTTGATATATGTTTAAAGGGTATACCTTTACAAATTAATATTGCAACACCTCTAGATTTATGTGAGAATGAAGAGTGATACACTTTAGCAATCCATTTTGCTTTCAATCTATGTTGTGCTTCCTGTTTAAGATGTGTTTCCTGGAGAAATATTATATCTGCTTTAAGTGATTTTAAATGAGCTAATACTTTACCTCTCTTGCTTGGTTCATTAATTCCCTTAACATTTCAGCTACAAAATTTAATTCCTTCACCCCCAATTTTCCTATTAACGTCTTGCATCTTGTGATTAGAGTAGTCTATGTTAGAGCAGATGGCTCAGCACACTAAACCCTACCTTATACCCGAACATCAGATAGATGAATTTTAAGTCTCGTCGGTTTTCCATCCGGACATATCTCCCTAAATAAAATATATAATTCCATTCCAAATACAAAATATAATATAACATAAGATAGAAAAGGTAAAAAAATGTTGCATTAGTAACGTGTAAAGAGTAGAAAAAGAAGAAAACTACAACTATGGTTAGTGCAGTTAGTGATAGCCACCCTAGTGTGGCTAGGCATCTAAGGACTTCCGTAGCTTTTGGTAAAAAAATATATATTACTAGCTCCGTACTTTCCTTAAAAGAAAAGTTTCAATTACAATGAAAACAATTTATGGGGGGGAGGGAAACAATAGTTATATTCCATAATTGAAATAATTATTAGTCTCCAATTGAAATGTTAGTCTCGTATAGCAAAATTAAAAAAAAAAAAACATTGTTAAAGAGTAATCAAAGTCAAAAATATCAAAGAAAAAATGTCCTAAATTTTTATTAATAAAGTACCTGAATCACACTTTACTTATATTTCATACTTTTAATTAATTCTGAGTTGATCCAGTTAACAATAATTAGTATTGATTAGTATTCATGATTAGTAATAGTTGTTAGAAATTAGTACTAAAATGTAAATATTATATATCAGTAGCAAGATAATTGCCCAATTCTTATTGCAGATTTTGGACAGTTCTTAAGTATAATAGTTTAAAGTTCCATTTCTTCTCTGCAGGGTAACAATATCCGATATCTTCAGGTGAATGTTGGGTGTAGAGTATTATTCAATCTTCGGTCTTATTCACGATGCTCTGGGCGAATTCAAGTGCCTCTGTGTGCTTGATGAAGAAATGTTCCTTCCACTCGTAGGTTACTCTTAATGTTGCGGGATATAACAGTCCATATCTCAAATGGTTTATATTCTTAAGTATTCTTCTTGTTTCTGTAAACAGCGCTCTCTTCTTCGCGACTTCCACAGGATAATCTCTAAATATACTGATCTTGTCTCCTTCAAATACGAGGTTTCTGCTTTGAACAATTATCTTCATCATATCATCCAAAACATGGTCATATTGCACCTTCACTATCAGTTGTCTTGGGGGGGCGCCCTCCCTTGGGCGACGTCTCGATACTCTGTGCGCTCAGGCAAGTAGTGGTGCTTGATCCAATTTCAAGACTTTTTTCAGTAGATCTGCAGCAAATTCACGGGGGTCACGATTCCCCTCTCTGCCTTCCTGACTTCCCTCCAAGTCAATACATTTTTCGGTTATTTGATGTAATAACTTTGATAGGCGTTTGTTCTCGGCAATACGTTTTTTTGTAGTTTCGGAGCTCGTCTCAGCAATTTCCTCTAATTCCTTTACTGCCTTGTGGTGTTGATTTAATGTCTGGAGGATAGGCTCCAACTTAGAATCAAATCTAGATTCCATCGAATTCAGTTTATCATTTACTTCTTCAATACTTTGTTTCAAATTTTCTTCCATGTCTAACTTCCAATCTTCCAGAACTTCCAGAACTTAATGTACAGAAGCTGTAACCTCTTCTTTAATTTGTTCTTTAATGTATACAACAATGACCCCAATCACCCATTCCACTCACTCATTACTCTTGACTCAACCAAAATTATTTCTGAAATATTGGTCATACATTTGGTGCAAAAATGCTCCAAAATAAGGCTCAGAATGCACCAGAGAGCATCCAAAACCCCAGAGCTTCCAGGGCTCTTAAGCGGGCCCTGGACCCCGGCTGCGAGGAACTTTGTGCTTCGCGCTCATGATGTGCACTGCTCGCACATTATTTCACATAAAATTTTTGTGCCATCCTCCTTTTTGAAAAGCTACATACGGGCCTGGATCCTGAATCTATAGAACATTGGAAAATGAACACCAATGCGTCCATTGGTCCATTTGAATTCACTGAAACTCTGACACTTTCATGTCACCAATTAAAATTGAAATTTATATGAATGCAAATGCTGGTCAATGCTAAACAAATCAATTTACTTACAAATAAATATCTTAAGTAAGTTAATTCTCGTAATTTAAGTTTTGGCTTCATGGCCTTAGCACATTGAAAAATGACAAGTTTAAAGTCAAAACAAAAGGAGCAGGAGGATTGTTCAGGGAATGTGTCCTGGTCTGGGGGGAAAACTAGAAGTAGATTTATGGAAAGGTGCAACAAATTTAAGAAAATGAGGAGGAATTTCTTCTGTCAAATTATTGTGAACCTTTAAAATGTTCCACCCCAAACAGCTTTGGAGACTGAGTTACAGGATCAAGGATATTCAAAGCTGAGACAAACCTTTAACATTTAAAGAAATCACGGTTTATGGGGAATAGGCAAAATAAAGTGGTTGAAGAATAAGGTAAAAATATTAAATGCTGTAATATGCAGCACATTAGGCTGCATATGTGGGAAGAGTTAACATGTCAGGTCAAATACCATTCTGCATGTGTTTTTTCAAAACTTTTTATCACAAACACAATCATAATCACTATCACAATTAATCACAATAATACTTTATTAGCCAAGTATGTTTTGCAACATACGAGGAATTTCATTTGCCAAGTCAGTCATACAAATAAAAAACAACGGAACACACAAAATAACTTTTAACATAAACATCCACCACAGTGACTCCTCCACATTCCTCACTGTGATAGAAGGCGAAAAAGTTCAAATTTCTTCCCTTCTATACTCTCCCATGGTCGGGGGCCTCGAGCCTTCCATTGACCAGACGATCTTGACTCCTGTAGCCAGCGGTCAGGCTCTCCGCATCGGGGTGATCAGCTCCTGCATCAGGGGTATGTCAGCTCCCCTGCGCCGGCGATCGGACCCCGTGTTCAGGCTGGTCGAGCCTCTGCGCCGTTGGAGCTCCCGACCAGCCTCTCCCAAGACCGAGTCCTTGATGGTCAGTCCGCAGGCCACTGTTGGAGCAATCCGAGGCAAGGGATCGGTTCCAATGTTAAGTCCATGCACCGCGGTGGGGCACAAAGTCAGTCCGAGGAGGCACAAAGTCAGACCGAGAAGGCCTCCAGCTTCATCGATGGTAGGTCGCAAAGCGACCAGCGATGCGACGCGGAAAACAATCGCATCTCTGGCAAGGTAAGAAACTGAAAACAAGTTTCCACCGACCCCCTCCCCCAACATAAAACAAACCGGAGAACATTTACACAGACTTTTAACACACATTGAAAAAAAAAATGTAATCGTGCGGCGCCCCTGTGATTTCATGTTAGTTAGAAAGATGATATTCAGGTAAGTAAAGGTACTTGATCCAAAATGTCTGTCCATTTCCCTCCATAAATGCTGCCTGACCTGAAGATTTCCTCCAGTTTTCTGCTTATTGTTCAGGACTCCAGCCTTCGCATTCTCATGTGCCTTCTCTAGTGAGTGGAATCTGAGGTAATCTTGCAAAAGAATAAACAGAATACAGAGTCAGTTGCACAGTCAGTGGAAAACACTCAAACCATTTCTGAGACTTAATGATAAAAAAAAACATAAGCAACCTTTTTGAACAATACCTGGAGTAATTGTTTTTTTTTAATTTGGAATATAATTTTTATTAAATTTCTATTAATTGACAAATTCACAAAAAGTGAGTTTGGTTTCTGTAATCCGTGCAAAAAACGTGTGAGTTTTTTTTAACCCACAAATTGATGCAGATGGTTCAAAGGTAAATACTTGTTTTGAAACAGTGACTCGGATAGGCTGGGTGAGTGGGCAAATGTTTGGCAGATGCAGTATAATGTGGATAAATGTGAGGTTATCCACTTTGGTGGCAAAAACAGGAAAGCAGACTATTATCTAAATGGTGGCCGATTAGGAAAAGGGGAGATGCAACGAGACCTGGGTGTCATGGTACACCAGTCATTGAAAGTAGGCATGCAGGTGCAGCAGGCAGTGAAGAAAGCGAATGGTATGTTAGCATTCATAGCAAAAGGATTTGAGCATAGGAGCAGGGAGGTTCTACTGCAGTTGTACAGGGTCTTGGTGAGACCACACCTGGAGTATTGCGTACAGTTTTGGTCTCCAAATCTGAGGAAGGACATTATTGCCATAGAGGGAGTGCAGAGGGTTCACCAGACTGATTCCTGGGATGTCAGGACTTTCATATGAAGAAAGACTGGATAGACTCGGCTTATACTCACTAGAATTTAGGAGATTGAGAGGGGATCTTATAGAAACTTACAAAATTCTTATGGGGTTGGACAGGCTAGATGCAGGAAGATTGTTCCCGATGTTGGGGACGTCCAGGACAAGGGGTCACAGCTTAAGGATAAGGGGGAAACCCTTTAAGACCGAGATGAGAAAAACATTTTTCACACAGAGAGTGGTGAATCTCTGGAACTCTCTGCCACAGAGTGTAGTTGAGGCCAGTTCATTGGCTATTTTTAAGAGGGAGTTAGATTTGGCCCTTGTGGCTAAAGGGATCAGGGGGTATGGAGAGAAGGCAGGTACGGGTTACTGAGTTGGATGATCAGCCATGATCATATTGAATGGCGGTGCAGCCTCGAAGGGCTGAATGGCCTACTCCTGCACCTATTTTCTATGTATCTATGTATCTAAACTCATCAAAAAGAAAGGAATACTCATATTGCATTGATCGGTTAGCCGGTGTACAAATTCCTGGAGTGTAGCTTCAACCCACAACATTTTGAATCAACATGATGGTACATAGCCTGAGAATGAAATAGGCGCTAATCCATTCACTTTCAGCTCCTGTGACATCCAATAGTATTGTCAGTGCACTGGTACAGCTGGGGTTCATAGACCACCTGACTAGTGGTCTGGATTTTACTGGGATGTGGTGGCTACTTTGCTATGAATGTTCCACACATCCAGGCAGCTGTTTGTCACTGTCGTTCTGACTGCTCTCAACCTCTGGACTCCTAGAGATCCTTGTGAAGAAGACAGAACTTGCTTTTGCTATGCAATCTACAGTTTCTTGCCTGTTTGGGCCAATGTAGTAGCAATGACATTGATTTCAATGGAAGGAAGTAGCTGAAGATCTGTTAGTATGTCGAAACAAGGAACTGCAGATGCTGGTTGACATGGGTCCTTTTGAAGATCAGTTAGTAATAGATAACTTTTTGTAAACACATTTAAATTTTAATTTTAACATTTGTTTAACAATATAATTGTTGCTTAAGTTATAACCGTCTTTGACAACTTTTGATTGTAGTTGAATGTCAGAAAAGTTCCTAAATGTTGGCAGGCTTGGCTGATATTTCATCTCATTTATTGACAGGTGCCACCATTACATATGGCCCCATCAATTGAGTTGAAAGAAGCTTCATTGCATATGTTACCACTGGGTGATCTACTGAAAGTAATGTGAGCTAAACAAGTAGCAGGTCGGAGGCAACAGGGCCAATGTAGATCGATACTTTCAAACAGCAGTCCAGATACATGGATATGCAGTGTCTAACAATACACATCCTGCAGGATGCCCAAGAACATTGTGCTTTAAATTCAACATGGTGGTTATTCAAGAACATAAATCAAAAGGAAACTACTTGTCACAAAATTTAAACCTAGACAACAATGAAAATGGATCTACTTGCACTGGTGCTAGCCCATCCCCAACTATGCAGAGCTCTCCCACCCACACTTCCACATTTCTGCCTAGAATATCTGTTGACTTATTATTAAGAACTTCAACTTCCATTAGCTTATTGTGAATTATGTATGGTTGATTATATCAAAATCATGCACTTGCCGAAACACAGCTGCTGTGTCATGGCACTTTTCCCTTTTTTGAGGCCCTTTCTGCAAGCTACTACCACAGGCTTCCCACCAATGCAATCACAACTCTCTATCCAGTCTGGCAATGTCCTGATCATCATATTTGGGCTGGGTCTTCTTAACCCACACCTCTGCGTCCTACTGTCATACAGTACTTCTGATTTCATCTTGTTCAGCATCTTTTGCTTCTTCTTTCAACTGACCATCCTCTACCATGATCCCAATGGCAGGAACCCAAGTACCACACTAAGTTTCTCACAAAAAATTCTGACTGCTTTCATATCTCAGTAACTTCTCTGAGTAACTTCTTATCACAGAATCATTAAACTATATTGCATGGAAAAGGTCTTCCGGCCCACTCATCCATGCAAACCATGATGCCCACCTGAGCTGGTTACGTCTGTGCCTGGTCCATATCCCTCTTAATCATACCTTTCCCTGTCCAAATGACAGTTAAACATTGCAATTGTAAATGCCCCTGCAATTTCCTCTGCCAGCTCCTTCCATATACCCGCCACCCTCTTGCACCTCATATTCCCTTTAAATCTTTCTTCTTAAAACTAAATCTGTGCCTCTAGATTTAGACTCCCTGACTCAGGGGGAAAAACAACAATGACTATTTACCCTATTTGTGCCAGTCATAATTTTATAAATCTGTTTAATCTTTTCTACACATTGTCAAGCTTAATGATATTCTTCCTAGAGCTAGGTAACCAGAACTGCAATTAATATTCCAGTAATTTCACCACTGTTTTGCCTCCCTCATTCCCATCAACATCATGAATATATGTATGAAAACAACAGTGGATCTGCAACATACCACTGGTCAAAGACCTCCAACCAGAAAATCATATAGAAACATAGAAAAATAGATTTTTTTTTTTGTTAAATTTAATTTTTTAATTAGAAGTATTGTACATTACAGTGATCTCCAATAAACATAAGTTTATACTTTTCTTGTACCACTTCTTATTTTAAACTTTAATAAGAGAAAGGATAGAAAGAGTTAGTAAAGATAGTAAGTGAGTGATTGAAAGAGTGGTCCAGGAACACCCATATGGACCTAAATCACAAGAAATAGTTTTAAAAAAAGGGAAAAACTAAAAGCAGGAAAAAGAAAAAAGAAAAAATAAGATAAGATAGGACAATATTAAAGGGATGTACCTACTTTATATCTTTACTCACCCCTCGCCAGGTCCTGAAATCATTTATTATCAACATTTTGTTGCACCCTATGTTTGTAATAAGTCGATAAATGGAGTCCAAATCTTTTGGAATTGTTCTGGTTTACCTGCTAAGAGGAATCTCATATCTTCTAGGTGTAACAATTCCGACATATTAGAAGTCCACATTTTTGTCGTTGGCGTGGGAACATTTTTCCAAAATTTCAGTATACGTTTTTTTGCCGTTATTAAGCCATAATTAAGAAAGCTCCTTTGAAACGAAGTCAGCTCCAAACTTGCTTCTATTGTTCCAAAAATAATCAGTTCTGCATTCGGTTTCAGTTTTATTTTAAATAATTTCGTGAAAATTTCAAAAATTTCATTCCAAAATGTTTGGATTTTTATACAAAAAACAAAAGAATGTGCTATAGTTGCTTCTTGGGTTAGACATTTATCACAGATAGAAGAGGTATTTGGGTAAAATTGACTTAATTTAGCTTTTGAATAGTATAATCTATTTAAATTGAATTAGAGTATGTCTTACGTTAATCGAGCATTTATGCACATATCCCAACTCTCTTTCGAGATTTTTATAGCTAATTCTTGTTCACAGTCTCTTCTAATCCTATCAGATGATGGAATTTCTATGTTTAGAATGGTATTATACAGGTATGATATTAAATTAGTTGATTCTGCTTTTATATTCATTATCTCATCTAATAGGTCTGGAAACATATTTTGATATTCTCGTGTATATTTTTTCAAATAGTCACGTATTTGAAAATCTTTAAAATATTGATTACTACTCAAGTTGTATTTAAGTTGTAGTTGGTAAAATGTTAAAAAACTTCCATTATCATACATATCTCCAAACGTTTTAATTCCTGATCTATCCCAATTTGTAAAAGATTTATCTATCATAGAAGGTTTACATAGATACATATATACATAGAAAATAGGTGCAGGAGTAGGCCATTCGGCCCTTCAAGCCTGCACCGCCATTCAATATGATCATGGCTGATCATCCAACTCAGTATCCCGTACCTGCCTTCTCTCCATACCCCCTGATCCCTTTAGCCACAAGGGCCACATCTAACTCCCTCTTAAATATAGCCAATGAACTGGCCTCAACTACCCTCTGTGGCAAAGAGTTCCAGAGATTCACCACTCTCTGTGTGAAAAAGTTTTTCCTCATCTCGGTCTTAAAGGATTTCCCCCTTATCCTTAAGCTGTGACCCCTTGTCCTGGACTTCCCCAACATCGGGAACAATCTTCCTGCATCTAGCCTGTCCAACCCCATAAGAATTTTGTATGTTTCTATAAGATCCCCTCTCAATCTCCTAAATTCTTGCGAGTATAAGCCAAGTCTATCCAGTCTTTCTTCATATGAAAGTCCGGACATCCCAGGAATCAGTTTAAACGAAGGGTTATTCATTATAGGTGAGAGAAGCGATAGATTTCTTAATTTTAAAGTTAATTTTATTTGTTTCCAGATTCTAATTGTACTATGAATAATTGGGTTTTTACTGTATATTGTATTCTTCATTTTTGTTGGTGACAGAAGGATCGCCCCTATGTTAAAAGGGGAACAATCCTCTCTCTCCATTACTATCCAATCCACCTGCTGGGCCGAATTGTCCAACAGGTGAATCATATTTTTGACATTTGTGGCCCAGTAATAATATAAAAAATTAGGGAGTGATAAACCAATATAAAAAAGTAGGGAGTGATAAACCGCCAGATTCTTTAGGTTTGCACAAATGTTTTCTTTGGATTCAGTGGGATTTATAGTCCCATATAAAGTTTGTAATATCAGCATCCAATTTAAAAAAAAAAAATTGTAAGTATATCAGTATTGACTGGAATAGATATAAAATTTGTGGTAAAAAGGTCATTTTTATAGCATTTTAACAGCCCATAAGAGACATCGGGAGAGTTTTCCAGAGAAACATAGAAAATAAGTGCAGGAGGAGGCCATTCGGCCCTTCGATCCAGCACCACCATTCATTGTGATCATGAATCAACCCTCTACTACCACTCCTTCCACTAAGCCAATCTTTTATCTATTTGGCTTGTTCACCCTTGGTCCCATGTGATCTAACTTTCCCGACAAGACAACTATGCAGATTCTTGTTAAAAAGCCTTACTAAAGTCAAAATAGACAGTGTCTATTACCTTTCTCTCTTCAATCCTCTTAGTCATCTCTTCAAAAAAAAACAATCAAATCTCTGAGATATGATTTCCCTCACAGATGGCCATGTTGACAATCCCTATTCAATCCTTACCTTTCCAAATGCAAATAGATCCTGTCTTTCAGTATTCCTTCCAAGTACTTTCCTATCACTGATGTTAGGCTCAACGGAATGTGGTTCCCTGACTTATACTTGCAGCCTTACTTAAAAAATAGGACAACATTATCCACCCTTCAGTCTTTTAGTAGCTCACCCATGACTAAGGAAGACATTAAAAATTGAGCCTGGGTCTCAGTAATTCCCTCCCTCTTTTCCCAGTGTCCTAGGTTACCCTTGTTCAGCCTTGGGGATTGCCTACCTTTATACACCTCAACAATATCATCAACTCTTTTATGATGTTGCTAAGTTTCAGGATATTACTGTTCTCTTTCCTGAATTCTCGAGCTTCCATGATCTTTTCCACAATAAATATTTCCAGAAAATATATTGTAGCAATTCAGAAAGAAGCATTGCTATACAATGAAAATTATTATCCTATTGATGAAATTAGCACAATAGAAAGGCCAGCCTGGTAGACCCTGGCCCTTCAACGGACAGTGTGTGTGCGCATGCCTGTGCACATATGTGTGCATGATAGGGCACCATATGGCAATCTGATCATTTCAAGGAAGAGTGGTGTTGAATATTGCGTTGAATACAGGCATCAAGTGGGCAGATCTTGACATTGCTAGTCTGCCTCTCTGCCAACGATGAGTTTAAGAAACACAAGCATTGCAGCACTTGTGGAGCCAATTATATGCACCATGGTGTCTTCTTATTTAAGCAGTACATACAACGAATAGCTATCCTGAGGATGATTAGGGCTTGATAACCAATTAATGGAACTCAGAGTGCTCATCACAAGGGCTGCATAAATATTTTGTTCACTGGCACTGCAATTAAGACCTCTCCCAATTGCACTTGGAAAACAGGATTAAAGAAGCCATTAGCGGGAATTGTACATGCTGATTAATACCATGCTATGCTGTACTTGCTCCTGGTGATTGACTGTTAATACTGTACTTGAACTGATCTTCCACTATTTCAGGGAACTCTCAGGAAATTTGGGAGAGCTTCACTAATATTTAGTCAACATGAATACAGCTCAACTTCATTAAGATCGGCTTATGAAGGGAGTGAGTGCTGAACTGCTGCACCTTATTGGAGATCTCATCGCTCATCTGGAAAAGAGATGCAATTGGTCATGGGGAATTTCAGGGTCTATCTTTAGAGGAGGAATAGTAAAAGGATGTGAGCCTGGATCTCACAAGGAGATGTGAGAAAAGTGCAGGTTCATTGTGATTCAGCGATTGTGAGTAAATAACAAGTCATGTACATGAACCACAGAGGTGGAGGAGGGTTTTGGGAAAAGCTATGGGGATCTGCTAGGTAGACTGCAAGATGGAGGTTTTTTTGGTTCATGAAGAAAGCTTTTGAGAGATATTCCTCATCATCTAATTTTGGGGGATTGTTCCTGTTTTGTCTTCAATGAAAAAGTTAATCATTCATCCCATTGCATCAGTGGTATGAATGATAAATAGTAAAGTCGTTTTAGCACTAGAATTAATTTATTAGTGAGGTTCCCTAGGTACAGTATTTTGTCCCTCACTTTCTATAATATATTGGACATAAATTTGACTTAAATGTATGGTAAAAAATTTGAAAATGATACAAAAAATGGTTGGATGGTTGAGGAGGAAATCTTTGATGATACAAATCTTCTGTTTGGCTGGGCAGAAAGGCAGCAGGCAGATAATAATAGAGAAGTATAAAGTAACACATTTGTAAAGGTAATTACAAAGATGGGAGGTGTGGAGGAAAGGAACATTGGGCCATACCTCTAAAGATTCCTTGAAGTTAGCAGGACAGATCAATAAGGTATTGGAGAGGTTTTTCTTTACTAATCAAGACATAAGAGTATAAAAGCAAGTTAGTTATCCTACAACTATGCACAGTGCTAAAAATGCAAACAATCATAGTGCTGGTGGAATTCAGCAGGCCAGACATTTTGGGTCAGGACCTTTCTTCAGGCTTAGAATAGTTCCTGGCAGAAGTCCTGCTACAGAATCTCACCCATGAGCTTTGTCATTTAACATAATACTATTCCCAGCCCTGCAGGTGTCAATACTATCAGCATTTAACATTTAGAAACGCTTTACAACAATTAAAAATGAAAAAATAAATGTACCACTGAGGAAAAAATATCATCCTTAAAACATTGAACTGTACACACACAATTATTATTATTTTTGTACACACAGACTATTCTTATTATTGCACTATATTTGTTATTTATTGAGTATGTGCGCATATTTATACACGCACTGAACTTTTGTTTCTTCTCCCGTTATGTACAATGTTTGGGAGAAGCTGGTCGGGGGGGGCAGAGGAACAACTCCAGGACTGTTTGGAGTCTGTAGACTGGGCAATCTTCAAGGACTCGGCAAAGGACCTGAACGAATACGCCACAGTCGTTACAGACTTCATTAAGAAGTGTGTGGAGGACTGCATCCCCACCAAAACCTTCCGAGCGTTTCCCAATCAGAAACCTTGGATGAACTTTGTGATCCGCACTCTTCTGAAGTCCAGACACCGGGCATTCATGTCTGATGATACAGTGGCCTACAAGGAGTCCAGATACGACCTTGGTAAGGCCATCAAAAAGGCCAAAAGGGACTTCTGCTCCAAACTGGAGGAAGAGACTGATGTTCGGCGGCTGTGGCAGGGCCTGATTGCAATCACCTCTTACAAGGCGAAATCAGGAGGCAGCTCGAATGTCGGCGAAACATCACTCCCTGATGAGCTCAATGCGTTTTACGCACGCTTTGATAGGGAGAACACCGATGTGCCTTGCCGAGCCCCCATTCGCTGTGATGGTATTTCAGTCTCAGTCACAGAGGCCGACGTCAGGAAATCCTTCAGAGGGGTGAACCCTCGAAAAGCGCCTGGACCTGATGGTATACCTGGTCGCGTTCTAAAAACCTGTGTGGACCAACTGGCTGGAGTTTTTACAGACATTTTCAACCTCTCACTTCTGAGGTCTGAGGTCCCCACCTGCTTCAAAAGGGCATCAATTATACCAGTGCCCAAGAAGAGTAAGGTAATGTGCCTCAATGACTATCGACCTGTGGCACTAACGCCTGTGGTGATGAAGTGCTTTGAGAGGTTGATCATGACGCAGATCAACTCCTACCTCGACAAAAACCTGGACCCACTGCAGTTTGCTTACCGCCACAACAGATCAATGGTGGATGCGATCTCGCTGGCCCTCCACTCCGCTCTGGACCACTTGGACAACAAAAACTCATATCTCAGGCTGTTATTCATCGATTACAGCTCGGCATTTAACACAATCATCCCCTCCAAGCTGGTTACCAAACTCGCAGAACTGGGTCTCTGCGCATCCCTCTGCAATTGGATCCTCGACTTCCTCACTCTCAGACCACAGTCTGTTCGTATTGGTGGAAATGTGTCAGACTCGATAACAATTAGCACGGGAGCACCTCAAGACTGCGTGCTCAGCCCCCTGCTGTACTCACTCTTACTCATGACTGTGTAGCCGGACATAGTGCGAACTCCATCATCAAGTTCGCTGATGACACCACTGTTGTGGGACGTATCACTGATGGGGATGAGTCAGAGTATAGAAGAGAGATCGAGCAACTGTCCATATGGTGCCAGCACAACAACCTGGCCCTCAACACCAGCAAAACCAAGGAACTGATTGTGGACTTTGGAAGGAGTAGGATGGGGACCCACAGTCCCGTTTATATAAACGGGTCGATGGTTGAAAGGGTCAAGAGCTTCAAATTCCTGGGCGTGCACATCTCTGAAGATCTTTCCTGGTCCGAGAACAATGATGCCATTATTAAGAAAGCACATCAGCGCCTCTACTTCCTGAGAAGATTACAGAGAGTCGGTTTGTCAAGGAGGACTCTCTCTAACTTCTACAGGTGCACAGTAGAGAGCATGCTGACCGGTTGCATCGTGGCTTGGTTCGGCAACTTGAGTGCCCTGGAGAGGAAAAGACTACAAAAAGTAGTAAACACTGCCCAGTCCATCATCGGCTCTGACCTCCCTTCCATCGAGGAGATCTACCACAGTCGCTGCCTCAAAGAGGCTGGCAGCATCATCAAGGACCCACACCATCCTGGCCACACACTCATCTCCCTACTACCTTCAGGTAGAAGGTACAGGAGCCTGAAGACTGCAACGACCAGGTTCAGGAACTGCTACTTCCCCACAGCCATCAGGCTATTAAACCTGAACTTTACTAGCCAATACTGTTATTTGCACTTTATCAGTATATTGACCATTGTGTATATATTTATAGAATGCCTTGTAGTAAATGCCTACTATGTTCTGTTGTGCTCAAGCAAAGCAAGAATTTCATTGTCCTACCAGGGACACATGACAATAAACTCACTTGACTTGACTTGACTTGACTTGTTTACATATTCTGTTGTGCTGCAGCAAGTAAGAATTTCATTGTCCTATCTGGGACATATGACAATAATGTCAAGACTTGACTCTTGACTTGACTCGACACAAAGAGCAAGTCGGAAGTGGAGCCTCACAGGTCAACAGAGCCTGCAGTCATTTGTTCCTTGTTCGACGGAGCCTTCGGTTGGGGCCTGGGTCGGCATCACAGAAATGTCAGGAGAGGACCTGGTGGCGATAGTGGAGATGTCAGTGCAAGGGGGAGGGGGAAAGAACAAATGGGAAACTGGCACGGAGGGGGCGGGGAATTTGTAACTTTGTAAGCATCCTTATTGGGTGACTATTTGCATACATTGGGTATGACCCATTCCCTGCAGATCCATGTGCCTTTTCAAAAACCTCTTAAATTCCAGTGTTGTATCTGTTTCTACCATCATCTCTATCAATGTGTTCTCGGCACACACCACTCACTGTGTAAAATATTTGCTCTGCACATCTCCTTTGAACTTTCCTCCTCTGACCTTGAAGCTATGCATCTTGTCTTTGACATTTTCACCCTGCGAGAAAAATTCTGGTTATCTACCCTATCTATGCCACTCATAATTGTATGCTCTTCTATCAGGTCTCCCCTCAACCACTGACATTCCATAGAAAACAATCCATGTTAGTCCAACCTCATTAGAGATACCACCTTCTAATTCAGACAGCATGTTGGTACATCATTTCTGCACTCTCTCCAAAGCCTCCACACTCTACCTGTAATAGAATGACCAGAACGGCACAACATTCTCCAAATAAGGTACACAAAAATGCTGGAGAAACTCAGCGGGTGCAGCAGCATCTATGGAGCGAAGGAAATAGGCAACGTTTCAGGCCGAAACCCTTCTTCACCCTGATAGGGGGTGGGGAGAAGAAGAAAGGAAAAAAGGCGGAGGAGGAGCCCGAGGGCTGGGGGAGGGGAGGAGACAACCAGAGGGCTGATGAAGGGGAGGGGACAGCAAGGGCTAGCAGAATTGGGAGAATTCAATGTTCAAGCCCCCAGGATGTAGACTGCCCAAGCGGAATATGAGGTGCATTTCCTCCAATTTCCGGTGTTGCTCACTGTGGCCATGGAGGAGACCCAGGACAGAGAGGTCAGATACGGAATGGGAGGGGGAGTTGAAGTGCTGAGCCACCGGGGAGGTCAGGTTGGTTATGCGGACCGACCGGAGGTGTTCAGCGAAACGATCGCCAAGCCTCCGCTTGGTCTCACCGATGTAGATCAGCTGGCATCTAGAGCAGCGGATGCAATAGATGAGGTTGGAGGAGATGCAGGTGAACCTCTGTCGCACCTGGAACGACTGCTTAGGTCCTTGAATGGAGTCGTGGGGGGAGGTCAAGGGACAAGTGTTGCATCTCTTGCAGTTGCAAGGGAAAGTACCCGGGGAGGGGGTGGTACGGGAGGGAAGGGAAGAATTGACAAGGGAGTTACGGAGGGAGCGGTCTTTGCGGAAGGCAGACATGGGGGGAGATAGGAAGATGTGGCGAGTGGTGGGGTCACGTTGGAGGTGGTGAAACTGACGGAGGATCACTTGTTGTATGTGACGGCTGGTGGGGTGAAAGGTGAGGACTAGGGGGACTCTGCCCTTGTTGTGAGTGTGGGGATAGGGAGAGAGAGCAGTGTTGCGGGGTATGGCAGAGACCCTGGTGCGAGCCTCATCTATGGTGGAGGAGGGGAACCCCCGTTCCCTGAAGAATGAGGACATTTCGGATGCCCTGGTGTGAAACGCCTCATCCTGGGAGCAGATGCAGCGTAGACGGAGGAATTGGGAGTGGGGGATGGAGTCCTTACAGGAAGAAGGGTGGGAAGAAGTGTAGTCCAGATAGCCATGGGAGTCGGTAGGTTTGTAGTGGATGTCGGTAAGAAGTCTATCACCTGCGATGGAGATAGTGAGGTCAAGGAATGGTAGGGAAGTGTCGGAAATGGTCCAGGTGTATTTGAGTGCCGGATGGAAGTTGGTGGTGAAGCGGATGAAGTCAGTCAGTTGTGTGTGGGTGCAGGATGTGGCACCAAAACAGTCATCGATGTAGCGGAGGTAGAGGTCGGGGATGGGGCCCTGGTACGCATTGAACAAGGATTGTTCCACGTACCCGACAAAGAGGCAGGCGTAGCTGGGGCCCATGCGTGTGCCCATAGCTACGCCTTGTATTTGGAGGAAATGGGAGGAGTCAAATGAGAAGCTATTAAGGGTAAGGACCAGCTCCGCTAGGCGGAGGAGGGTGTCAGTGGCAGGGTATAGGTTGCTTGGGTCTCCAAATAAGGTCCTACCAAATTTTATAAAGCTGCAGTTTATTAAGTCATTTAAATTACTTCATAGTAAATTAAATGCATAGACTAAAATAAAAATAATTAAAGAAAGGAACTTACTTCAATTCCAACAGGGCATAACTCTTTGCTCTCATGCCTAGAATCATTTATGTCCACCAGGAACAGCAGACATGTCTTCAATTTAACATATCATCCAAAGGAATGTTTTTCTAATACTGCAGCAAAGGAACATCAGCCAAGATTGATATGTCAAGTCACCGGAGTGGAACTTCAACCAAAAACCTTGTGACCCAGAGACAAAAATGACACTGTCTCTACACAATCAAACTGAAACAATCCTGATTTTAATCCCATCCAGGAAACCTGTTGTCACTGAATGGTCAGATGAAACATTCTATGAAAAAGCTTTTCCTTACGAGAAAGATAAATAAGCGAAAGCTTACTAAGCTTACTAACTACACAACTACATTTAGAATACAACTGTCTAGCCCCTTTAATGTTGACATTCTGAGTTTAATGCGTTCTTGCTGCAGGTACAGTTACACCATCTATTGCACTTATAATAACCAAGAATAACTTTTTCTCATCAATCATCAGGCTCTTGAATCATACTGTACAACCCTAACCACATCCCTTCCTCAGAACCAATTTACTATGGAGTTTGTATAAAGGTGCACTAAGTACTTTGGTTTGCACTATTATGGAGTGCATACCTAGTATAACTGAAAATGTATTGCATTTTTGTTTTGATATATTAGTTTGTTATATAGTTGTGTTACTGCACCTGTACATGTTGCAGCAAGTAAGAATTTATTTGTTGCCATCCCAGTCCATATGACAATTAAACACTATTGACTCTTGATCTAGTTGCAGATACAATCTGCAGGGTGAAAACATATAACAGTTAAAGAACATTGCTCATGATCCAATTAAACTTGTGACATATGAAGACCCTTAAAGTTAATCCTGCTGATGGGGGTATAAAATTATGATAAAGGATTATTCTATTTAATGAGAGTTGAATTTTTGCACAATTCATGATTCTTTTGAAATCACTTAAAGTTAATAAAGTTTAAAAAGTCATCAAGGAAACAGGTTAGGAAAATGGAGACTGATACACCAAAGAATTGGTCAACTAGGCTTGTATTCACTGGTATTTAGAAGTATGAGAGGAAATCTTATAGAAATATAAAATAAACATATAAAATTCTTAAGGGATTGGACAGGCTAGATGCAGGAAAAATGTTCCCAATGTTGGGGGAGTCCAGAACCAGAGGTCACAGTTTAAGAATAGGGTAGACCATTTAGGACTGAGATGAGGAAAAACTTTTTGACCCAGAGAGTTGTGAATCTGTGGAATTCTCTGCCACAGAAGGCATTGGAGGCCAGTTCACTGAATGTTTTCAAGAGAGAGTTAGATTTAGCTCTTAGGGCTAACGCAATCAAGAGATATGAGGAAAAAGCAGATACGGGATACTGATTTTGGATGATCAGCCATGATCATATTGAATGGCGGTGCTGGCTCGAAGGGCCGAATGGCCTACTCCTGCACCTATTTTTTTCTATGTTTCTATGCAACATGGAAAATTCCTTCTACTTTTGCTAGGCAGCCACTTTGTTACTTTGCCAAAGAAAATCAGGTGGAACAGATATTGATCCTGAACACAAGGGAATTCAACAGTAAAAGCTTCATGTCTGTAATTGCTAACAAAGAAACATGGCATAAATGTTGACTTTACAACCCTTGCATTGCAGAGTCAATCATAATATCACATAGATACATTGAAGATGTTAAATAGAAGAAATGTTAAATAAAAGAGATGCTTGAAAATGGGTAGCAGAAAATACTAATTTTGATAATACTCTTGAACCCTTTTTCTAGCACTTCAGTCACTTGTGCAATTACAATTCATGTCATCCTGCATTCTCTAGATCTTATATTACCAATGTACATATTAATCTTGATCAGCTGGAAACATTGCAAGAATAATGGAGTTCAAATTTATCTCAGTAGCTTTTGGTTTGCATGTGCTTTATGTAGTGTTACATTAGATTTATCAATGTCTGGTTCAAGAATAATTGGAAAAGGAACATTGAGAATATTATTTACAATTCATACAGAATTTGCTGTCCCAAACTGGCGTGATGTTGGCCAAGCGGAGACAGAAAATATTGCAGACGCTGAAAGTGGTAGCAAGAAACAAACTGCCGTGGGAAATCAGAGCGTCAAGCAGAACCTGTGGGGGTTGGGGAGGCAGGGGAAGGAACTATCGAGTCAACACCTTGCATCAGGCCTGAGAGTGGAGTGGGAAGGTAGCCAGTGTAAAGAGGAGAGGGGGAGGTGTCATAAGGTCATAAATAATAGGAGCAGAAATAGGCCCTTCGGCCTATCAATTCTACTCCGCCATTCCATCATGGCTGATCTATCTCTCCCTTATAACCCCATTCTCCTGCCTTATCCCCATAATCCCTAACACCCGTACCAATCAAGAATGTATCTATCTCTGCCTTAACAATATCCATTGACGGCCTCCACAGCCATCTGTGGGTGAGACAGGGGCCTGTGGGTGATTAGTTGACCGAGGACACATGAAGAAACGTGAAGAATTATGTGAGATTGAGGTTGGCGGGGGAGGGGAAAGGTGAAGTTGGAAGACAGAAGCAGATGGGCGATAGGTAAAGGCAGACAAGTAAAGAAGAGGTAGATGGAGTGTGGAGGTAGGGGCATCTGTTGGATGGTTATGGGATAGGGTGGTGTACACAAAGGATACCAGTGTTGGGATCTGATAAAGGGAACCCTGAGGGAAGAGGTAGATGGCAGTGAAACCAGAACCAGATGGGAAAGGGAGATCTGGCATGATAAATACATGGGTAGTGTGTGGAGGGAATCGGGAGGTGTTGGGGGACAAAAATGGGTGATGAGGTATGGAAGGAAGTATGGAAAAGAAGACAATAATGGATTGGACATAGAGAGAGGAACAGGGGGCAAGAATTACCCGAATTTGGTAAATTCACTGTTCATAGGCTGTAGGCTTCCCAGGTGGAACATTTGTGTTGATCTTCCAATTCGCATATGGCCCAATGGAAACTAGAATAAAAATACTTCATATTCGAGTCAGAAAGTTATACCAAAGGACAAAGGACATTTATTTATTTGTCACGTACACCAATTGGTGTAGTGAAATTTGAGTTGCCATTTTCAGCACACCAATAAAAATAAGACACAACATTAAAGAATAATTTAACGCCAACCATAAAAACATCCCCCCACAATGGTTCCCACTGGGAGGGAAGGCACAAAGTCCAGTCCTTTTCCCCTTGTTCACCCATGGTCGGGCATATTGAGGATTCCGCAGTCGCATCAATGGCGGCCCGATGTTACAGGCCCTCTTGCCGGATGATGGAGCTCCGGCGTCGGGAGAACACCCTCAGCGGCTTGGAGTTTCTGGAACGCATGGAAACATGCATCTCCTTTCATCTAGAACCAATGAACTGTCTTTTCATCTCTTGCCTTTGTCAACCGATCTGCCAAACAACCACCCCTCCACACTCCCTTCCCCTGTATCCACCCATCACTCGCCTGGCTTTGTCCCACCCCCACCTCTCTTCCAGCTTTCTCTCCCCCCCCCTCACTACAATCAGTCTGAAGAAGGATCCTGCCCAAAACATTGCCTATCCATGTTCTCCAGAGATGCTGCTTGTCCTGCTAAGTTACTCCAACGCTTTGTATCTCTTCTATTAAGCTCCTTTCCAGTCACTGCAAAGTTACAAGGAAAGTAATATATGGTCCATATCCCGCTAAATGTCTTTCATTTTATTGTACCGACATATACCACTTCCTCTGGCAGCTCGTTCTATATACTCAACACTGTGTGAAAAACGTACCCCTCGCATCCCTTTTAAAATGTTCCCTTCTCACCCGAAACCTGACAATTCACTTTATCTGTGCCCCTTGTGATATTACGTACCTCAGTAAAGTTATCCCTCGACCTCCTTCTCCCTAGGAATAATCCCAGCCTTATTGGGAAAGCGCAGTCTCTGAGCATTTACTGTCAAGTCAATGCAAACGAAGCAATCTGTGGGGAAAAAAGCTATTTTCAGTGTTTAATATTGATAGACCCGCTTCTATTTCACCTCTGCCTTTGTCTGCCAGCCACATCGCTCTGCTCTGCGTGTAGGCTGAACATTTGTCCCAATCTGGGCAGAAATGTCCTGACCTTGCATCCGTCCTAGGATGAATGACTCTGAAATGACAATTATCTTGAAATCAGCAGGCACAAGGGGCAGGTTTCCGCAGTTTGCGGTTGAGATCATTATCGGTTTACCGCTGCCTTTATGGGTTCAAATTTGCTTTGAGCCACTACTCCCAGCGGGAACTGGTGGGAATTATAAGGAGAAGCAAGAAACTGAAAGTGCTGGAATCTTGACCAAAGTCCTGGAGGAACTCAGAGGGTCAGGCAGCATCTGTGAAGAACATGGATAGGCAACATTTCAGATTGAGACTCTTCTTCAGACTGATTGTAATAGGGGGGAGAAATGTGGAAAACAATTGGGATCAAAGCTTGGCAAGTGATATGTGTAGGAAGGAACTGCAGATGCTGGTTTACACTGAAAAAAGACACAAAATGCTGGAGTAAGAGAGAGAGAAGAGAGAGAGAGTTGTCCCGGGGTTCGTCATATATACCAGGACACACCACTATACCCCGTGACAACACCTGCGTGCCATTGCTCAGGCACGTCACCTTACCTCCGACTGCTGAGGGTTCGTGTAGCTAGTGACCCAACCACCGGGTGCCGCCACAACATGCAGCTACTCCAACAGCCCCTCCTAAATCTGTGACCTCCACCAACCAGAAGGGCAAATAGAACCACCTTAATGTGGACATTTTATATCGCTAATCCTTTAATGTTGGCCCAAATTAACAGTGTGGGAGAAAACACTGGAGAAACCTATTTGGTCACAGGAAGAACCTAGAAGCTTCACACAGACAAGATTGTTTGGATTGAACTGAACGTTGGTGAAATCTAAGGGGGATTTGAAAAGAATACGAGGAAAATAAATTGTGAGTCAAGTTTATTATCATATGTCCAAGTAGAGTGAGGTAAAGGCACACTGAAGAATTTGTTTGCAGCAGTGTATTAAGGTAGTACATATAGAAACATAGACATAGAAAACAGGTGCAGTAGTAGGCCATTCGGCCCTTCGAGCCTGCACCGCCATTCAATATGATCATGGCTGATCATCCAACTCAGTATCCTGTACCTGCCTTCTCTCCATACCCCCTGATCCCTTTAGCCACAAGGGCCACATCTAACTCCCTCTTAAATATAGTCAATGAATTGGCCTCAACTACCTTCTGTGGCAGAGAATTCCACAGACTCACCACTCTCTGTGTGAAAAATGATTTTCTCATCTCGGTCCTAAAAGACTTCCCCCTTATCCTTAAAATGTGACCCCTTGTTCTGGACTTCCCCAACATCGGGAACAATCTTCCTGCATCTAGCCTGTTCAACCCATTAAGAATCTTGTAAGTTTCTATAAGATCCCCCCTCAATCTTCTAAATTCTAGCGATTACAAGCCGAGTCTATCCAGTCTTTCTTCATATGAAAGTCCTGCCATCCCAGGAATCAGTCTGGTGAACCTTCTCTGTACTCCCTCTATGGCAAGAATGTCTTTCCTCAGATTTGGTGACCAAAACTGTACACAATACTCCAGGTGTGGCCTCACCAAGCCCCTGTACAACTGCAGTAGAACCTCCCTGCTCTTATACAAAAATACTTTTGCTATGAATGCTAACATACCATTCGCTTTCTTCACTGCCTGCTGCACATGCATGCCTACTTTCAATGACTGGTGTACCATGACACCCAGATCTCGTTGCATCTCCCCTTTTCCTAATTGGCCACCATTCAGATAATAGTCTACTTTCCTGTTTTTGCCACCAAAGTGGATAACCTCACATTTATCCACATTATGCTGCATCTGCCATGCATTTGCCCACTCACCCAGCCTATCCAAGTCACCTTGCAGCCTCCTAGCATCCTCCTCACAGCTAACACTGCCCCCCAGCTTCGTGTCATCCGCAAACTTGGAGATGTTGCATTCAATTCCCTCATCCAGATCTTTAATATATATTGTAAATAGCTGGGGTCCCAGCACTGAGCCTTGCGGTACCCCACTAGTCACTGCCTGCCATTCTGAAAAGGACCCGTTTACTCCTACTCTTTAACCATATAACCATTAACCATTACAGCACGCAAACAGGCCATCTCGGCCCTTCAAGTCCGTGCCGAACATTTTTTTTATTTTTTTTATTATTATTTTGTTTTAAAAATAAATACTTCCCCCTAGTCCCATCTACCTGCACTCAGACCATAACCTTCCATTCCTTTCCCGTCCATATACCCATCCAATCTATTTTTAAAGGTTAAAATCGAACCAGCCTCCACCACTTCCACTGGAAGCTCATTCCACACTGCTACCACTCTCTGACTAAAGAAGTTCCCCCTAATGTTACCCCTAAACTTCTGTCCCTTAATTCTCGTCATGTTCCCTTGTTTGAATCTTCCCTACTCTCAATGGAAAAAGCTTTTCCACGTCAACTCTGTCTAACCCGCTCATAATTTTAAAGACCTCTATCAAGTCCCCTCTTAACCTTCTGCGCTCCAAAGAATAAAGACCTAACTTGGTTAACCTTTCTCTGTAACTTAGTTGCTGAAACCCTTTGCTTCCTGTCTGCCAGCCAGTTCTCTATCCACATCAATACTGAACCCCCAATACCGTGTGCTTTAAGTTTGCACACTAATCTCTTATGTGGGACCTTGTCGAAAGCCTTCTGAAAGTCCAGATATAACACATCCGCTGGTTCTCCCTTATCCACTCTACTAGTTACATCCTCGAAAAATTCTATAAGATTCGTCAGACATGATTTACCTTTAATAAATCCATGCTGACTTTGTCCAATGATTTCACCACTTTCCAAATGTGCTGCTATCCCATCTTTAATAACTGACTCTAGCATTTTCCCCACTACCGATGTTAGACTAACTGGTCTGTAATTCGCCATTTTCTCTCTCCCTCCCTTTTTAAAAAGTGGGGTTACATTAGCTACCCTCCAATCCTCAGGAACTACTCCAGAATCTAAAGAGTTCTGAAAAATTATCACTAATGCGTCCACTATTTCTGGGGCTACTTCCTTATGGTCATGTGATAGAAGAATTAGGCCATTCGGCCCATCTAGTCTACTCTGCCATTCAATGGTTATATCTCTCCCTCCTAACCCCATTCTCCTGCTTCTCCTTATAACCCCATAACAGCTCCTACAATGGTCGGTATGAACTCGATGGCCAGACAAGTCTGTTTCATGAGCTGTATGACATAAAGTGACTACATTTGCAAAGTATGAATGAGGATAGGTCATTTGAAATATCATCAGATGACCATATGTTCAGAGCGAGTACTCGCACAGCTTGTTCTGCAGTGAAGCTACGACTTTCACCCACAGATCAGCACCTCTGCAATTCAACATTTGGCAAGGACATCTCGATGAAACTGCTGTCGTTCCTCAACACTACCCCACATACCTGAGAAACTTTATTGCATATCTGTCATATGTGTGCATACACGGAAACCTGCAAATTGTAGTCTGTAGCTTGCATTTTAAAATTTTAATGGATTATAAAGCATTCTCTGATATTGGCAAGTGTTTTATTTATGATACAATACGATACGATAAAACTTTATTCATCCCCGGAGGGAAAACGGTCTGCTGACAGTCACAACACGCAAGGAACACAAAATCTTGAAATTAAAAGTGAAAACAAAATGAAAAAGACAAGCAACTGCTGTCACGGAGTATAGTGTTGTGTCCTGGTATATATAACGAACCCCGGGACAACCCTCTCTCTCTTCTCTCTCTCTTACTTCGAGCTGACCAGCTCTCTTCTCTCTAGGAGTGAGTGTCCTTTCACCTCAGCAGGCACTCAGCTCGAGCCCACGAGGCAACAGCCTCGCAGCAGCAAGAGCAACTTTATGTTAGAGGACCAACGTGCATGTATTACTAACTTTCTATGCCTGAATAAAACAACCCATTTGTTCACCACATTTGGTGCCTCTGCATTGGTGACCCCGACATTCCAAAATAGATATTTTGGATTTCCCGTCGCACACGGTCGACCATCTACCGTAGTGACCTGATGTCTGCAGCCGGCAGCCCAGCTCTACAGTAATGACTGCTATGGATGCAGCCTTCAACTCTGTGCTGCACCTTGGGCCCCACCGCCGCAGTCGGGCCGTTCGACTCCCGCCTCTGCCTGGTCTCAGCGATAGCAGGCCGCCTGGGTCGCCCGCCCGCATTCTGGGCCCACCGCAGCAGACAGCAGCGCAGCAGCCTCGGCCCTCGTTATCTCTCCCACATGTCCCGCCCGGAGCTGACCACTTGGGCTTGGAGTCCGCGGCTGCTGCCGCTCCCCCACCAGCCACTGCCCAATGGAGTGGAGAGGCCGCGGCTGCCGTCGCTGCCCCACCAGCCGTCGCTCCCCACTAGCAGCTCCCCACCCCCAGCATCACAGCATCACCGACGGCCCCGGGATCGGGGGTAGAGAATGCCCGCCCCTTACCCCACTTTCCGCTGCTCAAGGCCTAGCCACCCGATAAAGCAGGCCATCCTGGGGCAGCTGCCCAAAGACGTCCTCACCGGCGCGCCTCACAAAACAGCGGGCCTACCTGGGGCGGCCGCCCGATGACGACCTGACCGGCGCTGACCCCGATGATCACTGGGTGCTGGCTGCCCATCCGGCCCAGCAGCAGGGTGGAGCCTTGGCCAGTCGTGAGTTGGTGGTCCCACAACGGATTCCCTCGGCAGCTTCCAGCCTCTGCAATGTGCGAGGCCGGTTTCCGACGACACCGGCGGTGGTGGGTGGAGTCCCTACCTGCGGCGGTGGGGCAAGGCCCGTCGATGCCGGCCACCAAAATTGCCTCCGTGACTACTCCCACATGGCCGCCACAGCGACTACAAAAAGGGCCGCTGCGGCCGGCCAGAAGCGACGCTCAACCTGCTGACTACCGCCAACAGCGCCACCTCTGGTCGAGTGGCAACTCTGCAGCCTGACTGTCATCAGAAGCACCACCTCTGGTCGAGTGCCGTTAATGCAGCCTGACCGACGTCTACAGAACTACCCCTGGTCGGTTGGTATAACAACAGCCTCCAGTTTCAAGCACAGCTAATCCGACCACTTTGGAGTTCGCGTTTAAGAAGGAACTGCAGATGCTGGAAAATCGAAGGTAGACAAAAATGCTGGAGAAACTCAGCGGGTGAGGCAGCAGCTATGGAGTGAAGGAAAGAGGCAACGTTTCGGGTCGAGACCCTTCTTCAGGATGATGTGAGGGTGGGGGGGCAGGAGGGAGAAGGAAGAGGCAGAGGCAGCAGGCTGAGGGAGAGCTGAGAAGAGGAGGAGAAAGAAGGGACTACCTGAAATTAGTGAAATCAATGTTCATACCGCTGGGGTGTAAACTGCCCAAGCGAAATATGAGGTGCTGCTCCTCCAATTTACGGTGGTCCTCACTCTAACCATGGAGGAGGCCCAGGATAGAAAGTTTGAATTTGGAATGGGAGGGGGAGTCGAAGTGCTGAGCCACCGGGAGATCAGGTAGGTTAATACGAACAGACCTGAGGTATTGGGCGAAGCGATCGCCAAGCATACGCTTAGTCTCACCGATGTAGAGCAGCTGACACTTAGAGCAGGGGATGCAATAGATGAGGTTGAAGGAGGTGCAGGTGAACCTCTGCCGCACCTGGAAAGACTGCTTGGGTCCTTGAATGGAGTCAAGGGGTGAAGTAAAGCGACAAGCGTAGCATTACCTGCAGATGCAAGTGCCAAGAGTGGGGGTGGTTTGGCTGGGAAGGGACGAGTTGACCAGGGAGTTATGGAGGGAATGGTCTCTATGGAAAGCAGACAGGGAAGGAGATGGGAAGATGTGGCCGGTGGTGGGATCCCATTGGAGGTGGCGAAAATGTTGGAGGATTATTTGTTGTATGTGACGGCTGGTAGGGTGGAAGGTAAGGACAAGGGGGACTCTGCCCTTGTTACGAGTGTGGGGATGGGGAGTGAGAGCAGAGTTATGGGGTATAGTAGAGACCCTGGTGAGAGCCTCATCTAGTAGAAGAGGGGAAACCCCGTTCCCTGAAGAATGAGGACATCGGTGATGCCCTGGTTTGGAACACCTCATCCTGGTCGCAGATGCGGCGTAGACGGAGGAATTGTGAGTAGGGGATGGAGTCTTTACAGGAAGCAGTGTGGGAAGAAGTGTAGTCCATATAGCCATGGTAGTCAGTGGATTTATAGTGGATATCAGTCAGTAGTCTATCACCTGCGATGGAGATAGTGAGGTCTAGAAATGGTAGGGAAATGTCGGAAATGGTCCAGGTGTATGGACGTTATTGGTAAAATGGATTAAGTCAGTGAGTTGCATGTGGGTGCAGGAGGTAGCACCAATGCAGTCGTCGATGTAGAGTTAGAGTTTGGGGATAGGGCCCTGGTCAGCCTCAAACAAAGATTGTTCGACGTACCCTACAAAGACTTTAGACTTTGCTGTATCTTTGCTGTTTGCTCACTGTAGGTTTTTTCCACTGTACACTGTAATTACCTAGCTTAATATTACTATTAGTTTTTGTTATTGTATTTGCATTGTTGCCAATGACTTTCTCAGGTCACGATCCCCTGCTGGTTGACGTGACTGGTCTATACCTCGTCCGACCTGCGGCTTTTGCGTTGGTCTCCTTGCACCCCTCGGCATACCTTGGGGTGGCCCACAGCTGGAGCGTCAACTGCGCCCGCTGGCCCCTCAGTCCCGACTCACACCCGGGGTGCCCCCAACCCCACAGGAAGAGCTGCCCTCGACCATGCTGGCGCACCTTCCGGTAGAAGGTGAGCGCGCTCCATCCCTTTTCGACGTCTGCCCTCACGGTTTGCCTGTTAGTTTACAAGTCAGGCTGCTGCGTTTTATCGGCCTGCTCGTTTTCCTGCCTCCGCTTCTGGGGGGGGGAGGGGGGTCCTGTTGCGGCACCCAGTGGTTGGGCCACAAGCTACACGGACCCTCAGCAGTCGGGGGTAGGGTCACGTGACTTGGCAATGGCAGGGAGGAGTTGTCACAGGGTATAGGGGTGTGTCCTGGTATATATAACGAACCCCAAGACAACCCTCTCTCTCTTCTCTCTCTCTTACTTCGAGCTGACCAGCTCTCTTCTCTCTAGGGGTGAGTGTCCTTCCACCTCAGCAGGGGCTCAGATCGAGCCCACGAGCCAACAGCCCCGCAGCAGCAACAACAACTTTATGTTAGAGGGACCAATGTGCATGTATAACAAACCTTTTATGCCTGAATAAAGTAGCCCATTTGTTCACCACGTTTGGTGCCTCTGCATGGTACACATTGTTTTCAGTGGACTGGTGGAATAAGGAGTCAATATTTGGAGTACCAAGCAGATGGGCTGATTTGGTTTGAAAGGTATGTAGGAAGGAACTGCAGATGCTTGTTTAAATCGAAGGCAGGCACAAAATGCTGGAGTAACTCAGCGGGATAGGCAGAATCTATGGAGAGAAGGAATGAGTGAAGTTTCAGGTCACATCTGAAGAAAGGTCTCGACCTGAAATGTCACCCATTCCTTCTCTCCAGAGATTCTGCCTGTCCTGCTGAGTTACTCCAGCATTTTGTGTCTACCCTTGATTTGGAAGAAGTTGAACTTTAGAAATGACTTGAGCTACATTCAAACATGAAGGGAGTATTCTACTACACCCTTGTGGTCAGTGGAAAGACTTAAGGGCTTCAGAAAGCGAGTCAGGCCATGTATAACAGTTTTGCAGTTGTTGAAAAGATAAGGTGTTTCTGCCTTTTCTGTGTTATATTAGGCTCCAAATTTGTTGCAGGTAATAACAGTTAAGATCTGAGGACCTCTGCGCTAGGATGTGTTATGTTCGTACTGGCCACACACAGCATTGCCAACTGTCAGATTACAGACTGAAAACAATTCATTGAGAATTCCCTTGACATTCTAGTCTAGAATTTACTGTTGCTTTATGTTAGCAGCTGAATACATAATAAACTCATTCATCTGTCCACTGCTTCCATGAAGTACTATCCTATTTATTTTAAATAGGTTATTGCTTCCTCACAAATAGCTTGAAAAGGTAATCATATTCATTAAGCATTTGTATAGCAATTGTGTCAATGTTACATTTTGGCCTCCAGTGCTCTATTAATATAGAAAAGAAAAGCAATGACGAAGGGAATCCTATAAAATGACTAGCTTTCTAGAGCATCAACAATAGATGCTATCCTGAAATTACCTTTGTTAATTGTCCTGCTATTTGTAATGTACTTGCTTAGCTGGGCTGAGCTATATACCTAGTGATAGGTAGCAACATAGCATGGGACCATGGCTCCTTATTTCCATTATTTCCTCATCATATAGAAAAATCCATTTCAGCCCATGATATTTATGCAGCTCACTGATTAATTGTATTCTCCCACTAAATATCTCTGTAACTGATTTTCCCCATTTTCCCATCAGCTCTGCACTGATTCTTCCAATCAGTTACACAGTAGGTACAATTTACAATGGCTAGTTAATCTACATACTGACAAATCACCAGAGTGCGAAAGAAAACCAGAGTATCATGAGAAACCCAAAAGTCACAAGGAGAATGTGGAAACTACACATTCACAGAAATCAGGATTGAACCTTGGAGGCTGGAGCTGTGAGGTAACGTTATAACAACTGCAATTTGTCGTACTTTATTGTTAAAAAACATAAAATAGCATAAAAGAATAAACTGGAGCAAGAGTATGTCATTTGGCCTTCATTCTACCCTTTCCATTAATTTAGATGATGACTGACCTAATATCTGTAAGCCATTGATTACCCTAATATCAATGGAGTATTGATCTATAGGCAATCTATTGATCTCAGTTTTGAATTAATTCAACGACTGAGCCTGTACAGGTCTCCATTGTCGAAAATTCACCACCCTTTCTGTGAATAAATTTCTCCTCATCACTGGTCCAATTAGTCTATCCTTTATTCTGACCCCATGACACATGGTTCTGGACTCCTCAGAATGGGAAACATCACCAATTTTCAACATCTCAACCCCGTAAGTACTTTATGTCTCGGCGGTGCCGAGTGGCGGCGCCGCCTTGCAGCTGCGGCTCGCCTGCAGTGCATTTGTCTTTTCTTTTTTTGTTTTCTTTTGTCCCGTTGTTACAGTTTATTTCGGTTTATTTTAGTTGTGTGTGTGGGGGGGTGCGAGAAACATGTTTTTTGACTTCCTTCAGGGGGGGATGCGACCTTTCTTTCCGTACCCCCGTCTCCGTCTCCGTCTGCGCTTAGGCATATCGCAGAGCTGGCGGCCTCCAACTGGGACCGACCTCGAGGCTCCGGATGCAGAGCCAGGACTTACCGACGCGGGGCTGGCCGACTTCGGGACTGTGGTGGCATTGCGACCTGACTTCCGACCCAACTTCGGAGCCTCGGAGGCTCGGCCGCGGGCCAGTGGACGACATCGTCGGGAGCTCGCAGGACACAGGTTGATGCCCTGTTTTTCCGGAGCTCCCGCTACAACAGCTTCGTCCACTGGACTGGAGGGCAGCAGCTTCGGCAGCTTCGACCGCCCCGGGCCGCGGAATTTGAACCGGCCCGTTCGCGGAGCTCGGATTCAGCCGAGGGACTTGCTTACCATCACCCGGTGGGGTCACAACATCGGAGGCCTGGATCGCCTCAGCGCAGAGGGAGAGCAAGGAGGGAAGAGACAAGGACTTTGGGACTTTTGCCTTCCATCAGAGTGAGGAGGTGTCTGGTGGACTCACTGTGGTAGATGTTAAACTGTGTTGAGTGTGTGTTTTGTTATTTATTCTATGTTATGACTGCAGGCTAAACCATTTCGTTGCACTGAAAAGTGCAATGACAATATAATTGAATCTGAATCTGAATCTGAATGTCTCGTTTTTCTAACTTAGAAAGAATTTACGGGCTTAATCAAGAAGTCTCCTTTTTCGAACTTCTAGATTATAGGGCCGGTTTACCCAATCACTCCTCAAAAGGAAATACTGCCCTCCCGAGAAAATGTATAGTGAATCTTCACTGCACATCATCTATGGCAAGAGCATCCTTTGTTAGATGCAAACTCTGCAAAGAGTACTGCAGGTAGGGTCTCACCAGGACCCTATAATTACTCCTGTTCTCTAATATTCTGATTGTATGGAGATATGGAGGGTAGAACTCTCATCGCCCCCCTCCCACAAACCACCAACCCACGTGCATTTTTGGTTTACTTACTTTAAAGTTACTTGTTTGTTGTTGCTTTCAACTTGAGGGATCAGTAATTAGTTTATTTATATTGAATTTAATGTTGGTTTTATCACCCAGTACCTATTGCATATAAATCACTTCGACACCAATCCATCTGCTGCAAGCTGTGGGAGCTGTATTTATACCGCTGATTAAACATTGATAATATCAGGCTGTAATCATCATATTTTGCAGAAGATCACCAAGCCCTATTTAGAAAGATTATCAAATGAAATGTTGCAGTGAAATTGTAATTTGAATCAAAAGCACAATTGCTTAGATGTCATTTGATGTCACCGAAAAGGAAATACGGTAGTTCACAACAAGAATCATTATTTAAGTTAACGTACTGAACTTTGAGGAGCAGATGAGACTGGATACCAACAGGTGATAATTAAAGGGCAAATTTCTACACAATATGCCAAAATTACTGAATTTATTATTTGCTGAATCATTTATGTGTTCAGTAGATTTTTCTTTCAGAAAGGATACAAAAAGTAGATATAGATCTGTTGCTGACTAGATCAGGAATCTATTGTGTGGTTTCATAATCAGCATTGGCAGGGTATGCCTTATGGAAGTATCCTCTTCATGTGAGCATAATATTATAAAAAAAATAGACGTAAGAGTAGGCTGTTGTACTATCATAGCTGCTTTTTTATCTCAATGGTACGTTCCTGCATCTTCCCCATATCTATGATCCCCGTCAACCTAAAAAAAACTATTACGCACTTTCTTGAATATGTTTAGTGCCTGAGCCTTCACTGCTCTCTGCGGTAGAACATCCCAAAGATACTCTATCCACTGGGTAAAGGAATGTCTCTCCATATCTCAATGATAGACCCCTTATTGCACAATGAGGGGACAATGCAACAAGGGAAGTATCAATTCCTAATTTACCCTTCAGAGATCACCGACTACATTTTATCTGCATCAGCTGAACAATAGTATGGATGGAAATAATAATTAATGTTCCACAAATGTAAATAGAGATTTCAATTTATCATATCCAAGTACAATATATTCTAATAATAGCAATAGAAAGCAATAGTTAAACCTACTGGCTAAAAACAACTTTTGCTTTGCTGGAAGTTAATTTTAATAATAAAAAGTTTTAAACTTGTTTGTAAAATATGGTATGCACGTTATGTCATAATTTATATCACTAAATTCTAATTTATGTTCTTAATTTTTATTAGAAGGCACTAATAATAACTACTTTCTTACACTTGATGTTTTTTAGAGTATTATTTTGTTTCAATGCCTAAGTAATCTTATATGCATTTTAAAATCCTTCTTAAATGTTACAGCTGAAAAAACTTGATGCTACATTCCAATCAGATCTGCAAAGGTAGACACAAAATGCTGGAGTAACTCAGCGGGAGAGGCAGCATCTCTGGAGAGAAGGAATGGGCGATGTTTCGAGTCAAGACCATTCTTCAGACTGCAGGGTCACGACCCGAAATGTCGCCCATTCCTTCTCTCCAGAGATGCTGCCTCTCCCGCTGAGTTACTCCAGCATTTTGTTTCTATCTTCGATTTAAACCAGCATCTGCAGTTCTTTCTTACGCAGATCAGCAAAAGGAAGCACTTCGTGGTTCTAATCTACATTTTTAATGCTTGAGGCAAATACTACAAGATTTGCTTAAAAAAAGGTGAATCCATAAATGTATTATATCTCTTTGCATTAATTCTCATATAGGATGGATATCCAAGTAGGGACTCAAAATTATTATAACAGACCTAAATAAAGTTAGTATGGCATAGGAAGGCTGTCTGTAATACAAAATATGAGAGAATATGGAGTGATTACTTTCATTTTCTCTGACCCAAATAAGCCTTGAGGGGTGCTGGAAATTGAGAAAAAATCCCTTGATTTATCCCAAGGACTTTCTTTCCAGATTACAGATGAAACATAGAAACATAGAAAATAGTTGCAGGAGGAGGCCATTCGGCCCTTCGAGCCAGCACCGCCATTCATTGTGATCATGGCTGATCGTCCCCAATCAATAACCCTTGCCTGCCTTCTCCCCATATACCTTGATTCCACAAGCCCCTAGAGCTCTATCTAACTCTCTCTTAAATCCATCCAGTGATTTGGCCTCCACTGCCCTCTGTGGCAGGGAATTCCACAAATTCCACAAAAGGTGAGTTAATTGGTCAACATTTTTGGTCAACATTTTTACTAGAAATAGGACCTGGCCAAAATATTTAAAAGTAGGCAACAAGTGTTATCAGGGGCCCAATGATATTTCATGTCAATCAATATTGTCACTATTACTTCATCAACCAGCCTATATCCATGCACTGCATAGGTTCTTAAGTGGGCGATTTATAGTGCTTTTTGAAAAATGTTGGCAGCTAAAGGAATCTGTAAACAGTGCTGACTGTATTTTTCATTAGGTTCTGGGATGATTTTGGCTTGAAGACTTTTCATTACTTATTTTTCAATCTGTCCATTTGTGATCACCCAATGATCTGCTCCGCATTGTTTATCTTAGTGTTTGCCAAAGATCTTTCCTTAATCCATTTCTATTTTTCATCTATGTGGTGATCCTCGGCAACATCATTCAATAGGGCAGATTTAGAGGAATATGAAACAAATGCAGGCAGGTGGTACATATTGTTCGGTGTGGGCAAATTGGGCCGAAGGGACTGTTTCCACATTATATTACTCTACATAGTAATACTTTCCCACGTGCACTGATGGAACATGACCTAACTTTGCTACTGGCTTACTTGATTATGCCAAAGTCAGTAAAGTAGTAGACTACTTGCTCAACATCCAGGAGCAGATAGGAAAGAAATTTCCACCCGCTAAATTTTAACGGCCATTGTCCTTGGTCAGTGCCTCCAATCCATTAGCTACTCACCTCACCCTGGAATCTAAGGCAGAACTTGATTGGTTATGGCCTTGACATGATATTTTATACCAAGATGAACTCCTAATGACATTCCCATGCCTTCATTAATGGAAATTATACTCATCGCTTTTACAACTCCATCTTCGCTCACTTTATTTACTGCTGAAACCTATCCATGTTAGCACAAGACTTGACTATTACATTATCTTCAGGCCAGCATCTGCAAGCCTATTACCCATTATCTAACTTTCATTAAGAATCCTTCATCCAGTACCCTATGCTTCCAAATCTATTCAGATTCCTAGCTAAGCAACAACTCAATTTTAAGATGGTCTTCCTCATATTCATAGACTTGATCTTTCTTATCTCTATAAATCTTTTTATCACTTTGAAATATTTGAGCTCTTCCAATTTTTAAAAGGTATTGACTCACGGCAGACCCTAAATTTTTTTTCCGCATCTTTATCCATATTTTTTCCCTGAAGGTGCTTTTAAAACTTATCTCTTTGACCAAGCTTTTAGTCATCTCCTTTAATATCTCATCATGTGCTTTAGTCAAATTTTCTTTATGGTACCCATGTGAGTTGTCTTAATTCAAGACAAAATTGAGATGTAGTTAGTGTTGCCACTCATCTTGCTCTTCTACTGACATTAAATTGTGATTTGAGCAAACTGTTTGTCATGCAATGTGGGTCCCTCAGTACTCCACACAATGAAGGATCTGATAATTTAGTTCAAAAACATGCAACCTTACGAAAACAGGAAAACCAAGCGATGATCACAGACAGTGAGTTATTGCAATCCAGGAGCAACTTCTTCCTAATTGTGCATTCTCCCATTCTGTCTCATACACCCAAGGGTAAAAGATATGAACATCTAATAATGTGGGTTTGGCTGGTTTCAAAGCATGCAGGATTGAGTGTGCAAATGGTAAATTCACAATTTAGTTCTTGTGATGTTGAACTGGAAACCCAGAGCATGGTAAATTAAAACAAGAAATCAAATAAAAAGCTGTTATCAGTACGTAATTATGAAGCTGTTGGGTTCTCGCAAAAATATAACTGGTTCATTAGGGAGGAAACCTCTCATCCTCAGCCAGTCTAGTATGCAGTTCCAGTCCCACAACGCTATAGTTATCTCAGTTGTCATTTGAAGTGACCTGGCAGTCTATCCAGTTGTATGAAATTGCCACAAGAATGCCACGATAACTGGAATGTATGGGTAATTGCATCGTTGAAGGATTTCCCCACATCAGCTGCAACATTTTGAGAAGATGACTCCCCACCCTTTCAGCACATTTAATAACAGTAAATAACTCATAAGCATAAATTTAATATCAAACCAACAGATTTAAAATGTCCAGCACTTCTTAATAGTACCTCAACCTGACATGTGATAGCAATGAATTTTATCGAAATTTATAGAGAATTATTCAATATTTTCGTCGACCGAGTGTATCTTATATAGATGTTTACTTATTTGTATGCTGTTTAGTGAGATTACCAAAGCATCGGTTATAATGAATAAAATATTGTGTTAATGAGCTAAATAAACAGTTGCATTTTATCAGTAAAGCTATTGATAAATATCTGATGTCTTCACAGCATCAAGCAGCATACATTGGATTATAATAAATTAAATCTAAGCAAAGAAAACTGAATGCAAGGTCATGCAAGGGATGAACATGAAGTGGACACAATTTGCTTGTCATTATTTCATTAGATATAATATTTATCAAAAGAGTGTTCAACCATTCAGCAGGGAAGTGTCATCCAAAGTAGCAACATCTGGAGAAGGGATCAGTGAGACAAAGTATACTGTGAACACCTGGATGAAATTAGATTTCTGAGTGGCAACTGAAAATGTATTCCCTCAAAAGCAATAATACTGAAATACCCTTCTCAAAGTTCAGACAAAAACAGAGCATACTCCATTTCTTCAATTAGGTGAAAGTTTGCTTAAAAGGTATTCCTGCTTTTGTATGATTCTCTTCAATTTTCCTGATCAAATCATTCACCGGAACTGTGTTAAGAAACTTTTAAATTCTATACCTGAAAGCTGAAATGGAGATTCACTGATAGGGATATTTTGAGCTGCTTGAAATGCTCTTATGAAAGGGTTGTGTTGGAATTATTGGAACATAAGGAACTTTATTATTTAACAGGCACTGTTAGCTGGTACTATATAAATTCAACAGTGACTGTGAAAATTCAACAGTGACTGAAAATAAGGAATGGATTGGTGGCAGTAACTCAAGAAAGGCATTACTGAAAGCATAACATTAAAACATATTTAGAGCAATTAATTGCCTTCAGTTTTCAATATTAATAATTGCAATTTATTATTATAACTGTCCCAGGTACATTGTTTTTCACAGCAAAGTCTCTGATATGTGGCTTATTTAATTTAAATTTTTCCTCCTAAAATCTGCCTTAGCAACAGCAAACCACGTGAAATCTGCAAGATCTGGTTGAATGAGTGAAACTCTGCTGAGTACATGGCCCTTGGGACATCATTTAAATTTAGATCATGACTCAGTGGGAAATGAGAGTTGAGCATTAATGCCATGACCACAGAACTAAAAGATCTCCACTGGAATCCCATAATATTAAACAGTAAGATTGCATAGAGTGCTTGTGTTTTCTCAGCAGATTTTCTAATTTACCTATTTTGTTCAATAATGCAAAGTGTCTTCCATCACGATCATTATACTAGACCATAACTTTATTTTCACAGAAGAAATTTTCAAGACTTGAAACCAAAAGATGAATTCTTCATTGATAACACATTCAGAGAATACATCTGTCCTACCAAATAATTAATGCATTACATTGATGCAATAGATTATTAATATAAGAAAATTGAGAACAATGGCAATGTAATTTGTTCCATGTGTTCTGTCTGACATCAAGTGAGATATATGCTATTGGACCCTGCATACATATTTGAATATATACATACTCATGAACACAAACCAGAGCTATCAGTCTGATGCAATTATTATGCATTAGATTATATCAACGGGTGTCATACATTGTAAAGCAATTTAAAGGGAATAGAAATATGACTGTTTTCAAAGCGGAAAAATCTGACTCTTCTAAAGCAAAATTTGTTAGTCATATTGTGAATAATTGCCTTAATCAGAGCAGCATGCATGCATTCACGTAAAGCCACCAGAATGTATATCTAATTTGCATGACCAATTTAATCAAAAGGGGAACAATGGGAAAGTAAAGGACTGAGAGATTCTTCAAACCATTAGTAGAAATGCTATTTTTTACGCCCACTTAAAACTGCTTTCATGGTGGCCACTTGTTGAATGAGATGATGCTTTCAATCAGAGACATATTTTGATTCAGATGAAGAAAGCATATTTTAAATCAGTTGTTTTAGTCTTTAAGAGGTTTAACCAAATCCTAGAAAACATGGAAAGACAGAGGCAGAAAACAATGAAGTAATGTGCATGTGAAGGGTGGTTCAGAAATAGGATAGCAAAATTGAACAATATTATTGAAGTGCGTTAATTTAATGACTTTTGAAAGCCTATTTCTGGAAACAATCTTGGCGTCCATATGTCAAAATTCCACCTCCATGCAAATCAATCAATGAAGAGGTTCTTATCCGAAATGTGACCAAACAGCAGAAGAATTAAAGAATGACTTACGTGATGTAGATGACCAATTTCCTGGCAGTTAATAAACTAGCTGCCAACTAACTCCAAATAATCGGGATCTATTTGTCGGTTTAAAATTCTGCACGTTAAATGGTCGATAAATAAATGGATTTTATCTTTACAAAATAGTGTAAAGCCTCACACTCCCTTTCAAGTTTTAATCACGTACCTTGCATTGAATTAATGTAAATAGATTTGGATGCATTTTGTGATTCATTATCTCATGACACCAGAGGCCAATAAACAGAAAAATCAAGTTTATCCCATCTGCCAAGAGAATGAATAAGTTGTTGCGTTTGTGTTGAGAAAGAACCAACGCAATACAGTTAGTAATCCGTCCTGATACCCCAACGTGGCAAATCAGTCGAAAGAAGGACCCCGACCCGAAACGTCGCCCGCCCATTTCCCTCGACAGATGCTGCCCGACCCATTGTGTTCCTCCAGCACTGAGTTTTGCTCAAGATTCCAGCATCTGCAATCTCTTGTGTATTTGGCATTAATCTATATTTTTGTGCTAATATAATATCCGTAACACGATTCGGCTATTTAGGAACTTCTCGGTGATCATTGCCTAATAAATATGAATTGCCATTTGTTGTAGAACACGATAAACTAAAAGATGTTAGATGTTTTATAATGCTCCGAAATGTGTTGGATTCACCACTACATCTTTGAAAGAATAAAACTACACTTTGATCTCTGCACCATTTAGACCAATAAACGACTTGAATCTCAACATAGAAACCAACTGTGATGTGGCATGGTAAATTGAAAACCAGAGAAGGGTATCGCATGCAGAGTAACAACGGTGTTTTTTTTACCATTCATTCCCGACGAGCAAGCGTAGAATGAATTACGCGAGTGAACATTTAAAGTATAAAATTAGTTGCGTTAACTTAGTGGCAGATACTTTTTAATGTTGGCACACAGGAGATCTATTTCTGTCGCCAATAATTATTTCGGTCAATGGGCAGGGGATGATTTAGTTACTTACATTGTTGTGGTTAAGCTTTTTTTTTTAATTACCATTAGCGCGCAGACTCGTCGCCGTTGTTTTTGGCAACTCGGGTTATTGGATTAATGGGGTTACACAGTTCTCATTGGTAATGGTAAAAATACGTTATTACACCAAATTTGGGGGTCAAGGGAAGGTATTAGAAGAACTGGCGCATTTGTGATATTCTATTATATTTAAATCTGATGGTGGGGGGATTACTTGGGTTTAACCCAAGAGAGAGCAACCAATCACTGTGCAATCACAGTGGTCACTTCAGAAGTAAGAAGAAAACAATGTTTAAATTGGAGTTCACATTCGTATAGGCAGACATTGTTAAACTCTGTTCATCGCGGAGAGAAATCTGTTTGCGTGTCAGAGCATTGATTGACAGATAAAAAAAAGCACATCAATAAATAATTGGGTCCTTTTATTATAACCATTCGTTTGTTCGTTGTTATTAGTCTATAGGTTACTCTGTCTGCACCCAAAGGTCAAAGAACACCGACCACAACACATAGAAGGAACAAGAGCTGCGTCCGTCCGTGCAAAGAATTGTAATAAAAGCACTTCTTCAAAACGAGCGCACCCACAGAAACGCTACATGAATTTCCCCATATCTCAAAAAGAAAACACGCCACTGAATTCGGACTTGTTCTTTACTTAAGCCTATATACGAACACGAAATAAAGCATTACTAGAACATTTAAATCAAAACCCTAACTTCTGTTTAATTTTTGTTACGCTGTTTGGATCAGCAGTTTTGCCAGTGCGCTCTTGTTCACCAAGGATCGTCTCGTCTGATCAATAATCCGTCCGGAGGAAAATCCAGCTTCTGTCTTCCAGCCAGAAATTGGCCTTGCCAATAAATTCACTTGTTATCCTAAAGTGCAGTCCACCAGACCTACTCAGTACCACGTTGGTCAAGGCAATTGTCAGTATTCAAATACATTATTCTAATCGGTAGGAAATCGTTCAGTCCCTACGCAGCAGTTAGATGATTTTGGTTTTACGAATCTTGTTGTTCCGTTGCAATATTGAGAATGTACATGGCGATTTGCCCTCCTGAGAGGGGTTTGACGAACGCCTCTGATCCTTTATAGAGGGAATACTAAAAAGCCAGAAAACGTCGAGTACTTCCACCCGCCCATCAGGTTGCCTCTTTCAAGTTTTAGGTAGACTTTGTCCTCCCTTTCCATATTCAACAGCACTCCATTGCTGGCAGCCTCTCGGGTCACATCCTGATCCCCGGCAAAAGCAGAAATCACAGCCCAGCCATTCTGCATCAGGCTCACCTGAAACCAGAGCAAAATTAAACCTTACCTTGCTTTAACGCGTCCACGTTTAGAGACTCTGTAACGTATTTTTGTCTATCACCCCAACCCCCACCCCTTCCCCCAGCTGCATTAAACTGTGAAAAAGCTAAGTCCTTCTGTGCTACACACTCCGCACAGAAACATCTTCCTTTCCCTCGTGCCAATTCCATCTATCCACCTCTGAGGGTTTGCTTACTCCTTTCCCCCTCGTCCATCCGCCCTACGCCCCCCCCCCCCCTCCCTCCCCTCCCCATCTCGCTCACAAAGTTATTACAATTCAACGAAATCAGTGCGGCCAGCGGGTGCAGTGCTGGCGACCGGCGACCGGTGGTTGTGAGTTGTACCCTGGAGCCTTGATCTACCTGGATCGTTTGTCGGTTGTACACCTTCACCACGTGAAAGCTGAAACTGTAAATCCCTTTCCTCGGCGCCATGAAGGTGCTGCTTCTCATATCGAAATGGCTACCAATGTTAACTAACACCTGCAAAAAAACAGAGCACCGAGATTCACCTCCGAAAACTTGGGGTGGTGCGGTGGAGGCATTGTTGTTTGCAAAAGAAAAATGCCATCATGGAGTTAGTTTACTCCCCCACCCCACCCCACCCCCCGTATTCAATCTAATCCCTGGGACAATAAAATACACGGGGGGCTGATGGGGTAGCAACCACCATACTGTACGCGGGGGCCGTGACAAAGGGAGATCGGGTAATTGTACAACGGCACGTTATCTTGAAACGCGGACTACAACAGGCTCAAAGTCTGTCTTTAAGATACAACGGGGGAAGTTTACAAAGAGGCGACGGGTTGGAACTTGAGAGCAGTTTCTGTACCCCTGCCTCGGGAAGAGAAAGTTGACGTCTCAGATAAGATTGCACGATTAGCTATCGTGTCTGTGAACACGTATCACAGTGCTCTCAAACATTCGACTAACAACTTAAAATGAAAGCATGCGTTGTTGTGTTCCCGAAGCGCACGGCGATGGTTCTGCAGAATGCAACAGCCAGCCGCTACGTTTCGCTGTCCTGTGTCCATTAATATAAACCAGAGGCTGGATGCCGGGCGCCGTGAGAGTAGCCAGCGTTGTCCGAAGGAGACATAGAGTGGGGTTGGGTTGGGTTGGGTGGGTGGACGGCCCAACAGCTCAGAGTGAGTGGGGAACGTGGCTGCAAGTCCCTCAGCGCAGGAAGCGGGCGGGGGTCACGGCTGAGCAGGCAGACGGGATTCGGGCGACTTACATGATCGAAGTAGATGGTCATGGTTCTGTTGCTCATTTCGGAGGGTTCGTGGTTGGTGCTGCGCACAGCCGAGAATGCCACTTTAGCACTGCCAGAGCGCACGGAGATTCCCAGAGAAGAGGTGACGGCCCCGTCCGGGGACGGGCTCGAGTCGCACACCACCAGGCATTTTCCTTCCAAGATGATGGGTTCCGTTTCGTTCTGTCCCAACACCAACCCCGTGCAAGCGAGCAACAAGCTCAGCGCTATCATGATACCAGATCCCGGACGGTTTAGCAGTAGATCCATCCGATCCTCGATAATCCGACACAGGGCTTCCACTCCGTATTGTTTTCGTCCTTCTTGTGTCCACCCTTTCCAATCTAGCCTCCTAGAGGATGGAATAACGGTCTTCACTTTATTTGGATATCATCGCCTATAACAAGACACAGTCAATACAACAACAAAAAATGTCCAATGTAGACTGTATACATCTTATAGCGAGCTCAGATCCTAACAGAATAATATTGTCAACCTGTCATCACAGGCGTTATTCTCCGCTCGTTCGTCCTGTATTAGTTGTTGCCCAGTCCCCTCCCCCGCCCGGAACGTTGCTGATGAAGGAATTCTACAATTGAATTTGACTCGATACACTCCATCTCCCCCGCGGTCTGCTCAACTTTCTCTTCCTCCAATTGCCCCAGAGTACAACATCAATGTGAGTCTCCCCGCGCCGCCCCCACCCCCCACACCCCCCCCCCCCCCCCACCCACCACCCACCGCATCTGGTCGCTGGGCTGAAAGCAATTGCCCGTTATTTTTAAATAAGGAAAAAAAGTTGTCAGTATAAATATTATTTTCCACACAAAGCATCAGTCAACATTGATTTTCGAGAGAAAAAAGAAACGGGACGCATTTAAATTTATAGGCGATTAAGGCTCTTCTTACCGTATTAAATGCGTGGAGATCTCCAAGTTAGATAAAATATTTACCGATGTTCTCAGTTCACTGTCCCCTTGCACTAAGCCCGCTAATTTGATATGGTTTAACATTACGCTTGCAGTGAGATGCCCACGCCGGTGATGGTGTTACCTGGCAGATCCATGGTGGCATGACAGTGTGATCACACTATCCCTCTCTCAATCTGTGGTGTAAGGGTAATGAGCTGGAGATCTGTTGGCAGAAAGGAAGCAGAAAGTCGCCTCTCCCTCCCCCGCCAGCAGCTCATTCTCAAACACACACACATACACACGCAAGCTCTCATACTCACTGACCGGGACTCAGGTACCAGGCACCGAAGCAAAGCAAGCGGGCAGCACACGGCAGCCTTTTAAAGAGCCCCCTTCACGGCTCATAGTCGATTTGTAGTCGTGCAGTCCCACAGCCCTTCCAGATATTTTCGCTGGAGTTGCACCTTTCTCCCACTTTACTGTGTCGGATTTCCAGATGTATCAATCAAGGTTTACAACACCCCCTTTCAAAATCATCGGGGGCTGTTGATGCACTGAAAGCAATTGGACTTTCTTATGTGTATGTCTGCAAGCACACACATACATGCATGGAGATCCATATTACATATAAATATGTCATACATCCACATATAATGATACGTATATATCTACACATTGTGTATCTATATAGAGAGACTTATTTGGATGAATGCATCTGCATATAAATAAAATGATCAAAAACATTGACATATGGACATATATGCCATGTATATGGTTCCTCTCAAAGATGAATAGTTTTTTTTTTAAAGCAATGCATTGCTTCAATTTATTTGTTTCATTGCAGTCATGCTCACAACGCCTGCTTAAATTTTTGTGGTGCTGTAACTTAATATTTCTAATCAGATGGATGATTTTTTTTAAATGAAGGGGTCTTATCATTGGAAACATCAAAGGGTTTCCAAGTGCATGAGCTCAAATCACCAAGGTTGTAATTGCTCAGATTCTTTTTTTGCCGACTCCGCCGTGCCAGCATACATCAGCGCCATCACGTGGCTAAATTGAGAACATCTACATTAAATCTGCTATCTCTCCAAATCTCGTCTGTAGTTAAACCTCTTTCGGAGAATGGTGATGCCAGAAAGATGGCGCACCTGATTTAAATGATTTAGAAAATTCACTTCAATGTCAAGGAGCTTGAAGGGTTGTTTTTCGAACGTTTTACCTGTAAAATGGCCTGTTCATTCATGAAGTGTAGGGCAGAAGATTTCCACACACTGTAGTGTGTGCTCATGTATGTTGCCTACATAAAACAAGAGCTGACATAGGTCAGACATGCTAGTTAAATGGGACATGCTGTACTATACCAGTTGTCCAAGAGAGACTGAATTTGAAGTCAGCAAATCTCTATAATTTAAAAGAGTCAAGAGTCAAGAATGTTTAATTGTCATGTGTAAAAGACAATGGAACAATTACATTCTTACTTGCAGCAGCTTAACGGGTCCCTATATACAATACAACACAGATAATATGTAATGATTTTATAAAAAATCAATAAACTAATACTGGTAAGGACATACCATATCTCCTCAATCTTCAAAGGAAGTTGAGGTGATGATGAGCTTTTTATACATAGATACATAGAAAATAGGTGCAGGAGTAGGCCATTCGGCCCTTCGAGCCTGCACCGCCATTCAATATGATCATGGCTGATAATCCAACTCAGTATCCCGTACCTGCCTTCTCTCCATACCCCCTGATCCCTTTAGCCACAAGGGCCACATCTAACTCCCTCTTAAATATAGCCAATGAACTGGCGTCAACTACCCTCTGTGGCAGAGAGTTCCAGAGATTCACCACTCTCTGTGTGAAAAAGTTTTTCCTCATCTCGGTCTTAAAGGATTTCCCCCTTATCCTTGTCCTGGACTTCCCCAACATCGGAAACAATCTTCCTGCATCTAGCCTGTCCAACCCCATAAGAATTTTGTACGTTTCTATAAGATCCCCTCTCAATCTCCTAAACTCTAGCGAGTATAAACCAATTGTTGTTGTTGTGATTGCACCAATGTGCTGTGCTCAGGACAGATCTTCAGAGAAAAAGCTTTTCACTGTGCCTCAATACACGTGGCAATAAACTAAACTGAGATAGGCATGCCCAGGAACTTAAAGCCGTTCACTCTCTCCACTGGCATCCTGTTGTTGAACACAGGTTTGCAATTCCTTGGCTGTCTGTAGAAGTGGCCATAAAGTCAGCTTAATATATATTCAGGCAACTATATGTTCTAAGCCAAATCTGTTGGCACATAAAATGGAAGAAAAGCAAAATATGTATTTTAGAAAATGTGGTGAAGGGAATATGCAAAAGTCTGTTTAATGCCCATATTGTAATTTATAAATAAAATTTAAAAATATTTATAAAAACACATTTAAAACAAGTGTGTGAGGTGAGACTACACTGTTGAAAACACTGTTTCTATATAATGCTATGATATTATTAAGAGACACAGGCACAAAAGTCTAGGGGCACTGTATACTGTTGTGGAGAATGCTGCTTGAAACCAATTGTAAATTGGCTGTGGATTCATCTGTCAACTATTCCCATTCCGATCAATGCCACTCCTCAAATTCCTTTTCCTTATCCCATCCCTTCATCTCTTATTTCAACTCCCCATCCATTTCCTTTAATCCACTCCTCGGCCTCCACTGCTCTTCAAACTTCTATCCTATTTTCCCTTTGATTTCTACCTGATCTCCACTTCCAACTCCAGGTAAACCGCTAGTTGATAATAAAAATGGCTTGCACATAGACACATATGTGACCTCAATATTGGGTGTTCTCGACTATCTTTGATGTTGGTGTTAGAAGGGAGAACTAAGATGTTGTTTAGAAGTGCATAGATTGGATCAACCAGAAACATTTGCATCTTTGTATTGAATATTACTAGAGAATGGAAATGTTGAATAACATCCTTGCTTTCAGCAGCAACTCTTGATGGCAGGAATTCAACAGGAGATCTGCTCATCTTCCAAGAATGAAATTTGTGATCCAGAAAAGGAGTAAACTCTAAAATAGAATGTCAATTGTTCACTAATCTCCTTAGGGGATCCAATGTGCCTTTATCACTTTATCTTACGTAAGTGCAACTCCATTTACAAATAAGTTCATAAGTTCATAAGTCCAAGGAGCAGAATTAGACCATTCGCCGCATCAAGGTCACTACGCCGTGTATCTTTCCCTCTCAACCCCATTCTCCTGCCTTCTCCCCATAACCCCATTACATCCTAACACCAGTTCATAACTGCCAATCAGATGAACTAACAAGCCATATTGCAATGGTTTGAGAAAACTTTGAGAAAACCAGAAATGGATTTATAATTGCCAGCTGTGCTTTGAAACTTACTTTTTGAACTTTAGTTTTCTCTAACTTACTTGCAGTTTGTGTGGACAAGGATTATGAAATGCAATGTGACTTTTGCTCTAAAATTCTGGATATTTATTAATTAATATATCACATCATGATCTGATCTCAAAGTCCAATGATTCATGAGATAATTAGTTCTTGATCTCCCAACCTACCTCATTGCAGCCCTGGAATATTTTTTTATCTGTACTTGCTCTGCAGCTAGAATACTATACACTAGATTTTGTTTTTCTTCTTCACTACCTTAGCATAATGTATGTATGTATGTATGTATGTATGTACGTATGTATGTATGTATGTATGTATGTATGTATGTATGCACTGATAGGATATAATGCAAAACAATATTTTTCACTACCTTGGTACGTGAAATAGCAATAAACAGGAAAATCAATATCAGTTCAAGTTTAATACCAGCTTGGTGCAATGTTGGGCATAAAAATGCATAGATCAAATCATCTAGAAACTTTTACATCTTTCTATTGAATATTGCACAAAATGATATTGTCACCCACACTCTCTTCATCCCCTCCAAGCTGGTTACCAAGCTCACAGATCTGGGTCTCTGTGCATCCCACTACAATTGAATCATCAACTTCCTCATCCACAGACCACAGTCTGTCCGTATTGGTGGAAATGTGTCATCCTCGATAACAATCAGCACGGGAGCATCTCAAGGCTGCATGCTTAGCCCCCTGCTGTACTCATTCTATACTCATGACTGTGTGGCCGGACATAGTGTGAACTCCATTATCAAGTTTGCCGACGACACCACTGTTGTGGGACGAATCACTGATGGCGATGAGTCAGAGTATAGAAGTGAGGTCGACCAATTGACCAAATGGTGCCAGCACAACAATCTGGCTATCAACACCAGCAAAACCAAGGAACTGATTGTGGACTTTGGAAGGGGTAGGATGGGGACCCACAATCCCGTTTATATCAATGAGACGATGGTGGAAAGGGTCATGAACTTCAAATTCCTGGGCGTGCATATTTCTGAAGATCTTTCCTGGTCCCAGCACACTGATGCATTTATAAAGAAGGCACATCAGTGCTTCTACTTCCTGAGAAGATTACGGAGAGTCGGTATGTCAAGGAGGACTCTCTGGAACTTCTACATGTGCATAGTAGAGAGCATTCAGACTGGTTGCATCGTGGCTTGGTTCGGCAACTTGAATGTCCAGGAGCGGAAAAGAATGCAGGAAGTTGTGACCACTGCCCAGTCCATCATCGGCTCTGACCTCCCCACAATCGAAGGGATCAATCGCAGTCGCTGCCTCAAAAAGGCAGCCAGCATCATTAAAGACCCACACCATCCTGGCCACACACTCATCTCTCCATTGCCATCGGGAAGAAGGTACAGGAGCTTGAAATCTGGAACATCCAGGTTCAAGAACAGTGTGGCGGCAGCCTATACACGGGCCACTTATGCTCAAACCCTCGTCAGGAAGTACGAGGGCGGGCACGTGACATCATGGGCTAGAGGGAGTGTCCTGGTACTTAAGGTCATCTCACCTCGAGACCACCAGGTGTTCAACCGGTAGCTGAGCCCGAGGGAACAACCTGGCTCAGCTACAGCAACAACATTAATATAGTTAGCGCACCAGGCCGCCTCAGCCAGCCAGCAAAATGGCCGCCACGGCCTCCTGAACAAGCGGCCGCCCCGACTACAAAAATGGCCGCTGAGAAAATCGAACTCACCTGACCGCCATCCACAGCGCCACCTTCCGGCCGGATGCCGTCACTGCAGCCTCACCGCCGTCCACAACGCCACCTTCCAGCTGGATGTCATCCCTGCAGCCTGACTACCGGCAACAGCGCCACCGTCAGGTCGGAGGCTGTCACTGCAACGTTGCACAGCTTTCCTATCCTGCACTATAAACACTGGACAATTTGAACTTTGGACACTGATTGCACTGTAATTTGTGTTGTTACTGTTCCTTTGTGTTCACTGCATCTCCACACCCGGTTCAGAAATTGGTTTGTTTATTTTATTTTGTTTTTTCTCCTCATTGATGACGACGTCTCCCAGCCATTCCTGGGGGCCGCATTTCACAGGACACTCTCCCTTAGCTGGTCGAGGAGATGCGACTGTGTCTCTTCTGTCCGGCGGTTTCTGCATCGGTCCCCTCGCACCCCTCGGTACCTCGGGATCGCCCACGCAGAGCGTTACTGCGCCCGTGGGCCCTCCGTCCCGACCCACGCCCGGGGTGTCCCAGACCCACATGCAGTAGCCGCCCTCGACCATGCTATTCCTTCCGTCCGGCGGTTTCTGCATCGGTCCCCTCGCACCCCTCGGTACCTCGGGATCGCCCACGCAGAGCGTTACTACGCCCGTGGGCCCTCCGTCCCGACCCACGCCCGGGGTGTCCCAGACCCACATGCAGTAGCCGCCCTCGACCATGCTATTCCTTCCTCCGGTTCTGGGGGGAGTCCTGTGGCAGCAGCCTATACACGGGCCACTTATGCTCGAACCCTCGTCAGGAAGTACGAGGGCAGACACATGACGTCATGGGCTAGAGGGAGTGTCCTGGTACTTAAGGTCATCTCACCTCGAGACCACCAGGTGTTCAACCGGTAGCTGAGCCCAAGGGAACAACCTCACTCAGCTACAGCAACACTGTTATGATAGTCGGCACCAACCTAACGTGTCAGCACTGAATAAACGACTCTTTGGACCGACCTGACGTCTCACCTTTATTCACCACGTCCGGTGCCGCTACAACAGCTTCTTCCCCACAGCCATCAGGCTACTAAATATGACATCAAACAAGCTCTGAACAATAATTGTCTATTGCACTTTATCTGTTTATTTATTGTGTACATATATGGTCTATGGTATATAGACACACTGAACTTTTATCTCCTGTTCTGTATTATGTTTACATATTCTGTTGTGCTGCAGCAAGCAAGAATTTGGACTATCTGGGACACATGACAATAAAACTCTCTTGACTCTTGACTTCTTGACATCAAAATTAGCAACCCATGGATTGAATATCTCCAAAAGTTTACAGACAGGCACAGCCTGGCAAGAGGATTATTGGCAAGAGGAATGCATAGCAAATGATCATCTGTGCTTTGGACAATAGAAAATGGGCAGAAAAACGGTGGTGTATTTAGCTTGTACCAATCATAATGACCAATGCATAAAGATTTCTTCCCTCTCTCTTCCCTACTTCCTTTCAATCTGTGTAATCTTTCAGGAAGATAAAAGAAGAATAGGCTAATTAAGGGAAAAATGCAAAGGAAAATTCCATGTTTCATGAAATCAATACCAGTGCAGGCATCCTATGTTATTTATAATCGTAGTTTATGAAGCGACGTTCTCAGAAAAATATGCAGTGAAGATGACAATTGACAGAATATTTAATATGCAGTCAAATTGATAATTGACAGATTATTTAAGAAAACTCAGAGATTATAGTTGATGCCTTGACTGTAAAAGGAAATTAAAATGTTCCTATTCAATTTCTGATAATGAGAGGTCATCTCAACAATTTTGAGATTGGCACCAGTGAACTTTTAAAATGTTATTTTCCAACTGTTTCATAATGCTAAAGAATTGACTGCTTTGTTGGTTCTTTACTGATCTTTGATTTTACAAAAACTTTGTACGTGAACAGAAAGTTGTCTCATCAATTTGTGATGGCAGAATATTTGAGGACTATCGGCTTTTGAACTGTCTCATGAAGATTCTGGTATCAGGCATATTGTACAATGGAATTGTTATCTGTTTTTGAGCATTTGGGAGATGCAGTAACAATGTGCTGTTGTCATCAAAATCACATGGCACCAAATAGATCCAGGTACATTTGTGCAAAAGACTGTAATCAGCAATAATATAATTATTACCATGTAATAATGCAGTTTGCTTTTTTTTAATCATTGCTATCCATTTCATATTCAGTTTTTGCTAACTTTTCAGTTAAGCCTAAAGTCTGAAGAAGGGTCTCGACCCGAAACGTCACCCATTACTTCTCTCCAGAGATGCTGCCTGTCCCGCTGACTTACTCCAGCATTTTGTGTCTATCTGCAGTTCCTTCCTACACATGTTACTTAATCCCATCTTTATTTGCGACATTGCTTATGCAAACTTTGGTTAGGGCACAAAAGGACACAAAGTGCTGACAGCACCTCTGGAGAACATGGATAGGTGATGTTGTGGGTCAGGATCCTTATTCAGACTGATTATGGGGGAGGAGGGGAGAACTGCGAGAGAGAGAAGAGGTAGGACAAAGCATGGCAGGTATTGGGAGGATGCAGGCAACGGTGGGTGGTGTTGAGGTGGGGGGGGGGGTGATAGAAGATGGCTGAAACAAAGGCCAGAAATTAACACAGTAGGCGTGTGACAGAAACATTGGAGAGTTGCAAATTGTAGTCAGAGGAAGGAAGTTCGGAGGAGGGAGTGGGGAGGGGAGAAATAGGTGTGAGTTTATTTGGGGAATGAGGATGGAAGGGGGAAAGGGGTGTAGAGGAAAAAGAGGAGAGGACGCAGGAATTGTTAAAAATCACCTAAAAATTGGAGAATTCAATGCTTATAAGAACTGATGTGAATAGAACCTATTTGTGGGCAGCACAGTGGTGTAGCGGTAGAGTTGCTGCCTTACATCGCCAAAGACCCTGGGACTCCTCCTGAGTATGACTGCTGTCTGTATGCAGTTTGTACATTCTCCCTGTAACCACATGGGTTTTCTCCAAGTGCTCCAGCTTGTACATTCTCCCTGTAACCACATGGGTTTTCTCCAAGTGCTCCAGTTTGTACATTCTCCCTGTAACCACATGGGTTTTCTCCAAGTGCTCCAGTTTCCTCCCACATTCCAAAGACATTGAAGTTTGCAGGTTAATTATCTTCTGTAAATTGGTCCTACTGTGTGGGATAGAATTAGTGTATGGGTAATTGTTGGTCAACGCAGACTCGGTGGGCTGAAGGGCCTGTTTCCATGCTGTATAACTGAACTAAACTAAACTAAACTAAACTAAACTAAACTAAACTAAACTAAACAAAGTTAGACAAACTTGGATTGTTTTCTCTGCAGCGTCTGAGTTTGGAGAGGCTGACAGGAGATCTAATAGTTTAATGAAATTATGAGAGGTATATAGAGGGTACATAGTCAATATATTTTTTCGAGGTTGGAAATATTTTTTTTTAACTTGCGGGCAGAGATTTATGATGAGAAGGGGAGAGTTTAAAGGTTATATGCCCGGCCGATTTTTTTACACAAGAGAGTGGTGGGTCTTTGGAACATGCTGTCAGAGGTGGTGATGGAAGCAGATACAACAGTGGCATTTAGGTGGCTTTTAGATAGCTACATGAATGTGCAGGGTATGGAGGGACATGGATCATGTGCAGGCAGATTATTTTAATTTGACATCTTGTTCAGCATAGACATCATTGGCCAAAGACCTATTCCTGTGCTGCACTCTTCCATGGTCTACAATGCATTCAGGAAAGTATTGAGACCCCTTCACTTTTTCCACATTTTGTTACGTTACAGCCTTATTTTAAAATGGATTACATTATTGTTTTTATTATCAATCTACACACAATACCCCAGAATGAAGAAGGGAAAAAAGGTGTTCAGAAATTGTTGCAAAGTAATTAAAAATAAATAACTGAAATATCACATTTACATAAGTATTCAGACCCTTTACTATGACACTCAAAATTGAGCCTAGGTTCATCCTGTTTCCAATTGATTATGCTTGAGATGTTTCTACAACTTGATTGGAGTCCATCAGTGGTAAATTCAATTGATTGGATATGATTTGGAAAGCCACACACCTTTCTCTCTATATAAGGTCCCACAGTTGACGTGCAAGTCAGAGCAAAAACCAAGCCATGAAGATGAAGGAATTGTCCGTAGACCTCCGAGACAGAATTGTGTCGAGACACAGATCATTTTTTGCAGCATTGCAGTTCCCGAAGAGCACAGTGGCCTCCGTCATTGTTAAATGGAAGAACTTTGGAACCACCAGGACTCTTCATAGAGCTGGCTGCCTGGCAAAACTGAGCAATTGGGGGAGAAGGGCGTTGATCAGGAAGGTGACCAAGAACCCGATGGTCACTCTGACAGAGCTCCAGAGTTCCTCTGTGGAGATGGGAGAACCTTCCAGAAGGACAACTATATCTGCAGCACTTCACCAATCAGGCCTTTATGGTATTTTTAATTACTTTGCAACAATTTCTAAACCTGTTTTTGCTTTTATATTATGGGGTATTGTGTGTGGATTGATGATAAAAAAAATGAATTTAATCCATTTTAGAATAAGGCTGTAATGTAACAAAATGTGGTAAAAGTGCAGGGGTCTGAATACTGTCTGAATGCACTGTATGTTCTGACTCACACCAAACTTGTATCCTTCAGCATTATTTTAATATTTTTGCAACCCTAGAGAAACCTGTGCTCCAATGATAACTATTACTCCTCTTTGCCAATTCCCACAACCTTTGTTATTCAACAATAAATAATAGATTAAATATAAACATAATATAAAAGGAAGGTTAGAGGCCTGACAATGAACAGTAGAATTGTATCTGCATTCCCTCGCTGAAATATACCTGGGCTTCAAACAAGCACCAGGACTGATGTTGCTCTAAAATTAATATTTTAATATTAGTGTAGTCTTGGAGAAAACATTTAACATTTTTTCAGCTGAAGGGAATTATAGCGAACTATATGTGGAATCTACCTATCTTAATATTACTGCAGATTTGAAATGCTTTGTTGCGGAGTGTGAACTGGTTGGTCAGCAGCAATTTGTTGTTGGGCTGTTAGAGTTTTCTTTCTGCTTTATTGCACTGCAACGAGTGGGGCTGATTCTCACTTGCGCATATTCATTGTTTAAGGTCAGCAATGAAAGAGCTGTGGAATGGATCTCAGCATGCCGCATTCGCCTCCACTGTGCAACATTAGTAATTTTTTTTTGTAGTTCTTAATGACCCTTAAGTTTGATTTTAATATGGATAATTTCATTAAATGATATTTTATCAGTAAAATGTGGAGGAAAATTAACAACTCACAACAATGCATCATTAATGCTCTTTTTCACACTTGTGAACCAATTACATTTCTCATTATCTGATATGAATCAAGACAATTTCTGTAATATGGTTGTAGCATGTGTAATGTTTAGCAGAAGGATATTGAAAGAAAACAGAGTAAAATCCTCTCAATGTCCTGCGGATGTTAAATTCTCATCAGAAAGTAATCACATGCTCTAGAATTAAAACATGTAATTTACTGTTCCGAATAATTTTCATTGTTTATTCTCCTGGCATGGCACTTCAGCAATCAAGAGTGCACACATCAGGAACGTTGAAAATTCAACTTCGACAATTAAATGCATTAAAGACCATTAACAGCATTGATGTCTGAGAAAGGTCTTGACCCGAAACGTCACCTATTCATTCGCTCCATAGATGCTGCCTCACCCGCTGAGTTTCTCCAGCATTTTTGCCTACCTTTGAATTTTCCAGCATCTGCAGTTCTTTCTTAAACATTAACAGCATTGATGCGCAGAGGGATCTTAGAGTCTAAGTTCATCTATCTATCTATACTATTACTAAAACTCTCATCTTGACCATTTACGGTTTGTGTTTTTTTTTAATTTGCGCAAAAACGGTAACCTATATCGGTAGGATTTTTTAGCCACCTTACTCGCCGTTCTCCTCTGCTCCAAGCACACCAAGTTTTGTTCCAATCGGTGAAATATTAGAAATGTTATGAAGGTTTAAAAGTCGTGAGATCAGCAGATTGGTCTTCTCGCCTCTCTGTCACCATGAAGGTAACGCCTCTTCCGGTACCCATGGAGAATAAAGCCCTGGAGGCGGGGCTGAGTCCATGAACAGCGTGCGGGCAGAGAGCAGCGTGAGCCGGGAGCTGTTAAGTTGAACCAGAAGCCTCTGAGTAAAGTTGGAGTGGGACCGGGAGCTACTGTGTGAGGCCAAAAGCTGAAGGTGCGGGGTGAGCAGAGTGCGAACTGTGTTTGCTGCGACCACCCCCCTTCCCACACCCCCCTTCCCCCTCCCACACACCCCCTCCTTCCCCCACCCCCTCCTTCCCCCACACCCCCCTCCCCCACACCCCCATCCCCCACCCTCCCACACCCCCCTTCCCCACACCTCCTAGTATATATTACTAAAACTCTCATCTTGACCACTTCCTGTCTGCATTGTAATTACATTTGCGCAAAAACGTCCCCCCTTAGCTCTACGATTTTTCGCCACCTTGCACACTATTCTCCTCTGCTGCAAGTCAAATAAGTTTTGTTCCGATCAGTGAAATAGTACAAATGATATGAAGGTTTTGAAGATTCCCCCACCCCCCTCCCCCACACACACACACCCACCCCCACTCCCCCCTCCCTCTCCCCCCATACCCCCCTCCCCCACACACACACCCTCCCCCACTTAGTCTGATAGCTTACTAAAGGTGGCAGCATATGCAGATAATGTGGATAAAAAGGCATATGGTTTTCTTGCTTTCATTGCTAAGGGCATTGAATACACTGTAAGTCAGGACGTCATGATGCAGGTCTATAGGATTTTAATTATGCCTTATTTGGAGTGTTGCATGCAGTTCTGGTTGCCCCTTTGTAGGAAAGATGTGGAGGCTTTGATGGAGGTATAAAGGAGATTTAGAAACATAGAAACATAGAAAATATTTGCATGAGGAGGCCATTCAGCCCTTCGTGCCAACACCGCCATTCATTGCGATCATGGCTGATCGTCCCCAATCAATAACCCGTGCCTGCCTTCTCCCCATATCCCTTTATTCCATTAGTCCCCTAGAGCTCTATCTAACACTCTCTTAAATCCATCCAGTGATTTGGCCTCCCCTACCCTCTGTGGCAGGGAATTCCACAAATTCACAACTCTCTGGGTGAAACGTTTTTTCTCACCTCAGTCTTAAATGGCCTCCCCTTTATTCTAAGACTGTGGCCTCTGGTTCTGGACTCGCCCAACATTGGGAACATTTTTCCTGCATCTAGCTTGTCCAGTCTTTTTATAATTTTATATGTTTCTATAAGATCCCCCCTCATCCTTCTAAACTCCAGTCAATACAAGCCCAGTCTTTTCAATCTTTCCTCATATGACAGTCCCGCCATCCCAGGGATCAATCTTGTGAACCTACGCTGCACTGCCTCAATCACAAGGATGTCCTTCCTCAAATTAGTAGACCAAAACTGTACACAATACTCCAGATGTGGTCTTACCAGAGCCCTATACAACTGCAGAAGAACCTCTTTACTCCTATACTGAAATCCTCTTGTTATGAATGTACCAGAATGTTGCCTGGATTAGAGGGCTCAAATACAGGAGAGTTTGGACTTGGATTGATTTCTCTTGAACATCAGAGGTTGAGGAGAGAATTGTTAGAAGTATATAAAATTATAGATAGGGTAGACAGTCAGAACTTTTTTTTCCCAGGGTGGAAATTTCCAACAACCAGAGGGCATAACTGTAAAGTGAGGGTGAAAGTTTAATGGAGATGTGCCGGGTAAATTACTTACACTGAGAATAGTGAGGGCCTGATAAGCATTGCCAGGGATGATGGTGGAGGCAGATATGACCGTGGCGTTTGAGAGGCTTTTAGATAGGCACATTAAAATGCAGGGAATAGAGGGATATGGATCATGCACTGGCAAATTAGATCAATTTAACTAGGCATCATGTTCAGCACAAACATTGTGGGCCAAAGAGCCTGTTCGGTAACTGTACTATTCTATGTTCCAAATCACCCTATTATTTTAATATCTTACATATTATTCTAAATTGCTTCACATATTCCACTATTTCCAGCTTTTAGTCAATTGAATCATAGAATTTAAATTAGCAATGTTTTATTTTACTTCATCTTCCTCTTAGGCAGTTCTCTTGGATTGAGAATGACTTGTTTCCATTCCGGTTTTCTGAGTTCTGAGATGGCTAATGAGGCCAGTGTGGAAATTGTAGACTCTTCAACACTGGTGGAAGGTGGGTGGGAAAGTCTGGAAAGGTGATCCACTCCTTCCACTACTTTACACAGGGCTCTATGTCAGACAGATCTGAAACCTCAAGGCGAGGAGCTGAACACCAGCCCACTTTGAATGGACTTGGGCTGGAGGTTTCCAAGAGTCAATGGGGTCATTACACTTTGTCAATGGAGCTTTGAGCACATCCTTGAATCTTATTCCCTGTTGACCTAGTAACCTCCTCTGACAATAGTCCCTCGGCATTTGCCGTTGAATATACGAGCAGTGTGGAATGCTTAAGCTAGAAACTGGCGTCTGAGTATTGTGAACGAGACAGCAAGATAATCATAGAGTAAAGGATGCTGAAAGGTGACCTGGGTAGAGTGTGTAGGAAAGAACTGCAGATGCTGGTTTAAATCGAAAGTAGACACAAAATGCTGGAGTAACTCAGAGGGACAGGCAGCATCTCTGGAGAGAAGGGATGGGTGACATTTCAAATAGGTATATCAGACATTTCCCATATTAGGTATATCAAAAACATGAGCACATTGAGAGGAAAATGTTTACATTGAGAGGAAGCGGATTTAAAGGGGATCTTAGGGATTAGTTTTACATGGAGTGTGGTTGATATCTGGGATGTACTGTCAGAGTCAATGGTGGAGTCAGATACTAAAGCAGAGAAGGATATGGTCCTAATGAGGGCAAATGGGATGTGAAGAAGGGCAAGTCTATGATCCTATGACTCTGACAGGAAACTAATGTAAAGAGAAATATATTTGACTGGTATTTTCCAGTTGGATATGGGCTGTTCAGATCCTTAATGCTTATACAAAATTTCAGAAAGCAGAAACATCACTAATGTCAATTTTCTCAAATCTGCTAGAAGCATTCAGACCTTGTACAAGGATAATTTTTTACAGTCCGCTTGCTAGCAAACAAAAATGGAGTTATTTTATATCCTGTACCACATTTTATATTTAGCTCTGTGAGACTGATACATGTAAATAGCTGAACAACAGGTTAAATATTGTAACCACCTCACTATTTCTTATGTCTGATCCTTCATGGGTTGGCGTCAGGATTTGCGCTCCCTTCACTCCATATAGTTTTGTGAGAGAAGGTAAAAATGTAAAGTGAATTAATCAGTCTGAGGTTTCTCATGTACCGATCCCTACTTCCACTGATTTTCACGGCTCATGGGCAGATGGGAAGATCACTTGCAATTCAATATTCATGGACTAATTGGCAGTGTGGCATAATTTTAATTGGACATTAGTGGCTTTTGTTCCCATCTACATTGGGGCATGGCCATTAATAAAGACACATCATTTGCACACATCCGCACACTGTATGAGACACTAACAGAGAAATTACATAACATTCCTGCTCCCGTTTAAAATCAGGAGACATCTTCAATATACAGTGGCTTGCAAAAGTATTCATACCCCTTGAACTTTTCCACATTTTGTCACGTTACAACCACAAAAGTAAATGTATTTTATTGGGATTTTATGTGATAGACCAACACAAAGTGGCGCATAATTGTGAAGTGGAAGGAAAATGATACCTGGTTTTCACATTTTTTTACAAATAAAAAACTGAAAAGTGTCGCGTGCAAAAGTATTCAGCCCCCTTGAGTCAATACTTTGTAGAACCACCTTTCGCTGCAATTACAGCTGCAAGTCTTTTGGGGTACGTCTCTACCAGCTTTGCACATCTAGAGACTGAAATTTTTGCCCATTCTTATTTGCAAAATAACTCAAGCTCCGTCAGATTGGATGGAGAACGTCTGTGAACAGCAATTTTCAAGTCTTCCCAGAGATTCTCAATTGGATTTAGGTCTGGACTTTGACTGGGCCATTCTAACACATGAATATGCTTTGATCTAAACCATTCCATTGTAGCTCTGGCTGTATGTTTAGGGTCGTTGTCCTGCTGGAAGGTGAACCTCAGCCCCATTCTCGTCTTTTGCAGACTCTAACAGGTTTTCTTCCAAGATTGCCCTGTATTTGGCTCCATCCATCTTCCCATCAACTCTGACCAGCTTCCCTGTCCATGCTGAAGAAAAGCATCCCCACAGCATGATGCTGCCACCACCATGTTTCACAGTGGGGATGGTGTGTTCAGGGTGATGTGCAGTGTTAGGTTTCCGCCACACATAGCGTTTTGCATTTAGGCCAAATACTTCAATTTTGGTCTCATCTGGCCAGAGCACCTTCCTCCACATGTTTGCTGTGTCCCCCACATGGCTTGTGGCAAACTGCAAATGGGACTTCTTATGGCTTTTTTTCAACAATGGCTTTCTTCTTGCCACTTTTCCATAAAGGCCCGATTTGTGGAGTGCACGACTAATAGTTGTCCTGTGGACAGATTCTCCCACCTGAGCTGTGGATCTCTGCAGCTCCTCCAGAGTTACCATGGGCCTCTTGGCTGCTTCTCTGATCAATGCTCTCCTTGCCCGGCCTGTCAGTTTAGGTGGACGGCCATGTCTTGGTAGGTTTGCAGTTGTGCCATACTCTTTCCATTTTCGGATGATGGATTGAACAGTGCTCCGTGAGATGTTCAAAGCTTGGGATATTTGTTTATAACCTAACCCTGCTTTAAACTTCTCCACAACTTTATCCCTGACCTGTCTGGTGTGTTTCTTGGGCTTCATGATGCTGTTTGTTCACTAATGTTCTCTAACAAACCTCTGAGGCCTTCACAGAACAGCTGTATTTATACTGAGATTAGATTACACACAAGTGGACTCTATTTACTAATTAGGTGACTTCTGAAGGCAATTGGTTGCACTGGATTTTATTTAGGGGTATCAGAGTAAATTGGGCTGAATACTTTTGCACGCGACACTTTTCAGTTTTTTATTTGTAAAAAAATTTGAAAACCATGTATCATTTTCCTTCCACTTCACAATTATGCGCCACTTTATGTTGGTCTATCACATAAAATCCCAATAAAATACATTTACGTTTGTGGTTGTAACGTGACAAAATGTGGAAAAGTTCAAGGGGTATGAATACTTTTGCAAACCACTGTATATGGAAAGCACAATTGTATGGTTTTGTACATACGACTATATCAGGCTATAGCTTGACTAGTCTGTTGGACAGCTCTTTAGACCATGTCCACAGCTGTTTGTGAAATGGAACCGGGGCAGGGAATAACTTTAATCAATTTCATTGTCTTGGTCAATGTCTAGTTTATCCAGTTTTATTCTATCTGAGAATATGGGTGGTATTAGTGTAAATAAGTGGATTGTTAAGCCATTTCAGAGTCTTTCACACCAGTGGGAATATTTGCCTTCAGGGCAAGTGGGATAAGCGTAGTGGATTTACTCCTCTGCAGTTCATTTGTGAATTGACAAAGTATCTTTTTCATGATGGTCATTATAGATCACTTGCTCCAGATTATTACATTTCCTTAGCTACCAAGGTGAGGTTTGGGATTTGAGTCCAGGCCTCTGGATTACTTACTAGACAACACAGTCAGGCAGTGAAACAGAGAACCTCATGTCCAATTAAGCTTCTGGTATCAGTAATAGAACTGATATAAAAACATATGTAAATTCATGTTTTCTCTTTTGTATATTGGTTATACTACAAAACATTAACATGCTTTCATTGTGCTTGGTTTTGCTGGCAGTTTCGTGTGGAATAATTGGCATGAACCAATATAGAATCCCATAGCAAAACACAGCTATAAAATTGTCAGAATCTAGCCATGGAGTGGGGGTTTACTTCAGTTCCACCAGTGCTTACACTGAGTTCCTGGATCATGCAGTGTGATAGACCTGGCAAACCCATTATTTTGGAAACGATTGTGCATTGCAAAGGACAATGGGAAATCACTTTTTTTGTGTTTTTGTGCTTCCTTACATGTTTTCACTTAATTAAATATGTTTACAATAATTTTGGTTTCTATTTTTTTTTAATTAGAAATTTAATTTTAACCAATATTTTTGAGAGTCAGGAATATTTAATAAGGCACATCAGCTTTGACGGGTGGCAAAGCTGGAAGCATGGCTTTGCCATCTGTCAAAGTAGTTGTGGGTGCTACTCATCTGATCTGTCTGTGTACCTGTAATTCTGATATGAGAGGCCTATTTGGACATTGAACCTCACGGCTTGGCTGCCAGGCTTTGCTGGCCAGCAAGATCATCCATACTACTGCTAACATAGTCTGCTGAATGGGTCTCACTCCCCACACTCACTGCTTCCCATGTCCAGAGCATAGAAGGTCAAGATCCTTATGGATGATCTCACTGGCCAACACAGCCAAGCAACCAAAGAGTGAGGCTGCATGTCCAATTCAGTTCTGGTAGAATTGTAGACACAGATAGTTCAGAAAAGCATCACCGACAAATACATTGGCAGATTGCAAAACCATACTTCCAGCTTTGCCTTTTGTCAAAGCCGTTGTGTGTTTGTTGTCATTCCTGTCATTCAAAGATTTTTTAGAAGTTATTAAAAATGAAATTGCTAATTTAAAAAATAAATAAGTGAAACCAAAAACACTTTGTACATATTTAAATGAATAAAAATACTAAATAAATCACAATTTACCATTCTCCCTTGCGATGCACAATCATGTTCTGAATGGGTCGGGTTTGCAATCTATCCCAGTGCTTAATACGCTCCCCATCTTTATATACAAATTTTGAAAACTGCAGTGATATCTTGTTGTTTATTAATTGTGCAATTTTGCTCGTCTCCAATGTTTGACCTCCTCATTTTCTCCACATGGTTAGCTCTGTTCCTTAATCATCAGATGACGGTCACTCAATGAATATCCATCTGTGATCATGTATATTGCCGCAAACACTTTGGCTCTTTTATTTAAAGTTACATTGCTATGCCGTCAAAAGAGAGAGCAGAATATGAAAGAGGAGCCAAATCGGAAGATGTGACAGAAAAAAAACCTCCTTCCCGAATCTTTACTAGCACTTAAATCTAAAATGTTATTTTAATGGTGTAAATGCAGAAACAGTAGAATATTACATATAGTATATTTTTCCCCCAACAACAATATTTTTCCCCCAACAACAACTAGCTCTTTCCCCCAACAACAATTAAAGATAATGTGCAGGGAAGAGGTGGCAGTATTGATTGCAGCAGGCACTGAGGGAAATTTAATTTAATGTGTGAATATAATGATTAGACCAGGCCAATTTGTCTGCTGTGGTTCCACAGGGTTTGGACATCTTTGGGTGTTAGAAAAAGATGAAATGTTTGTGCACTTGATATCACTCACATTGATGTGATTTAAAAATCATAAACTAAAAGCTATTAGCTCATTAATGAAACAAAGCATGACTTCTCTGGATATGAAACTAAATTAGAGACTTTTGAAACTAATGCTCAATAACATCTGGTACTTTACCCTGAGGCATTGCAGATATAAACTTGTATTTAAGAGAGAGGTACTTGAAATGCATTTTCTATGATGTGTTGAAGCATCATAAACTTTATTTTGCATTTTGAGAATAACATATGAATACATGCTTGCTATTTAATAATTTTAATATTAACTTGAAATGTTTTATGTTATTCTGAACCATTATTCCAGATTAGTCTTGATTTTGGAAGTTGTTGTCGTGGCTATCCCTCGAGGTCGAGGATGATGTCCTATGTTCTTTTGTTTTTATGGACTCTCAGGTGGCTTATGAGTCCAATCCTGGCTTTGAAAGTTCTTCGGCATTCAGGACAGGTAATTCCAGATGGCAGATTGGGCTTTGGTTGTTGCTGCCTCTCTTTCCGTTTTCTTCTCTTTCTAATTCAGCACATCTGTTGGCTTCGAAGGTCGCTGTTCCTTCTTGGGTGATGGTTCGCCAGAGTTTCCTGTCCTTGGCATTGGTTTCCCAATAGTCAATGTCGAATTCACATTTCTTCATGCTGGCTTTTAAGGCATCTTTGAATCTCTTCTTTTGTCCGCCTCTTTTACATTTGCCTTATTTGAGCTGGGAGTAGAAGGTTTGCCTTGGTAGACGCTCGTCTTCCATCCGAACAACATAACTGACCCATCTTAGTTGGTTCTTGATGATGAAGGCTTCGATGCTAAATGTTTTTGCTTCATTCAGAATGCCAGCTGATATTTAACATGCTTCGAAAATATCGTTGATGGAAATTTTCAAGTGTTTTCAGATGGCGTTGGTTTCTGATGCATACAGGAGCGTTGGAATCACTACTGCATTGTACACTAATATTTTGGTGTCTGTTCGGATGTCACGATTTTGAAGGACTCTCGTTCGAAGACGTCCAAAATCTGTTCCAGCACACTTAATACGATTTTGGATCTCGTCATGAAGGTCGACATTGGAGGAGAGGTGACTTCCAAGGTACAGAAAGTGATCCAAATTTTCCAGGGTTGTTTCACCAAGTTGAATTGATGGTTCTTTTCCAATTTGTCTCAGTTGGTGATGATTGGTAGAGTCTTGAGTTGATCGTAAGTCCAAGTTTCTTTTTTGCACTGTTGAAGGCAGTCAGGATCTGTTGCAGATAATTTTCTGAGAGAGCTGCAACACAGTTGTTGTCTGCGTATATTGGAACTCGATGACGGAGCTCATAGATGTGGTAGTTTTGGACTTGAGACGGCAAGATTGAAAAGTCTGCCATCTGTTCTGTAGATGATTTTGATTCCTGAGGGTGAGTCATCCTTGTTGATGTGGATGGTTGTTGCAATGAAGATGGTGAATAGTGTTGGAGCAATCACGCATCCCTGTTTCACTGCTGATCTTACTTGAAATGGCTCACAGTTGCTGTTGCTGGCCATGACAGTGGCAAGTATGTCATCGTGGAGGAGTCTCAGGATTCAAATGTAATTTTCAGGACATCCATAGGTGGATAGGACGTCCCATAAGAATTCCCTTGATACCGAGTCGAAAGCCTTAGTGAAGTTGATGAATGCCATGTACAACGGTTGAAGTTGTTCACAACATTTTTCTTGTAGTTGACGCACTGTGAAAATCATGTTGGCTGTTCCACTGTGTCTCTGAAAGGATCTTCTCGGCTAAAGGCTTGAGTCGGATGTTCATGATGCGGGCGAGGCCCTTGCCTTCTGTTGCTAACTGAAATTCCACGATAGTTTCCGCAGTCAGATCGATTGCTTTTCCTTTTGTAGATGGTAATGATTGCTGTTTCTCTAAAGTCTCCTCGTACATCTTCATTTATCCAGATCTTGATGAGAAGTTGATGCAGATGGTAATGGAGCAGGTTACCTCCAATTTTGTAGACCTCGGCTGGTGTTCCATCGAGTCCTGCTGCCTTGTTGTTTTTGAAGGTTTTGATGACTTCCGTGACTTCTTCAAGTGATGGTAATCTGCTTAGGGAGTCGTCAACAGGCTGCTTTGGAATGTTGTTGATCACGTTCCTGTCAAATGAGGGAGTTTGATTTAGATTTTCAAAGTGCTCCCTCCATTTAAAATAAATGTCAGCATTGCTCTTCAGGATGGTTGACCCATATTTGCTTTTGAGAGGGGCTTGCCCATGAGTGGATGGACCAAAAATGGCTTTGGTTGCATTGGAAAAAGCCTCGAGTGTCGTTGATGCCTGCTAGTTGTTTAAATTTCCTGAGCTTTCTCTCTCCACCATTGGTTTTTCAGGTTTCGAGTGCTCTTCTGGACTGCAGCCTTGCATTCCTGATAGAACTTCCTTTTAGTAGCCGACTGTTGGTCATTTTGTAAGGTGCTGAAAGCTTTACTCTTTTCATCAATGAATTGTTGGATTTGTTTGTTATTATCGTCGAACCAATCCTGATTTTTTTTAAACTTGAACCCAATTGTTTCCTTGCAGGAGGCAATGATAGCGCTCTTCAATAGATTCCAGTGTTCTTTGACAGATGGTGGGATTTGTTGAGGCAGTTGTTCTTGAAGTTTTTGTTGGAACTTCTGTACATGGTTGATGTCTTGAAGGACGTCAACATTGAATTTCTTGATGATGTTCTGGTTTTGATGTTTCCATTTGGGCTGAATCTTCATTCTCATGGTGGACGAGATGAGACAATGGCCTGTCCAGCACTTGTTGGCACCAGTTACGGCTCTTGTTTTCAGTACACGTTGTTGGTCACAGGATCATACGATGATGTAGTTGATGAGATGCCAGTGTCTGGAGCGTGGATGCTGCCAGGAGACTGTGCCTGTTTTTCTGGCGAAATAAGGTGTTTGTATTCACCAGGTTGTGTTCAGCACATTTGGTGAGGAGGAGTGTTCCATTGGCAGTGACCTTGCCAACTGCTTCCTTGCTGAGTGTTCTGGCCTATGATCTTTCCCGACTCTCTCCCAAGAGAATGATCTTGTCATTGTTGGGAACAGAGGAAAGGACATCGTCCAGTGTGCGTAGCACCTCTCCTTTAATTCGCCTTCAGTGTCTAGAGTTGGAGCATAGGCGCTGATGATGGTGGTGTATTGGTTCTTGACGAGCTGGATTCGTAGAGACATGTCATTCATTGATTACAATTGGTTGCTCTGTCAGCTTCTGAAGTAGGCTGTTTCAGATGGCAAAACCCATTCCGTGGATCCACGGTTGAGCAGGCTCAAGACCTTTCCAGAAAAAGGTGTATTGATCTTGTTCTTCCTTTAGTTGCCCTTCTCCAGCCCTGCTGGTCTCACTCAGAGCAACGATGTCAAAGCTGAATTTTTGGAGTTCTCGAGGAGGTACTTAGAAACATAGAAACATAGGAAATAGGTGCAGGAGGAGGCCATTCGGCCCATCGAGCCAGCACCGCCATTCATTGTGATCATGGCTGAGTTGGTCTGAGTTTCTTCTCTCTAGTTGGTCTGAGTTTGGGTTGTCCATCAGAGTTCATATGTTCCAAGTTTCATAGTTTCCCTTCTTGATGGTTTTCAACCGCATGATGGTGATCCCTCTGGACGCGGCTTTCCAGACAGGACGAGACGAAGCAGACTATTTTTAGGGGACCTTTTCTAGCCCCATCCCAGTGCAGGGTGAGCAGTGGATCCTAAATAGACAAAAGGTGCAGGAGTAGGCCATTTGGCCCTTTGAGCCAGCACCACCATTCAATGTGATCATCGCTGATCATCCACAATCAGTATCCTGTACCTGCCTTTTCCCCATATCCCTGACTCCGCTATCTTTAAGAGCTCTATCTAACTCTCTCTTGAAAGCATCCAGAGAACCTGCCTCCACCGCCCTCTGAGGCAGAGAAATTCACAGACTCACAACTCTCTGTGAGAAAAAGTGTTTCCTCATTCCGTTCTAAATGACTTACCCCTTCTTCTTAAACTGTGGCACCTGGTTCTAGATTCCCACAAGATCGGGAACATATTTCCTGCCTCTAGCGTGTCCAAACTCTTAATAATCTTATATGTTTCTATAAGATTCCCTCTCATCCTTCTAAATTCCAGAGTATACAAGGCCAGCTGCTCCCAGCCGCTCCAAATAGGGTTGTTCAGACATGAATACTGGTACCGAACAACTTCTGTCCAAAGTTGAGCGATTGAATCAAGTATTCACCGCTTCCGTGCCGGATCTTGACTAGGAGCTTCCAGCCATCACGTGGCCTGCCCCCATTCGTCCTTCCCCGATCGCCGAAAGTCTTTTGTGCTGCTCACAGAACAAAGACCCCTATGGGTGGGTACTTGATGTTGCACTCCAAGAAGCACACGGTCCTTCACAAATCAATCAACTAATTCCAATGGCAAGGAAACCAAGATGAATGGAGCTGATAGATCTGTTGCAGCCTTCATCTGCCTTCACAGCTGTTGAGTTCAAGATAACTTTGTCCTCCTGGTCCGCCGTTGAGGTCTTGTGGGTTGGATCATTCTTAGACTGGACCCTCATCCTCGACCTTATCACCATGGGTGGCCCTACCAGAAGCTGGTGGTTTAGACGGCATCATTCTCGGAATCATGGGGGCATGCAAGCCTCTTCACCACGACAAGGTAAACGATCCAAAGAGGTTTGGAAGTATACACATCATTAACACTAATGATGCATATGCTGTGAAATATTGAACAATACATATAAATACATGTTGCCCACAATGTGTTTTTTTAATATATTGTTCATGATCCTTTGAATCTAGCTAAAGACAGAAGCTGCTTAATTTGAATGGTTTCAGCTGTTTAGAAAACAATAGTGTCACACTATATTATTCTTTAAGCACGGCTGCAATTATATTAAGAAGCTATACATCGCACAGTTCTAAGGGTTTCTTATAAGAGATATGCCTTAATTGAGAAACTAGCTTGCAATCTTGGATATAACATGTCTTCAAATGACTGCAACATTGCTGGTGTAATCCTTAGTCCAGAACTGAGGTGTCCTTGACAGCCACTCATCAGAGTATTCACTTTGTCATGTCAAATATTCGCAAACACATAACATCTGTGGATAGTTGTTTCTCCAGGCTTGATGAGAATTCATTTATACGTCCACTCTAGTCACCTGGTTGCTTGTGGAAGCACCATGCTGTCACATCCCACCTTGTTAACCAAATGAGGTCACCTGTGGGTAACTGATAGAATATCATCTGAGGCTCTCAAGCATACAGATGTCAGTATTACATTAATATCAAAATATAGTTGGTAACTTATGAGTTGATCGTAGCCAGCTGCAACTTTAGACCAGAGAAATCTTTGGATTTAAACTGGTAGCAGAATCACACAATAGTTGTAGCACAGAAGAAGCTCACTTGGCCTGTTGCATCTGTTATGATTTTGTGCAAGAACCACTCCAACCAGACGCACTGCTTTGCTCACTCACCATAGCCTTGCAATTTATTCTCATATCAGGGATTTTTAATGCTACAACTGAATCTGCCTCAACCACAAGCTCAGTAATACATTCATCTACTTCCAGCTGTTTTCCTGGTTTATCTGTTTTGCACAGAAAGAATGGATTTCACCCAACAGTACTTCAAAAGTGCATTATATATGTCAGATATACAAGCCAGATGGATTTATTATTTCAGTTTCCAAAATATGAATGTTTATAATCTTTCTAAAATATGACAGATTTTTGGGGAGATTTCTTTTTGGGGAGATAATAGATGTTACAAAATTGTGAAGTAATTTCAAAGAAAAAATGCCTATAAATTAGATCATGCTTAAAAAATTAATATCAATGTCCTGCGCAAAACACCTCCTGGCTTCACTAGCAACATGGCGCAAGTGGATCATATAGATGGGCAAAGGAAATCTCCCCTTGGTGTCCTCACAAAATTATGTTCAAGTTCCATCTGAAAGAATCAAATGTGATTGCAATGTATGAAGCAAAAAAACCCTTCATATATTTAATATTATATCAATATTTCATTCCAGATATAGCCAATTTCTGCTTAAATATGGCACCTGCATGGGACCATTCTTGACAATCAGGTGGCGCCAGCAATGGCTGCCTTGCCAACAGTCTGTCTGTCCCTTCCTTCTTTGTGCTTAAATGGTATGTGTTAAATGTATGTTTTTAGTGTTCTTTAGCATGTTTTATGTGGAGGATGGGTGGTGGGGGGGGGGGCAGAGTTGGGGAAACTTTTTTCTGATCTCTTACCTCAACGGTGATGTGATTTTTTTCCTTTTCATATCTCCATCCGCACTGCGGCCTAACATCAAGGAGTTGGCGGCCTTTGCTGGAGATCGAAATGGAGCACCACTGCGGGATCCTGCAGACTTACCATCACGGAGCACACGATCCCTTTGCCAGAGATCGACCTCGGAGCTCCAACCGTTGGTGCCTGCGGACTTTAACATCACAGAGCTCGTGGTCTCTGGTTAGAGATAGATTTCGGGAAACTCCAAGCCGCAGGACCCTCAACCACCCCGATGTGGGGGCTTTGATCGCCCCGACGCGGGAGCTTCGACCGTCGGCTTCGGGAGCTTTGATCGCCCCGACTGCGGATGGTTCAACTGCACCGACCACGGGAGAATAAAGAGGAATAAGTTGAACTATTTTGCCTTCCGTCACAGTGCGGAATGTGGGGAATCCACTGTGGTGGATGTTTATGTTAACTTTTATAGTATGTAGTTGTGTGTCATGTTACGTTTTTTTCATATGGCTGTATGGTAATTTGCACATCACTGTACCTTAATGGGTACACGCGACAATAAATTGCCCTGAGTACAACTGGGGTCTTGTTTTGTTGAAAGACCTTTCAATTTCAAAAGAATAATGACAAAAATTAGATCCTCTTGGATGTTCTTTGTGTTTAAACATGAAATTCATTTTTTGGACATTAGAACACACTAGTGATTATTTTGGAGTCAATTAATGACCATTGTGAAATTGCCCTGAGTACAACTGGAGTATTGTTCATATTGCTTCAACATTGCTTTCACTTGTCAAAATGCTTACATGATGACATAATTTTACTTTGGAAATGTACAAACAAAACAGTTTAAAAAGAAACTGATCAGGAGGCTTGTTTATTTAGATTCTTCCCAATTAAGCTGCTTAGAAAGTGTGACATTGAAGATATTTTTCCCATATATACTGACAAAGCATATGATCATGATTTATTTGTTTACAAAAGAAAGCAGTTATGCGACATCTACACGGCTTGATACCTTATATATTTTGTTAAGTTTTTATAAGGAGAAACAATAGTTTACAATTTAACGAGAACGACTATGATTAGAACAAAATGTAATGCATATTGAAAATAGTGGTGAAACAATACAGGAATTATATTTTGTGTAATTATTATGTGTATTTTTTAAATTATTTTTTTATTTTTATTTTTATTTATTAGTACATTAAATTACAATCAATTACATTAATACCTACCACGTATATCTTATTACATTTAATGTACCCCTTCATTTTTTAAAGCTATTAAAAAAAGATTGAAATTGAGAAAATAGAGAGAGTGAAAGAAAATAGTGTTAGTGTAAAAGCGTGACGAAATGTGTATTTTTTCAGTGACAGACTTTAATTCCCTCTGCCTGTTGGAAACTAGATAATAGTGAAATTGAAGTGACAGACTCACTGACCCTCATGCAAACTCCTGCCATTTTATCAATGGCTCTCTATGAAGTGACCTTGGTACTTACCTGATTCGGGGAACATCTGATAAAGCTGTGGAAATTGGAATCACTTGGTGTTCACTCTGAAAATATGTTCATTAATATGTGATGATGCAGCAGAAGATAAGGTAAATGCTGAAGTAATTTCTGTGAAGTTGCAAGAAGGAATGATTCCCTGCTCAACCTAGAACTTGTATATATGGCATTAACTTGATTTGACTTAATTTAAGGTAATTGCTATTTAGCTAATTATTACATGAATATGGTGCAACATAGTTAGACTGAATGTAAATTGGTTGGCTTTTCTGCATCTGTTCTCATTAGCATACAACTTTTCATTCAAATTCACAGCAACACTTCTCGGTTGGTACAACTTTAGCAGCCAATTGGCTAGCCTTACAACTTGTCTCCTTTTGTAGCTTCGAGGGACTGTATTTCATAATCAAAAACAGATAGCATTGGAAACACTCAGCAGGTCAGAAAAGTGAAGCAGAATTAATGTACCAGGTCAGGCATCGTTTGTCAGTCATTGTTCACCTTATCTTACACTGGTTAGACACTGGCGGTATGATTTCTTAAAATAGAAAAACAATGTCAGCTTTCTATATTAGTCTTTCAATAATAGTATCCCCACTCCTCCAAGCTCTAGCACATGGAGACAAATGTACCTACAAAATACTTTCAATTCTCCATGCCGGTCACTGCAGGCTATTATGAAATAATTGCTCTTGATGCTGTAAATGACCATACAATCTTGTCAATATTGCTACAAATACAGAAAATGCTGGAAACACTCAGAACAGGATCTAAAATATTAAACTTGTCTCTGCCCAAAGATTTCTGGAGGTTTGAGTGGAAAATAGAGATAATTAAACAAAATTATGGTTAGGGTGCACACTGGTTGACATTGACTAAGAAGGATAAAGACATGATTCCATGCTGTACGAATGAATCTAAATACCTGTCCATCATCTTTAAAAAAAACTTTAAATCCCTGGCCTTAAACTGGAGAACTAGCATTTGGAATAGTACTGAAATCCAAGCACACAGAATGCACAGATGCAGAGGGTAAATAGTAGGATTGCAATAATGTAGCTATGAATTGGATAATTGCAATGGAATATTTTTAATTACGTATAGAATACCCCATTTGGCAATTGCCTGCAGCAGGTGCCTATAGATCTCTTAGGGGGCAGTGCAAGAGATTATTGAATGTGTAGAGAAAAAAAAGCATACTTGGATGTATTATAAATCATGGAGATGTGAATCCATGATTAGTTCTTGCCATCTGTTAATTCCCCATTGTTAACTAATATGGATTTGGAAGGTCGAAGTTCAAGGTCCACAATGTCCTGGACTCCAGCAACTTGACCGGAAGAACTGCAGAACCCTGCCCTCAAAGTCTCGCTGAAAGACCTGACTGCTGGATACCTGTGAACTCTGGACACTCCAATGTCCTACAGGTTTGTAGTTTAATTGGCTTGGTGCATGTGTAAATTGTCCCTAGTGTGTGTAGGAAGTGCATGGACTCGGTGGGCCGCAGGGCCTGTTTCCGCTCTATATCTCTAAACTAAACGAAACTATGACCCAAGCTTTGCCAGCTATCAAAACTTCAGTGTGTTTTAAAGGTGTAAATTTAGATTTGTTTTCATTTTTTAATAATACGATCAGCTCAAACCTTTAAACACAGAAATAGTTAAATGAAACAAAATCGATTTTTTAATGGAATGTACTATACCTCCAGCATTCTTATTTGTGACCCTAGTGTCCCCATTAACATCCTGCACTAGATCTAAATTCATGTGGGATCTTCATCCATTCCTTTAATGCTCAGAAGAATTGAAATCTCTAACTTTATGAGGCACACAGCCTGGACAGATATAGAGCTAAGTTCTGAATCTGACTTCACATGTGTAAATGTTCTGGATTTGCCTCGGGTTAAATGGGTGAATGTCAGCAGTTCCACTCACACCATCAACATTTGCCAGCAAAACCTGGGCCTATATATCTAAATGTGTCCATTGTGTAATTTCCAATCATTTTATCCTTTGTCCAAGACGTACTCTCTTGCTGCCTTTTCTCTTCCTCGTCGAGCTCTTGCTCATCAACTTCTCAATTTTTTGTAACTCACCATGCCAACATTAAGTTCTGCGTTTATCCCTCAAAATTGTCTGGGCCTGTTGAATTTGATTCTGTCCGCATGATAACAAGAAATAGCTGAGAGCCTTGGATTCAGCAAAGGCTATGGGACCAGAAGAATGTCAGGCTGTAGAACTGAAATCCTATGCTCCACATCAAGTCAGAACTTTAGCCAAACCTTTCCACTGTAGTTGCAGTACTGGCAGCGACCTAACAATGTGGAGGCCTTCGCATATATGCCCTGATCACCAAAAGAAGAACAAATCCAATTATCACACAATTCATATAGTCTCAGTCATTCAGTAAATTGTCAGCTACATGCCATCAAGCAGTACTTATTTGCAACTACTTATCAACAACCTGCTCATCAATGCCAAGCTTCTGTGTGCTCAGACCTTATCACAATTTGCTCCAGATATGGATCAAATAACTGAATTCCAGAGATTAAGTGACTGTTGTTAACATTAAAGTAGCATTTGGCTGAGTGTGGCACAAAGGAATCGTGATGAAGCTGAAGTCAATGGGTATCAAGTCAATAGTTGGGGTCATACCTTACAGAAAAGAAGGTGATTGTGGTTGTGGAAGAGCAAGTGTCGCAACATCAACATCCTGGAAGTGGGGGAGAGGTGTTTGGTTGTCAATGACTGGAAGGACTATACATGATTACAATCGAGTGCACAGATACATGATAAAGGGAATAACCTTTAGCTCAAGATGAAGTTCAGTAAAATCAAATTAAAGATAGTCAGAGGGTCTCCAATGATATCCCATGATCAAATGAGGTTCTTTGGGTGAGTAAGTTATTTTGTAATAGCTTGTTGGATTCAATTATAGCCACTTTATTTTTGTACCCCTCATTGTGAATTACCACATAAGTGGACCCTGTATTTACATATCAAACTAAGCAAAATCTGATTGTCTTAAAGTTGTCTCTCATCTGTTATTTGTTCTCAGAAAATCGATTCAGCCTGTTCCATGTCTTCTGGAAAGTTTAGATCATTATCCTTTCAGCAAAATTGAGTTCTCATTACACAGGTAACAAATGAGCACTGAGGATGCATTCCCAAGAATGAGAGCACCAATTGAATCAGTGATAAAAGGGGATATTTTAGCTTTCTATATAGAGATGAAATGCTGACCTTGCTGCTGTATGAAGAACAGTGAAGAACAGTGCAAATCCCATTCCTCCCCGCTGCTGCACCTTGATGTGCCAGGAACCTGCTGTGAATATTTGCAATTTTTGTTGCTGTGCATCGCTGGGCTAAGAAACTGGCAGGAACTCCATGTCCGCCTAATGCTGCATGTTGTTGCACCAGAAACCTAATGCTCTCAAATGTTGCTGCTTAGTTTTGAGATGCAGGGCTCCATGTTGTACCATAGCCAACATGTCACGTGTGAGCCACTGATTGGGACTGGCTTTAATAAGTTTCAACGCACTCACACCTCCTCAATACTCGCTCCTTCAATGTGCTGACAGACTATCTAAATCCTTGGTGTCCCTCTTCACCACCTGTAGATGTGGGAAAAACTGTTGCTCCCCACCCCTTTCTGTTTGACTGCATCCTCAATTTGGAGTTTTTGGCAAGTTTTGAAAATATTTATTTATTTGTTGTTAGTGCAATTGCTGGACAGCAGTAATTCCTCTGGGGCATCCATTCCCACTGTTTGCTAACTTGAGTTTTGACCTATTTTCAGTTTTTATTTCTTTAATTAGCTTGCGTTTTGTCCTATTGCTTAACCTTTTGAGTCTGTGTATTCTAATTTTATGGAACAGTGACTCTATAAAGGATTAATGGGAATTCTAATATTGTGACAGTACCCTTAACTATTCTTTATTTCTGTTCTTCAAAAATTAAATAAATTTGGACAATCACGTCTTTCATTTGGGGGATTTTTTTATTACATTTTTTAGTTTCTGGACATTTTTCTTTTAATATTGAGTAAGGATTCAATGGATATTTGAATTAATATTGTTAAACAAATTAGTATTTATTAACCTTCACAAAAATCTATACACAAATGCCAATATCGACCACTAAACCTTTCAAACCAATCTTTATCTTGGTCACTAATCCCTCTTCCCTAACTTCTTTTAACAGCAGCATTTGCCATGCATCTGGTCCAGGGTCTAATCTTCATTTAAATTAGTTTATCAATTGTCCTTCCTCTTTGTATCTTATGTATTTACATCTTTCTTTCTCTCTTCTTCTGGGCTTGTGTCCTTCATTTGTGTTTTTTTCATGTTAATCGGATGTGCAGGAGTGGGCGCCGTTTGTACGGGCGCCTGCCTGCAGTCCGTCCTCTAACCCTTTTTATTGTCTATAACTTTTATTTGGAGGTCTATTCTTTCTATGTGGGGGGTGGGGGGTGGGGAAACTGTTTCAACCCCAGTCCTACCTGGTCGGAGATGCGGTTTTCCTCCAAATCGCATCTTCGCTCTCCCCATGCGGCCTTCCATTGGGCTGGAGCGGCGTTCCTGCCGGGACCACAGCGGTCCAACCTCCCCCCCCCCCCTCCAGCATATTGTTAGCAGTTTCATTCTCTTCATTTTGACATTTAACATTTTTAATTTTATTACTTTGTCCTTTGTTCACATATTCAAGCTTTATTTTAAGTTTGTGATCATTGGTGTATTTGTTTTAACTTTACTCCTCTTTGCTGTTCTGATATGTTTTACATTATTAGATCCTGCTGTGCAACCTCGCCTGTTTTATGTACTGGATTTTCACACTGTGTCTACCACAAAATCGGTCTGTGTATTTCTGATGAAATGTAGGGAAAAAAACTTTGCAAATGGACAAACTATTAAGCGCCAGATATCACAGAAGCTTCTCAGAAATGAACATGAAGAAAAATATTAATAAACAAAATTATGAACAATTCCATCGACATGTTTATCCATTTGTAAATTATCTACTATTTTTATATCAGAAAACATATTTAATCAGCACATTGCTCAGTTATTGGAAACATTCAGATGGCACACCTAAAGTGTTTTCAAAAACATATATAAAGAGCAGCTTTTATTAATTAACTTTCATGGTTAATTATTTTCATTTTTTGTGCTTACTAATTAATGATTGTTGTTATTAAATTATGAATTGATGCAGATATTTCAAGTGTTAAGGCTTCTGAAATGAAACAAGCTCTCTTTTATTTTATTACTTACAGATTATATATGGTTTCGGTTCATTGCAAATCTCAAGATACATAGAGTTCAATTATACTCAGATACAATGCTGAGTACACCATCAACTCCCCGATGACAGAAGTAAATAGGTCATAGTTACAGTGTTGTATTGTTGAAACAGAATGAGTGAACTGCTTGCCTCAGTTAGAAATCTGATGCAGCTCATGGAATTAAAAGCCAGTGCACCATCTGCCAGTGTACCACTATAGTATCCAACAATAGCTCGTCTTGGAAACGGGTTTGCCATTATTAGCAGCAAGGTCCTTTAAAAGTTGTGATGGCCGATACATTTGTATTAAGAACTCAAGTCAGTCAGAACCTTGATTACCAGCTGTAACAAGTCAAATTTGAAACCAATTGACATGACAGTTGCAGAAAACACTGAAAATATATTGAATCTGCCTTTTCTTTTGATTATTCATGCTGATGTTTAAATTATGCCAGTTTATAACACAATTAATTGCATGCTGTCAAGTATTATAGAGTAAGTCTACCAGAAGAAGGTGAATTATTTTTTTAATGTTTAGGGTTAGGTTTAGATTCATTATTGTTATGTGCAGTGAAAAGCTTTGTTTTGCATGCTATCACATCAGACAATACTTGTATATAAACACAATCGTCAACTTCAAGCATAATAGATAGAGTATAAGGGAAGATACAGAGTGCAGAATATAGTTCTCAGCATCGTAGTGCATCAATTCTAGAGACAAGGTCCAAAGTCCGCAATGGGATAGAGGTGAATCAGATAGTACCCTAGCTTATGGAAGGACTTCCCAAAAGCTGGATAACAGAGGGAATGAAGTTGTCCCTGAGCCTGGTGGTTCTTGTATAGATAATTGGGTGGAGCCTCGATGACAGCTGAACAAACTCTGTCAACATCTATTTCTATTACTTTCCCTATAGACAGAATTAGTCTCAGTGTCTGGCTTTACCACAAGGTGAATCCCAGGATAACGATGGGAAAAAAAAAGTTGTTTCTGTAGTTCATTGATACATCAGAGGGGGTGGGGTAGCTCTGTTGGTAAGGAATGAAATTCAGTCCCTTGCGAGGGGTGACATAGAATCAGATGTTGAGTCAGTATGGATAGAACTGCGGAATTATAAGGGTAAAAAGACTTTAATGGGAGTTATCTACAGGCCTCCAAATAGTAGGTTGGATATAGGGTGCAAGTTGAATCAAAAGTTAAAATTGGCATGTTGCAAAGGTAATGCAGCGGTGGTTATGGCAGATTTCAACATGCAGGTAGACTGGGAAACTCAGGTTGGTGCTGGACCCCAAGAAAGGGAGTTTGTGGAGTGCCTCCGAGATGAGCTAGTCAAGAATATAAAGGAGGATAGTAAAAGCTTCTTTAGGTATATGTAGAGGAAAAAATTAGTTAATACCAAAGTTGGACCATTGAGGGCAGAAACAGGTGATTTTATTATGCGGAACAAGTAAATGGCGGACGAGCTGAACAGGTACTTTGGATCTGTCTTCACTAAGGAAGACACAAACAATCTCCCAGGAGTACAAGTCGCCAGAGGATCTAGGGTGATGGAGGAACTGAAGGAAATTCACATTAGGCAGGAAATGGTGGTGGGTAGACTGATGGGACTGAAGGCTGATAAATCTCCAGGGACAGATTCAGGAACAGTTCCTGTGGATTGGAGGGTAGCTAATGTTATCCCACTTTTTGAGAAAGGAGGGAGAGAGAAAATAGGGAATTATAAACCACTGGAGTCAATTATAAAAGGTGAAATAGCGGCACATTAGGATAGCAGTAACAGGATCGGTCCAAGTCAGCATGGAATTACAAAGGGGAAATCATGCTTGAATAATTTTCTGGAATTTTTTGAGGATCTTACCAGGAAATTAGACAAAACAGTGGATGTTGTGTACCTGGACTTTCAGAAAGCCTTTGATAAGGTCCTAAATAGGAGAATGGTGGGCAAAATTAGAGCACATGGTATTGGGGGTAGGGTACTGACATGGATAGAAAATTGGTTGGCAGACAGGAAAGAATGAATAAGGATTAACGGGTCCCTTTCAGAAGGCTCCGTGCTGGGACCGCAGCTATTTACAATATACATTAATGATTTAGATGAAGGGATTCAAAGTAGCAAATTTGCAGATAACACAAAGCTGGGTGGCAATGTGAACTATGAGGAGGATGCAATGAGGATGCAGGTTGACTTGGACAGGTTGGGTGAGTGGGCGGATGCGTGGCAGATGCAGTTTAATTTGGATAAATGTGAGGTTATCCACTTTGGTGGCAAGAACAGGAAGGCAGATTATTATCTGAATGGTGTCGTTAGGAAAAGGGGAAGCACAACGGGATCTGGGGGTCCTTGTACATCAGTCCATGAAAGTAAGCATACAGGTAGAGCAGGCAGTGAAGAAAGCTAATGACATGTTGGCCTTTATAACAAGAGGAGTTGAGTATAGGAGAAAAGAGTACAGGGCCTGCAGTTGTACAGGCCCCTAGTGAGACCAAACCTGGAGTATTGTTTGCAGTTTTGGTCTCCAAATTTGAGGAAGGACATTATTGCTATTGAGGGAGTGCAGCATAGGTTCAGAAGGTTAATTCCAGGGATGGCGGGCCTGTCATATGTTGAAAAAATGGAGTGACTGGGCTTGTATACTTTGGAATTTAGAAGGATGAGAGGATATCTTATTGATACATATAAGGTTATTGAGGCATTGGACACGCTAGAGACAGGAACCATGTTCCCGATGTTTGGGGTGTCCATAACCAGTGTCCACAGTTTAAGAATAAATGGTTGGCCATTTAGAACGGAGATGTGGGAAAACTTTTTCACCCAGAGAGTTGTGAATCTGTGGAATTCTCTGCCTCAGAAGGCAGTGGAGGCCAATTGAATGAGTGAGTGAGTGAGTGAATGAATGAATGAATAAGTTTATTGGCCAAATATTCACATACAAGGAATTTGCCTTGGTTCTCCACCCGCAAGTGACAACATGACATACAGTGACAGTTAAGAATGATACATAAAACATTAAACATTAATAATAAAACATTCAAATAAAATTTGATTTGTTTCTTAATTACACCTAACATAAAAAGCAAGCAAATTCTCAGGCAGCAAACATGCTGGAGGCAATGTGGCCAAACAGACGCAAATCATGCACATATCTTCTGGAGTTGCCCAAAAATAGAACCATTTTGGGATAGAGTGAATTCAGTATTAAAGGAGGTATTAGGATACATAGTCTCCAAAAAGTGTTCCATTTTATACCTGGGTAATATAAATACAGTGGTGCTGAAGGGAGAGCACTACTTGGTTAAAATCCTACTCACAGCTGGCAGAAAGGCCATTACAAGAAACTGGCTTGCAGCGGACACACCCAGACTTAGACAATGGTTAGACATAGTACAGGAAATATTTGTGATGGAGAAAATGACATATTCTCTAAGAGTAAAAGAAGATGAGTTTAACAGAAAATGGGAAAAATGGTTTAGTTATAGAAATAAAGACATCAACACTGTATAATTGTATTGACAATAATGTAAGTTATTGGAAATGTTTTAATAAGAAAATAGTTCTGTATTCTGCATCATTAATTGTAAACTGAACCCCCCGCTGCACTGTTGTACGTTTCACTGCATTGTTGTATGTTTCGTTGTTATATTTGTGTTTTATTTGTGTATGCATAAAAGCAATAAAGACTAAAGTGAAAAAATAAATTAAACATTATTGATTAAACATGTGAATTAAATAAAATACCAGAGCAAAAGGAGTCTACAGATTTTTGGTTATTGAGTAGAGCTACTACTCGTGGAAAAAAGCTGTTTTTATGTCTGACTGTGGCAGCTTTGACAGTCCGGAGTTGCCTTCCAGAGGGGATTCAAAGAGTTTGTAGCCAGGGTGAGAGGGGTCAGAGATGATCTTACCCGCTCGCTTCTTGGCCCTTGCAGTGTACAGTTCGTCAATGGAGGGAAGGTTGCAGCCAATAACCTTCTCAGCTGATCGGACGATTCGCTGCTGCCTCCGGGAGTCATGCTTGGTGGCTGAGCCAAACCAGACCATGATGGAGAAGGTGAGGACAGGCTCTACGATGGCCGTATAGAATTGGACCATCATTGCCTGTGGCAGATTGTGCTTCCTCAGCTGCCGCAGGAAGTACATCCTCTGTTGTGCCTTTTTGACTATGGAGTCAATGGTAGCCCCCCACTTAAGGTCCTTGGAGATTATGGTTCCCAGGAACTTAAAAGACTCCACAGATGTGACTGTAGTGTTGTTGATGGTGAGTGGGGTGAGGGGAGGGGGAGCTCTCCTAAAGTCTACAATCAATTCCACTGTCTTAAGAGCATTGAGCTCCAGGTTGTTGCGATGGCACCAGGACGCCAGCTGTGACACTTCCTGTCTGTAGGCAAATTCCTCCCCATCCTAGATCAGTCCAATCAGGGTTGTGACATCCGCAAACTTGAGAAGCTTGACAGAGGAGTCAGTGGAGGTGCAGTCATTTGTGTAGGGAGAGTAGAGGAGAGGGGAGAGTATGCAGCCTTGCGGTGCTCCTATGCTGAGGGTTTGCGGGTCCGAGATTTGCTTTCCCAGCCTCACATGCTGCTTCCTGTCTATCAGGAAGCTGGTGATCCACCGACAGAGGGGTTCAGGCACAGTCAACTCGGAAAGTTTGGAGTGTAGTAGCTCTGGCACAATTCAAGAGAGAGTTAGATGGAGCTCTTAAAGGTAACGGAGTCAAGGGATATGGGGAGAAGGCAGGAATGGGGTACTGATTATGGATCAGCCATGACCATAGTGAAGGACCAAACGGCCTACTCCTGCACCTATTGTCTTTTATCTAATGTCTTTTATCATTAATACTTTAATGATACATGTTACTACTGCCTCTTTAATAGAAGTGTCTTACCAAACAATGGCAATAAATGTAATGTATTTTTATTGGCATAGTTTGGTAAGACAAACTGAGTGGTGGGGTAATCGTAATATGTATCATTGGTATATCTTTTTTTTTAATGTTCTCTACTTTGTCCTAATTTGTGAAGTGAATAATAAGTATCATTGGTGTTGTTTACCATTCATCAATTGTTATCCTTGTTGCTGCATAGATTTTACTGTAACTGTAAGCAAACATGTTTTGTGAATATAATGTAGGTCCCATAGTTAAGCTACTGTTGCCAGCTTTGGTTTATGAGAATTCATATGTTCATGCTTAAACAATGGAAGAATGAATTATGACAGCTGTCAGGAAAATGGTCAGTGGCTGCTTGATCCTGTACAGACAATTACTTGCTGGTTGCTCATTAATGTAGTTGATTACATTGTGATTCCAGCAGACTGCAGTACAGTGAACAGGAGCATGCAGAATTTTTTTGGAAATTATTACCTTTTAAAACCAAATATAGGCTCCTATTTGTCTGTTCCTGATGTCTATGGGGAAGATGATGAAGATATTGTTAAAGATGCAGCAAACTCACTATGTCAAACAAGGTAACGTCTGTGTAGATTGAGGTTACTATTATTACCAATGCCTCTATCATAAGATCATGTGATAGGAGTAGAATTGGGCCATTCAGCCCATCAAGTCTACTCTGCCATTCAATCATGGCTACCTCTCTGTCCTGACCCCATTCTCCTGCCTTCTCCCCATAACCTCTGACACCCGTACTAATCAAGAATCTATCTATCTCTGAGTTTAATATACCCACTGACTTTTGTCTGTGGCAAATAATTCCACATATTCACCACCATCTGACTAAAGAAATTCCTCTTCACCTTCTTCCTAAAAGAACGTTCTTTAATTCTGACGTTATGATGTCTAGTCCTGGACACTCCCACTAGTGGAAACAGTTTCGCCACATCAACTCTTTAACAGCAACAAAGAACTGTAGAATAAAGTTCAGGCCAAAAACATTCCTTATTAATCTAGGTGGTTGGTATCATTCAGTACCAGTGTCTTACTGTAAATGCAGCCTCTTCGTGCATGGTCGTATAATAGTAAGATTAAACGAGAACTTACCAGTTTGAAGTTTGATCTTTATTTTATGAGGAGTTACGATGAGGGATTACGTGAAGAGCCCGTCCAGCACGCATGCGCGACATTCTTCAAAGCAGCGGTGTGAAATCACAGATAACAGTTGATGAGCTGAGTATAGTAAGATTCGAGAAAGTAGAACTACCAGCTGACTTTTATGAGGAGGGGTTGGGAGCGGAGGGCACGTAATCCCTCATCGTAACTCCTCATAAAATAAAGTTCAAACTTCAAACTGGTAAGTTCTCGTTTAATCTTACTATTTTACTTCGGAGTCACGTGAGTGACTACGTGAAGATTTCAAAGCTCTGTGATTTCATGTCGTGGACACGAGTCCATGCGTCACTCACTGCATCAATTGACCAAGGATTAGTGAACATAATCACACATTCAGGCATGACATAGATAAAGACATGCTGATGCTTTTTTATGAACAAGTAATAACAATAGTAACCCCTGTCATCCTGGAGGAAACTATTGACAGAACTTAAAATAGAGTTGGCAAATTAGAGATTAGAGATTCGATTAGAGATTAGAGATTCCTTTATTTGTCATTCAGACCTTTCGGTCTGAACGAAATTTCGTTGCCTGCAGTCATACATATAATAATAAATAACAAAACACTCAATAAACACAAATTAACATCCACCACAGTGAGTTCACCAGGCACCTCCTCACTGTGATGGAGGCAAAAGTCTTAAAGTCTCTTCCTGCTTTGTTCTTCCTCTGCGCTGAGGCGATCCAGGCTTCTGATGTTGTGGCCCCGCCGGGTGATGGTAAGTCAGTCCCACGGCTGAATCCGTGCTCCGCGACGGGCCGGTTCAAACTCCGCGGCCCGGAGTGGTCGAAGCTGCTGAAGCTGCCGCCCTCCAGTCCAGCGGACGCAGCTGTAGTTGCGGGAGCTCCAGAAAAACAGATCACCCACCTGTGACCTGCGCGCTCCCGATGATGTCGTCCACCGGGCCCGCGGCCGAGCCTCCGGATTCAGGTCGCCACCAGTGTCCTTGGTCGCCACCGCCGGAACGCCACCGCAGCCCCAAAGCAGGCCAGCCCCGCGCTGGTAAGTCCTGGCTCTGCCTCCGGAGCCTCCCAAATACCCCCGGTCTGGCAATGGGTTTGTATAAATGTATGGAAAGATCGTTCGTTTGACCACCCTGCAGACGCTAGGATGTGGTACAGCAGAATGTCCATACCCCTGCCGCTGAAACTGTTGCACCCTGGTGGAGTGAGATTTAAAATGTCAGAGTCACTCCTGCACAAGCCATAACCCATTTAGCCACCTGGAGATGGTCTATACTGATACTTTCTATGAGGTTAATGTAACTAACACACATTGCTTGATCAGTGCCCCTAAGGCTCTAAGTGACCTAACGTATAGTAGTAGATGACCACACATAACCGAAGGTCCATGGGGTATGCCCAAATTGTAGTTAGAGACCTGATGCCCCTGGTCTACTCTGCTTGACTAAGCCATAAACATAAATTGTTATTTGCCTGCAGCTGTAACCATGCAATGACTGGACCCTCAGCGCTGAACCAGTGCCATGAGCATAACCACTTTTAAGTGAGTTTGACCAAGGACAGGGATGAAACCGGAGTCCACTGGTGAAGCGGCGTCAGCACAATGTTAACATCACATATCTCTGCGTGCCTGGGCTTGGGAGGTTTGAGTTGAAGATACCCTTCATGAATCTGGATATCAGAGGATGAGACCCAACAGAGTGGGTCCCGCTCATACAGAAATATGATGAGAAGGCACATTTGGCACAGATAATGGTACTATAACTAATTATGTCAAAGACCCATTCGAAAATGAACTCCCAGTCGTCAGTTATCCGTGCCGTATATATGTCAACGAATTGATTATCATGCATAGGATGGTTTCCCGAGTCCCGGGTGAACCAGCAATACTATGTTAGAATTAACCATATATGGTTCTATATGATTCCCAACATCAGCGGGAACCATGGCTGCATGGGACAGTTACTACAAAATGCCTGAAGCGGGATTACTGAATATTTGCAAGACCCGACTAACAAGGCAAAATGGAGGAAGACAAACCTCCCCAGAGTAGTGAGAGTGCATCTATCGCCACTGCCATGCCACCTATATCTATAAATATATATTTCTACTGGTGATTGATCCTGGATGCAACATCTCGATCTTAGTGTCCCATAAGTCATCAAGTTATTAAATACTAGTGATCCAACATCCATTCTGTTTTGACACTGATTTAACATGATGCTACACTCGTGCCAAATGAGGTTAGGTAAACCATCCCTGGCTACTTTGATTTGATTGCACCCAAGAAGATTGAGGGGGGATCTTATAGAAACGTACAAAATTCTTAAGGGGTTGGACAGGCTAGATGCAGGAAGATTGTTCCCGATGTTGGGGAAGTCCAGAACAAGGGGTCACAGCTTAAGGATAAGGGGGAAATTTTTTAGGACCGAGATGAGAAAAACATTTTTCACACAGAGAGTAGTGAATCTCTGGAATTCTCTGCCACAGAAGGTAGTTGAGGCCAGTTCATTGGCTATATTTAAGAGGGAGTTAGATGTGGTCCTTGTGGCTAAAGGGATCAGGGGGTATGGAGAGAAGGCAGGTACAGGATACTGAGTTGGATGATCAGCCATGATCATATTGAATGGCGGTGCAGGCTCGAAGTGCCGAATGGCCTACTCCTGCACCTATTTTCTATGTTTCTATGTTTCGATGTTTCTAAGTGATTAACCTATGACACCACCAAAGTGTACGAACTTGGACTTGAACATGCTGATTATGCATATTCGCACAACCCTTAACCCATAGCATGCACCTAGTGTCTAAAGGTAGCCGATACCATAGAACTGAAGAATAGGTAATTCATGCAAATCCCATCACCTCCGTAACTAGAGATGGTATTAGTAATTTCACACCTTTAAGCACTCGCATCAGTTTGTGATATAACTGAAGATTTACTGACGGAAATTTTGTGGAGCAATGCTGAATACTGTTCGTCCAACATAGTCACTTTCATGAAGGTAAAATAACGAGACCTACTTACCAGCGTCTCTAACTCCAGGTCCCTTACCTTTGCTGGAGTTCCAGCGAAATTTCATTCGCAGACTCTATCCATGTTGTCATTCCCATTAGATCGCTGATGCTGCTGGCCAACTTCTCTTGTAGTGGCTAGTCCGTCACCGATGGAGCAGCAATTGTAGAGGTAAAGCACCATTTTCCCTCATGCGGTCGTGCATTATGCATTAAGCATGGGACCACCGCACAGTCATATTCAGGTACCTGTTTGGAGTTAATCCATACTAACCTTAGACACTCTTTTAGAGTGGAAGTAATTTCACCTGAATCAGTTGTCACCATCCGTCTCCTCAATTTGTCTGTGCATGCCTCTGTACCAAGCATGTTTTACGACTCCATCTCCCATGGTCTTATAATATATATGGCTCCATCTTCATCCTTTATACATTCGAATGGGAGGACTTATGCGCTGAACCAGGGCTGCCTCAGTCATGTGTGCATGTATATTAGCACCATCTCCATCACTGCGCTCAACCGAGTGGGAGGAATGGCAACCCTGAACCAGGCGTTGCTTCAGGCACATGTGCATACTTCTGTAGCACTCTCTCTACCACTCCATCCTTTGAGTGGGAGGAACTTGCAACCCTGAACCAGTAGCTGCTGCCTGACATGCCTTTAGATGGAGCTTTCTTTGACTGCGATGAATCGCAATCTCGTCTGACATAGATGCCCAAGCCTTGGCACTCACTCTGAGTTGGGGTTGTCTGGTTGCTTCCTTCAGCAGCCACCAGGACTAGCTGTGCAAATCGATGCTCTGTTGGTATCCTCATTCCCCAAACAGGCTGCATGTGCTAGTGACTCCGAATCCTGCTCCTTTCCAATGCCAACGCAGTATACAGGGAAGGACTGGAGCCCCTCTGGCCCCCGTACGTCAGGCATAGTGGGAGAAATGCTGGAACACAAACCTGCCAGTTATTTGTCATGGGCAAGGACGTTTACATGAATGAAGACGCCCATCCCAGTTAAATGAGAGATTTGATAGTTGATTGATAATCGGCGATTTGGGGAAGAATCTTCCACAGTCCCTTAATGAGCGGAATACCATGACGCCACCATGTATAGCTCGCACAGGTGACTGATAGTTAAAGCTCAACAAGGCTTTCCAAGCCAGTGATTAAGACCGCCATGGCAGGTCCGAATCTACTACCCAATTTGTTGGTGTAAGTGAAAATAAAATATTCTCTTGGTATGATAGTCACGACGTGACCTAGTGGCAACTAAATAAATGACCACCTTGTATAGCCATACTTAACAGAATACACTATAACTAGACCACACAACCCATGTTACGGAACCCAGACTCACATACCTGCATAGATACCGGTGGTCTTGAGGTAAGCCCAAAGGCCCCTGATGTAGGTCCCATTTCTGTCCTTGATTTGGAGGGTAGAACTGCCGAGGTACGTGAATAGTATATTTTCCCTGAAGGCCAGCTTGGCCCTAGGCCTGAAGAGATCTGCCCACAGAAATCAGTTCCCTGGCAAACAACGGCCATAGGTGACATAAGGGTGATGAAGCCATTTGTAAAGTGAGGGGAACTCTGGTCCCCCCCACCCCAGGTATACTGGAATCTAAAGTAGAATGTGCTCTGGACACACTTCTGGGGTTGGCGTCAGACACACACTGACCCCTAGCACTCCTCTCAACTGAGGGGAGATTCGAAAGCAGCCCTGAAAACAGGCGCTGCCGTAGTCCCCCGAGGACCTGCGCTGATATGGCCCTGTCCGTGGACCATATCTGGATGTGTAGAACATCCAGTGATGACGGAGGGGAACCCTCGTGGCCGGCCTCGTCCAGCCCAGGCCTGTCTGTCAATGCAAAGTTGCCCTCCTTTGAGCTGCCGAGGTCGTGGTCGCTGACCATACTGTCAGCGAGTCGGTTAGTAAACCCGACGGCCACCGGCTACTGGCTCTCCCGCGAACCGTAGCCGGCATAACCAGCGGTCTAAGTACCCCGCGGCCCGAAACTAAAATTCCTCCGGAGTCGCTGACCGCACTATCAGCGACTCGAACAGCAACCCCAAAGGCCTCCCGCTACCCGCATACGGTGGTCCATAGCCGGCATCCCCGCGGTCCAATTGGGCTCCCCGCGGTCCGACCGGGTTACTGTATACAATATCCCACAGGAAAATCTACGAGAAGAGTTTCCTGGAACAAAGGACAACCTAAAAAGTAAGTTTCGACTTACCTGTAGGCTTTTAAAACTTACCGGTGGAGGAGCAGCGTGCCTGCCCAGCCGGTTGCTGCGCCATGCGTAGACGTAATGATGCGCATGCGGCTGGCAGGCTCTTCATGTAGTCACTCACGTGACTCTGAAGTAAAATGAAATATATCCATTGTCATATCCATTTAACTTGGAATGGTAAAGGTGAGATCCTTTAAATTTGGGTAATTTTCCTGATCATACATGTACTGCAGCTAGTTGTTTGTTTATCATAAGTACCTCAATAAAGTGACCATATAAATCTTTTTATATTGATACCTATAATTATCAACAACAAAAATGCCTGTAGTTGAAAATCCAAGTCCAGATAACACTTGGCATAAAGCTCTGGGCTTTGTATAATAATACACCATTTGCATGTTTAAGTGAGCAGATGATGCAAAATCACACCAATTTCTCAATGATATAATTTGGCTGCATTTAACTTTAATCATTAATATCCCTAATGGTTTGGTCAGGAACTCACAACATCTGAGTAATTTGACAATTTGCAACCTCATTGTTTGTCAGGTAGGCACATGGATTGTTGCTCTTTTTTCTCATCCGGGTTAGAACGTGAGCACTAGGAAGTAAAGGACACCAAAACTGGCCAATTAACCTAATTTATAATGAGGATCGGGCATTACACGCTAAAGTAAGATTGCTGGTTTTGTATATTTTGCAGAAATATTAGACCATGATTCAGAAGATAAAATAATATTATAACATATAGAATGCCTCACCTAAATTTATTTGTACCACTATGTTTGATGTTGTGCTTTCCAACAAGAGGAGTACAATGTTTTAGCAACATTATGCAAACATTTCAGTCTAAAGCCGCAACAATGGTAGCTTATATTTCAAGCGGGCTAGAATACAAAAACAGGGATGTAATGCTGAGGCACTTTAAGGTGCTGGTCAGGCTGCATTTAGAGTATTGCCAAGAATTTGGGGCACCATATCTGAGGAAGGATGTGCTGGCTCTGAAGAGGATCCACAGGAGGTTTACAAGATTGATCCCAGGAATGAGTGAGTTAACATATGATGAGCATTTGACGGCACTAGGCCTGTACTCGTTAGGGTTTAGAAAGATGAGGGGAGACCTCATCGGAACTTATCAAATAGTGAAAGGCTTGGATATAGTGGATGTGCAGAGGATGTTTCCGCTAGTGGGGAAGTCTAGGACTAGAGGTCATAGCCTCTGAATGAAAGGACGTTCCTTTAGGAAAGAGATTAGGAGAAATGTATTTTGTCAGAGGGTGGAGAATCTGTGGAATTCTTTGCAAAAGAAGGCTGTGGAGGCCAAGTCAGTGGATATTTTTAAGGCAGAGATAGATAAATTCTTGGTTAGTATGGGTGTCAGGGATTATGGGGAGATGGCAGGAGAATGTGGTTAGGAGGGAGAGATAAATCAGCCATGATTGAATGATGTAGACTTGATGGGCCGAATGGCCTAATTATGACGTTAAGAACAATGTAAGACAGAACAAAGGTTTCTTTGTCTTGTTCTCCACTATGGAGGAAGGAATAATGATAGTGACGGCAGCATTGTCATATCTGGGTACTGATTTCTTGGCAGATGAGACTTGCAGATATTTTCTCAGCAGTTCCAAGAAGCAAGGTAATCTAGCTTTAAGGCAATTGAATTTTGGCAATTTTTCAGGGAGGGTATTCGGAAGACTTAATAGAAGACCACTATCCTTCATGAAGGAAAACGTTTAGGCTGCTGGATAAATTGTTGCCAGCAATGCCATGTGTGGAGAAGCACGAAATAGTGAGCGAGAGAAATGTCAATAGTAGTTCTGGGCCACCACGCTAAGCACCGGCCCAGAGAGTAATAAACTCACACAACTGCATCATTGGCACTAATGCAGATGCATTAAGATAGTCCCAGATGTAGGAAGTGAGCCTTCTCTGCAAAAGGCAGTTTGCCAGTTGGCTGAGCAGTCAATCACCACTGCTGTTCCTTCGCGAGAAAAACATTTAGACGATGGCACAGGACCAATGAAGACAGGGAGGCAAACACAGATTGCAGGAGCTAATTTAAATCATTCTGGGAAAACACATTCAAGAATCACACTACACACACACATTCAATAATCATATGCATTCATTAGCCAACCAAGACTATGCCATACTGAATGTAGTTCAGGGTCTACTATTCCCTTATGGTGTAAAAACGAGAGCAGCATTTTTTAAAGTAAACTCGCATGAGTAAACAAATAAACCAACTAGTATTTCCCTGAATGTAAATAGGATGTTTGAATGCCTTGAGGGTATAGCCAAAGAGACAATTATCCACTTGTCCCTCCGTCAGGGGTGGCTGATCTGTCACTGGTTCTTGCTGATGTTCATATTTGGCAGTCATCAAGACAAGGCCCAGATGTTCCACGACACCATCTTTGTTCCTGACATTGTACTGGAGTGGGTTTTCCACCTGCCTGATCAACCCCAGTGAATTACATTTGATCCTCTTCTGCTGCTTTACTCAGAATGTGATCTTGGCATCTGAGCTGAACTCCAGTCCATTGTTCGGGTGAAAAATTGCTGCTAGAGCAGCTCAACACAAAGTCAGAGGGATACAGAAAAAAAAGGTCATCTTGACAGAAAGTGAATTACAAATATATCTTGTGATTTAACATAAAATTTGAATGATTTACTATGGTCCCATGGCAAAACGGAATATCAATGACACAATAGTATTGGTAATACAGACTCACTTCAGCATGAAAGATGAAAAACTTGTTATTATCCACCTTGACAATACTCATCTCAAGCTCAAGGAGTACATTCAAAGTCCACTCTCATTTTTGGTGCGAAAACTTCATGTGTTATTGATTGGAGGGCAGGGGGGGGGGGGGGGGGATACAAACATTCCGAATGATCTCATCAGTAGTGCCCAAAATCTGCTGATGGAATCAAGAAAGTTCCACTGGATTTAATTAGAGCACATCGACAAAATGACCTTTTTTGGGGAACTCCCTCATGGGTGATCTAAGCATCTTTTTGTGAAATAATTGTGGGCAGCATTGACCCTGTGAACAGGCAATGAATAACTGTGCTTAAAGAACTCATTGAGGCTTACTGCCATAACCGCTTAGTCTGATTAACTTTTTAAATTATATAAATAACTTTTTAAATAACTAATTACATCATAAATTCTGAATGCTGAATGAGAACATTTTATCTGAAATAGTCAACATTAAAAAAATCACTCCATTCCAATTCAATACCTTTAAAGAAATAACAATCTCATGCATCTTCTAATAGATCCTATTTCTGATGCATTAACATTGAAATTAGAAATTTGCAGAGATTCCCCTGGGTTGTTTGATTACACAGGATCAGCAGGAAATTGAATCATCTCCTGAATCAGTAGAGGCATACAGCATTGAAACAGGTCCTTCAGCCCAATTCATCCTTGCAAATAAGATGTCTTAAGCTAGTCCCATTAGCCCACATTTGGCCCATAGCACTCTAAACCTTTCCTATCCAGGTCCCCATCCAAATGCCTCAACTACTTAATCTGGCAGTATACCCACCACCATTTGTGTGCAAACGATGCCCCTCAGGTTCCTATTAAATCTTTTCCTATTAAATCAGCTTAAACCTATGCCCTTTAGGTTCTCGACTCTTGGCAGCATCTTCATGAATCTTCCCTGCAACTTTTCCAGCTCAATTAGATCTTTCCTTTAGGAGGGTGACCAAAACTGAACAAAATACTCCAAGTTTGGCCTCACCAATGCCTTTTACAACTGCAACATAACATACCAACTTGTGAGTTGGTCATTTCCATGACTGATCAAAGCTAGTAAGCCAAAAGACTTCTTCACCAATATATCAACCTGTAATGCCACTTTTGGGGAACTATGTATTTCAATTCCCAGGTCCCTCTGCTCTACAACATTCCCCAGGGTCCAACATTCAATATGAAGGTCCTGTCCTGCTTTGGCTTATCAAAATACACACCTCAAACTCATCTGAATTAAACTCCATTAGCCATTCCTCAATCCAAATGCTCAGTTTATCATGATATCATTGAAATTCTTCACTGTTTATGATACCAACTATTTTAGTGTCATCTGCAAACTTACCATGCGTTATACATTCTTATGCAAATTGTTGTTATAGATGACTGATGGTAGTGGGCCCAGTACTGATCCCTTTGGCACAGCACTAAGCAGAGGTCTTCAGTCTGATAAACAACTTTCTGTCACCACCTTCTGCCTCCTACCATCCATTTAGCTAGTTCTCCCTGGATCGCGTGTGATTTAACCTTCCAGAGCAGCATATCAGATATAACCTGATCAAAGGCTTGCTGAAGCCTATGAAATAAAACCGTTAACATGGGTTTATAATAGGTGAATATTTTTTAAAATAATTTCAGGAGGTGCTGGGGGGTTTGATTTGGATCTTCTGATTCAAGGTTTCCTCCTGAAATGCTGACCATTCCTTTCCATTAACAGATGTTGCTCGGCACAATAAGATCCTCCAGCAGATTATTTGTTGCTCTGGGATCAAGCATCTGCTGTCTCTTGTGTCTCTAACCTGAAGACTGTAATGTACCTATTCTCTTCTCTCCTTTACCTCATCTGCTAACATTTCCCGGCACACGCCTGTGGCCCACATGATACTGTGCTACGATTATGGATACTGAGAAAATGGTCTTTATAAGAAATTACATTTATTGTAGCCCTGCTCTTCCTACCCAACAATCTACTTGTTTGTTTTTAACTGACCAGAGAAAAGGAGTTAGGATGTAAGTTGCAGCAGGAGTTAGGGTGTAAGTTGCAGCAGGAGATAAAACTGGCATGTAACAAAGGTAATGCCACTGTGGTGATGGGGGATTTCAATATGCAGGTAGACTGGAAAAATCAGGTTGGTTCAGGACACCAAGAAAGAGAGTTTGTAGAATGCCTCCGAGATGGATTCTCAGAGCAGCTTGTAATGGAGCCGACCAGAGAAAAGGCAATTCTGGATTTAGTGTTGTCCATCGAACCAGATATGATAATAGAAATCGAGGTAAAGGAACCGCTTGGAGGTAGTGATCATAATATGATTAGCTTTAATCTGCAATTTGAGAAGGAGAGGTTAAATCGGAAGTGTCAGTGATGCAGTTGAACAAAGGGGACTATGAAGCCATGAGAGAGGAGCTGACCAAGGTAGACTGGAAAGGGATCCTAGCAGGAATTACGGTGGAACAGCAATGGCAGGAATTTCTGGGCATAATCCGGTAGACGCAGGATAATTTCATTCCAAAAAGGAAGAAATATTCTAAGGGGAGTGGCTGACAAGAGAAGTTAGGGATAGAATAAAACTAAAAGAAAAGATGTATAACACAGCAAAGAGTAGCCGGAAGCCAAAGGATTGGGAAACTTTCATAGGACAACAGAAGGAAACAAAACGAGCAATACGGGCTGAAAAGATGAAGTGCGAGGGGAAGCTGGCCAGGAATGTAAAGAAGGACAGTAAAATCTTCCTTAGATATGTTAAGGGAAAAAGAATAGCAGTCAAATGTGGGTCCCTTGAAGGCAGACATGGGTGAAATTATTATGGGGAACAAGGAAATGGCAGAAGAGTTGAACAGGTACTTCAGATCTGTCTTCACTAAGGAAGACACAAACAATCTCCCAGAAGTACTGGAGGACAGAGGATCTAAGTGGGTCGAGGAACTGACATAAATTTTCATTAGGCAAGAAATAGTATTGGGTAGGCTAATGGGACTGAAGGATGACAAATCCCCTGGGTCTGATGGTCTGCATCCCAGAGTCCTCAGGGAGGTGGCTCTAGAAATAGTGGACGCATTGGTGATCATTTTCCAATGTTCAATAGATTCAGGATCAGTTCCTGTGGATTGGAGGATAGCTAATGTTATCCCACTTTTCAAGAAAGGAGCGAGAGAGAAAACAGGGAATTACAGACCAGTTAGCCTGACTTTGGTGGTGGGAGAGATGCTGGAGTCAATTATTAATGAGATAATAATGGGGCATTTGGATAGCAGTAAAATGATTAGTCCAAGTCAGCATGGATTTATGAAAGGGAAATCATGCTTGACTAATCTTCTGGCATTTTTTGAGGATGTGACAAGTAAAATGGATGAAGGGGAGCCAGTGGAAGTAGTGTATCTAGACTTTTAGAAAGCCTTTGATGACTTCCGGTGGCGCCATGTTAGATTAACAGACGTGCACCTCGCGATTTTTCGTGTAAAAACGGGGCCATAAGTCGGAATTGGATAAAAACCTTACCGGAGCTTCTGGTCGCCGGGCTGATGACGTCATCAGTAAGCGCGATGTTTTAAACGGTGGCTTAAAGAATTTAAATGAGTAAACTGTCTCCAGCTAAGAGCCCTCAGAGAACAGTTAAAAAGCTGCTGAAAAAACTGAAGAATCCTGAAGGAGAAGGTACCTCTGAAGTTTCTGAAGTGACTGTAAAAATGGATACAAGATCTAAGACAGAGCTGACTAAGGATAAAGAACTTGAGGATTTGAAGAAATCAGTGAAGGATATGAAAGATGAAATTATGGATGAAAATAAAACTCTGATGGGACAAATGATGGAAAAAATCGAAAAGATGATGTAGGATTCGAATGCTGGAAATCAGAAGGTGGCTGATTCACTGGATACTATAAATAAACAAATTGATGATGTGAAAGATGGACTATCGGGGAGAATGGACAAGATGGAAAAAATTACTACGGACAGGTTCACGGCTGTGCTTGAAACAGTAGCTGCAAGTATGGTCACAATTACGGAATTGGAGAAAAATATGGCTCGAGTGGTTGAAGACATGGTGAAAATGAGGCAAGAACATGATCAAAGGAAGCAAGAATATGAGCAAACTTCAGTACAGATGGTGACTCAACTGGGGAAAGTGTCAGATAAATGCCTGGACCTGGAAGCTCGCTCTAGACGCGAGAATTTGAGAATTCTTGGAGTCTCAGAGGGAGCTGAGGGAAAGGACGTTCGTGAGTTTGCCATGGACTTACTTAAACAACTGCTTAATCTCTCCAAAGAACCGAAAATTGAAGTGTCTCATTGTGTTCCAAGATTTAAACTGAGATCTCAAGCTGGAAAAGACCACCCACGACATATTATTGTGAAATTTTGGGACATTTCAGAACTGGAAGAGGTGATGAGCAAAATTAAATACGGAGTGCAATTACGGTTGGATAATGACATTATCAAAATATTCAGGGACTATCCGTATGAAATTGTGCAAAAGAGAAATCAATTCGGAAAGGCAAAAGAGCTTTTAAGAGGGATACAAGGTGTCAGATACGGTGTTTTTTATCCAGCCAAATGCGTATTTCTTTTAATGGTTGTGAAAGATCATTTGTAAAACCGGAGGATGCATACAAATATGCCCAGAGCATCGTTGAAAAGTAGAAATTAATGGTATGAATTAATCCTTTTTTTTATTAGAACACCACGGTTAATGGAGGTTTGGCAGCTTAGAACCATTTCAAGCAGTGTTTTGTTTAGGATGGCTAGACAGTTATCTGTGGAATTTTGACTCAAGGACATTCTGTGTTCCAAACGAGTAAACTGAACTGAAGAGAATGGACTATACCAGAAGCATTAATTGTTTAATAGATTATAATATTAAATCCAATTGTAAGAATTGATCCTATTAACAACCTAACGATTTAACAAGTAATCAATATTAGATTAGAATAGTAACGGACACTAATAAAAATAAAAAATAACGAACTAACAAACTAATATAAATTTTTACTAACTCCAAACCTTATCTATAATTGGGAGGAGGGGATGAGAAAAGAGCACCTGGCTTAGGTCCAGGGGCACGTCTCGTTAACCCCTTCAACCAACAGTTGACTATTATTGAAGCTAAAATCATTTGTTTAATAATTAGTAGCTAAAATTGTGATATATATATGATATGTTATAATGAAATATATAGGGTAAATTTGTATCATATATCTGAATGTGAGGCCCCGTTCTAATATGTTATGATTAACCAAGAGAGCAGTTATTTGTTTGACACCAACAATGGAAGTCGAAACAAGGTTTTCTCCCACCTACAGGTGGGCCACTTGTTACAGTGTCGACTATTTTAGACACTGTATTTTCACTTTTTCAATTTGTTTTTCTATTATTATTATCACATAAACTCACATGTTTGTTTTGTGTTTAGTGATAAGCGTAAAAGGGATATGCCAACAAAACTTAGAAATTCAAAGGTTCCCCCAATACCCAAAGACCTGGGATATGGATGCACCACAAGATTTAAATGTACTATAATTATTCAAAATGCAAGATGCTAAACAAAAGAACCTAGGAGGAGTCTCATTCTGTAGTTGGAATATAAGAGGTATTAACAAACCTATTAAAAGGGGTAAAGGCTCTGTCTCACGGTGTTGCGGTCATCGGCGGTGAAGCGCGCCTTCGCCTGTAGAGGGGACCGCACGGCAACGGCGAGAGCGCCTAGCCTATGCCACGGGAGCGCCGCACGGATGCTGCGTGGGGGCCGAGTGATTTAAATACGGCTGGTCCCACGAGCTTGCGGTAAGTTAAAAAAAAGGGCGGGCCGACTGCGATGACGTCATTTTGGATCTGCGGGGCTGTGGCGGCGGCCGTGCTGATCGCGGCGCTGTAGCGGTGGCTGTGGCGGCAGCCGTGCCGCACACGTGACTCACTAGCAGCGGCTGTGGCGGCGGCTGTGCTGATCGCGGCGCTGTAGCGGTGGCTGTGGTGGCGGCCGTGCCGCACACGTGCCTCACTGGCGGAGGCTGTGGCGGTGCAAGTTCGACGCACGGCGCTCATGCCACACTGGCGGTGGCTGTGGCAGCGGCCATGCCGCATTCGTGCCTCACTGGCGGAGGCTGTGCGGTAGGGACATATTTTTGAACAGTGTTGGTTTTATTTTAGCACCATGCAGTGTTGGGAACAACGCCGCACGGCCCCGGAATTGTGCGTTTGACCGAGTGTGTGGTCTATGGCGGCCCAGGAGCGGTAGATTCTTCCTGTTTCGGCGCCAATGACCGCAGACTCGTGAGACAGGCCTTTAAGATACTAGCTCAGCTGAAACTGTACAATTCTGACATTATCTTCTTACAAGAAACTCATCTAAAATCTCATGATCAAGCTAGGTTGAGGGCGAAATGGATAGGTCAAATATACCATTCATCATATACTTCGAAATCTAGATGTATGTCAATCATTATTAGAAAAGGTATACCATTCAAAGCAAAGCATACCATAACAGACATTGAAGGGAGATATTTGATAGTTAATGGAGAAATTCATGATACTCCAATTACTTTGGTAAATATATACGCGCCTAACTTTGACAACACTCATTTTTTCAATAAAATTCTGAACATAATCGCAGAGTTTAATTATCAAAATGTTATAATAGGGGGAGACTTTAACTGTGTTTTAGATCCATATTTAGACAAATCAAGCCAAAAACAGAGAGGGAATACGAAATCTAAAACCGGTGAACATTTAAATACTTATATAAACAATACTAATATAGCAGATGTTTGGAGAATTGCTAATCCAACTGGCATGGAATACTCGTTTTCTTCAAATGTACATAAAACATACTCATGTATAGATTATTTCCTGGTGGATACAAAATTAATCCCTCATACTTTGAACCCAACATATCATACAAATTCGATTTCAGACCATTCACCACTAACTTTCTTTTTAAAACTGGAAGGAATGTCTAAGAATAAACCGTTTTGGAGATTTAATTCTCAAATCCTAAAAGATCCGCAAGCGAGTATATATTTAAAAGAACAAATGGACGCCTTTTTTGAAATAAATGACTATGGGATGACTATGCATACATTAGGGGTATTATAATTTCATATCAAGCTTTTCAAAATAAAAAGAATAAGAATGAACAAAGACAGTTAGAAGAACTTATTAGACAAATGGATATATATAATCCTAAAGATCCATCAATAGATAAACATAATAAAATAATAATTTTGAAATTTAAATTAAATAAACTATTATCAGCCAAACTTATAAGACTTTTCCAAATTACAAAACAGGAGCACTTTGAATTTGGGGATAAACCGCATAAACTTTTGGCTCGCCAGCTAAAAAAACGAGAAAAAGAACATACGATCCCAAAGATTAATCAAATAGAGGGGAATAATTAACCATACCGAAGGATATTAATAAAAGATTTGCGCAATTTTATGAGAATTTGTATACATCTAAAACGAGAACTGACTCCAATAAAATTACAGAGTTCTTGGATAATTGTAATCTTCCAAAGTTAAAGGAACAAGAGGAATTGGGTGCACAAATCTCAATTAAGGAATTAGAAGATACAATAAACTCATTCAAGAATGGAAAAACACCGGGTCCTGATGGATTTACTAATGAATTTTATAAAAGCTTCTACGACAAAATTATACCACGATTACAAAAAATGTTCCAATATGCTTTTAAAAAACAAATATTACCTGAAACATTAGCTGAATCAACGATCACACTAATACTTAAAAAAGACAAAGATATAGAAGAACCGGGTTCATATAGAGCTATAGCATTGTTAAATACAGATCAAAAAATATTAGCGAAAACATTAGCTAGAAGATTAAGTAAATATATTAGTAAACTAATAAACCCAGATCAGACGGGGTTTATCCCTAAGAGATATTCATCTAATAATATGAGACGTCTACTCAATATAATGCACTCACATAAATTTGAAGAACAAGAATTATCATTTATTTCGCTGGACGCTGAAAAAGCATTTGACCAAGTAGAATGGAATTATATGGATAAATTATTACAAAAATTCCAACTGGGAGAGAATTTTATTTTATGGATTAAACTATTATATAATAAACCTACAGCTAGAATATTAACTAATAACATATTATCCTCGAAATTTCAACTATCAAGGGGAAATAGACAAGGATGCTCATTATCACCACAGTTGTTTGCTCTCATAATTGAACTGTTAGCAGAAAAAATTAGAACACATCCAGATATCCATGGGTATAATACTAAATATTCAAATAATAATATCTTTATACGCGGATGATATATTATTGTACATTACAAAACCTCAAATTACTATACCAAATATATTAAATTTAATTGAGGACTTTGGATCTTTTTCTGGATACAGAATAAATTGGAATAAAAATGAAATTATGTCAATAAAACCGAAAGACTCAACACATCTTTTAAAATTCCCGTTTAAAATAGCTACAGAAAAATATAAATACTTGGGTATTGAAATCACTAGAACATATCAAGGCATGTTTAAAGCAAATTTTGATCCTTTACTTAATAAATTAAATACACTAATTAAGTTTTGGAAAACGCTCCCGATGTCTTTAATAGGCCGAATAAATGCAATAAAAATGATCTTCTTACCACAAATTTTATGCCTATTTCAATCGATTCCTATATACCTACCAAAGAAGTTTTTAAAAAACTGGATTCAGACATTACTAATTTTATATGGGACTATAAATCACATAGAATACAAAGAACACACTTGAACAAAGCTAAAGTATTAGGGGGCTTAGCACTCCCTAACTTCATGTATTATTATTGGTCAGTAAATATTAAAAATATGATTCAACTGATGGACAACTCTGCCCAGCAAGTGGACTGGATTGTAATGGAGAGAGAGGACTGCTCCTCTGGAAACATTGGAGCGATCCTCCTCTCACCAATGAAACTGAATAACATAAATTATAACAAAAACCCAATTATACATAGTACAATCAGAACTTGGAAACAAATAAAACAAAATTTAAAATTAAGAAATCTATCGCTTTTATCTCCAATAGTTAATAACCCTTCGTTTAATCCCTCTATTACAGACAAATCTTTTATACAATGGGATAGACTAGGAATTAAAACGTTCGGTGACTTGTATGAAACTGGAAAATTACTATCATTCCAACAATTACAAATAAAATATAAACTGGGAAATAATCAATATTTTAAATATTTTCAAATATGTGACTATTTGAAAAAATATACAAAAGATCATTATAATACCCCAGCAGATGTATTGGATGAAGCAATGCAGATAAAAGCTGAATCAGCAAACTTAATATCATATTTGTATAAGATGATCTTAAATGTAGAAATACCATCTACGAGGTGGCGTCATGTTGGACTAACAGACGTGCACCCAGCTCCACTCCCGAAAATCTTCACGATTTATCGTGTAAAACGGGTCCGAAAATCGGGATTGTTTTTAAAAACCTTACCGGAGCTTCTGGTTACCGCGCTGATGACGTCATCGTTAAACGCGATGTTTTAAACGGTGGTTTGAAGCCCTTTAAATGAGTAATTTGCCTCCAGCTGTGAGCCCTCAGAGAACAGTGAATAAACTGTCGAAAAAGTTTGAAGCAGAAGTTACCTCTGAAGTCTCTGAAGTGGCTGCAGAAATGGATACAAGATCTAAGAAAGACTTTGATGACTTGAAGAAATCAATGAAAAATTTGAAAGATGAGATCTCGGATAATAGGGTGGAAGATAAGAAGGAAATGAAGGAAAATTCGGCAAAAATGATGGAAGGAATGGAGAAGATGATGAAGGATTTAAATGCTGGTAACCAGAAGAATATGACGGATTTACTGGACATTATGAATAAACGAATTGATGAGGTGAAAGATGGACTATCAGAGAAAATGGATAAGATGGATGTAATTACTACGGATAAGTTCACGGCTGTACTTGAAACAGTAGCTGCAAGTATGCACACAATTACGGAATTGGAGAAAAATATGGCTCGACTGGTTGAAGACATGGCGAAATTGAGGCAAGAACATGAGCAAATGAGGCGAGAAAACGAACAAGCGTCACTACAAATGGGGACTCAATTAGAGAAAGTCTCAGTCAAATGCCTGGACCTGGAAGCTCGCTCTAGACGCCAGAATTTGAGAATTCTTGGTGTTTCAGAGGGGGCAGAAGGGGAACAGGTACGTGAATTTGCCATGGGCTTGTTGAAACAACTGTTGAATCTTTCCAAGGAACCGAAAATCGAAGTGGCTCATCGTGTCCCAAGACTTGGAAAAATATCTGGTGCGGGAAAAAGATCTGGTGCGGGAAAAGATTATCCACGACATATTATAGTGAAATTTCGAGATACTGCAGAACTGGAATATGTTATGAGTAAAATCAAATATGGTGTACAATTGCGGCTGGACAAGGACACTATTAAGATATTCAGGGACTACCCGTATGAAATTGTGCAAAAAAGAAACAAATTTGATAAGGTTAAAGATCTTTTAAGAGGGAGAGAAGGGGTCAGATTTGGGGTTTTTTATCCCGCGAAAATGCGTATTTCCTTTAATGGTCTTGAAAAGTCATTTGTTAAGCCTGAAGACGCTTTCAAATACGCCCAAACGATCGTTGAAAAACAGAAATAAAAGGGAGCTTTGGCAGATCCGAATAATTCTCAGCTATGTTTCGTCTGGGGATCTCTGTTATCTCTGGAATGTTGAATCAAGGACATTTTCTGTTCAAAACGTGTAAACAACTTTACAGCTGGAATATGAATCAGAAAATAATTGCTTATTGATTAAAATGTTATAACCAATTGTAAGAACTTATCCTATTAACAACTTTAAAAGTTATGTAGGTTAGATTAGAATACTAACAAAAAAAACAAAAAAAATAATGAACTAACATACTAATATGAATTTTTAATAAATTGTAACCTTGTCTATAAGCGGGAGGAGGGGATGAGAAACGAGCTCCTGGCTTATGTCCAGGAGCACGTCTCGTTAACCCCTTCAACCAACAGTTGATTCTTATTGAAATCAAAAATATTGGTTTAATAATTAAACTCTGATATATATATATGTTATAAGGAAATATCAGGGTAAAATTGTATTATATATCTGAATGTGAGGCCTCGTTTTAATATTTTAATATGTTATGATTAACTAAGAGAGCGGAGCTAGTTGAGTAACAACGCAATGGAAGTCAAAACAAGGTTTTTTCCCACCTACAGGTGGGTCACTCGCTACAGTGCCGACTATATCAGACACTGTAGCCTCACTTTTTTAGTTTTTTTTTATCACATAAAATCACTTGTTTGTGTTTTGTGTTTAGTGATAAGAGTAATATGGACATACCAGCAAAAGTTAATAATTCAAAAACTCCCCCAATACCTAAAGACCTGGGACATGGACGCACCACAAGATTCAAAGGTACTATAATTATTCAAAATGCATGACACCACACAAAAGAACCTAGGAGGAATCTCATTTTGTAGTTGGAATATAAGAGGTATTAACGAACCTATCAAAAGGGGTAAGATATTAGCTCAGCTAAAAATGTATAATTCTGACATTACCTTCCTACAAGAAACACACCTAAAACCTCAGGACCAAGTTAGGCTGAGGGCGAAATGGATAGGTCAAACATACCACTCTTCATTCACTTCAAAATCTAGAGGCACGTCAATTATCATAAGAAAAGGTATACCATTTAAAGCAAAGAATATTATAACAGATATAGAAGGGAGATACCTAATAGTTAATGGAGAAATCCATGACACTCCACTTACTTTGGTAAATATATATGCCCCTAACTTTGATAACCCCCACTTTTTCAATAAAATCTTCAATATAATTGCAGAGTCAAACTATCAAAATGTTATAATAGGCGGAGACTTTAACTGTGTTTTAGATCCGTACTTAGATAAATCAAGTCAAAAACAGAGAGGGAATATGAAATCGAAAACTGGGGAACTCCTCAATACCTATATAAATAACACTAATATAGCAGACGTTTGGAGAATTGTGAATCCAACTGGCAGGGAATATTCGTTTTACTCAATGGTACATAAGACATACTCACGTATAGACTACTTTCTGCTGGATACAAAATTAATCCCCCAAACATCTAATGCAATATACCATACAAATTCAATTTCAGACCATTCTCCACTAACTTTCTTTTTAAAACTGGAAGGATTGTCTAAGAATAATTCATTCTGGAGATTTAACTCTCAAATTTTAAAAGATCCACAAGCGAGTATATATTTAAAAGAACAAATGGAGGTCTTTTTTCAAACAAATGATACTTCAGATATATCGCCTACTTTACTTTGGGAATCTTTTAAAGCATACATTAGGGGTATTATAATTTCATATCAAGCTTTTCAAAATAAAAAGAATAAGAATGAACAAAGACACTTAGAAGAACTTATTAGACAAATGGATATAGATAATGCTAAAGATCCATCAATAGATAAACATAATAAAATAATAATTTTAAAATTTAAATTAAATAAATTATTATCTGCCAAACTTATAAGACTTTTTCAAATTACAAAACAAGAGCACTTTGAATTTGGGGATAAACCGCATAAACTTTTGGCTCGCCAGCTAAAAAAACGAGAAAAGGAACATACTATACCAAAGATCAAATCAGATAAAGGGGAATTATTAACAACACCGAAGGATATTAATAAAAGATTTGCGCAATTTTACGAGAATTTGTATACATCTAAAACGATAATTGATTCCAATAATATCACAAAGTTCTTGGATACTTGTAATCTTCCAAAGTTAGAGCTGAAGGAACAAGAGGAACTGGGTGCACAAATCTCAATTAAGGAATTAGAAGATACAATAAACTCATTAAAAAATGGAAAAACACCAGGCCCTGATGGATTTACTAATGAATTTTATAAAAGCTTTTATGATAAAATAATACCAAGATTACAAAAAATGTACCAATACGCTTTTAAAAAACGAATACTACCTGATACATTAGCGGAATCAACGATTACATTAATACCTAAGAAAAATAAAGATTTAGAAGAACCTGGCTGATATAGAGCTATAGCATTGTTAAACACAGATCAAAAAATATTAGCGAAAACATTAGCTAGAAGATTAAGTAAATACATTAGTAAATTAATAAACCCAGATCAGACAGGGTTTATTCCTAAGAGATACTCTTCTAATAATATGAGACGTCTACTCAACATAATGCACTCACACAAATCTGAAGATCAAGAATTATCAATTATTTCGCTGGATGCTGAAAAAGCATTTGATCAAGTAGAATGGAATTATATGGATAAAGTATTACAAAAATTTCAACTGGGAGAGAATTTTATTTTATGGATTAAGTTACTATATAACAAACCTACAGCTAGAATACTTACTAATAACATATTATCCTCGAAATTTCAACTATCAAGGGGAAATAGACAAGGATGCTCATTATCACCACAGCTGTTTGCTCTCATTATTGAACCGCTAGCAGAAAAAATTAGAATACACCCTGATATTCATGGATATAATACTAAAGACTCATATAATAAAATATCTTTATACGCGGATGATATATTATTGTATATTACAAAACCTCAAATCACTATACCAAATATATTAAATTTAATTGAAGACTTCGGATCTTTTTCTGGATATAGAATAAATTGGAATAAAAGTGAAATTATGTCAATAAAACCGAAAGATTCAACACATCTTTTAAAATTCCCTTTTAAAATAGCTACAGAAAAATTTAAATATTTGGGAATCGAATTTACCAGAACATATCAAGGTATGTTCGGGGCAAATTTTGACCCCCTACTTAATAAACTGAATACATTAATTAAATTCTGGAAAACGCTCCCGATGTCTTTAATAGGCCGAATAAACGCAATAAAAATGATCTTTTTACCACAAATTTTATACCTATTTCAATCAATTCCTATATACTTACCTAAGAAGTTTTTTAAAAAACTCGACTCAGATATCACTAATTTTATATGGGACTATAAATCACATAGAATACAAAAAACCCATCTGAATAAACCTAAAGTATTGGGGGGTCTAGCACTACCTAATTTTATGTATTATTATTGGTCAGTAAATATTAAAAACATGATTCAACTGATGGATAACTCCGCCCAGCAAGTAGACTGGATTGTAATGGAGAAAGAGGATTGCTCCTCTAGAAACATTGGAGCGATCCTCCTCTCTCCAATGAAATTGAATAACATAAACTATAATAAGAACCCAATTATTCATAGTACAATCCGTATTTGGAAACAAATAAAACAAAATTTAAAATTAAGAAACTTATCACTTTTATTACCTATAGTCAATAACCCTTCGTTTAGCCCTTCTATTATAGATAAAGCTTATACACAATGGGATAGACTAGGAATTAAAACGCTTGGTGACTTGTATGAAACTGGAAAATTACTTTCATTTCAACAATTACAAATAAAATATAAACTCGGAAATAATCAATATTTTAAATACTTTCAAATATGCGACTATTTGAAAAAATATACAAAAGATCATCATAATAACCCAGCAGATGTACTGGACGAGGCAATGCAGATAAAAGCGGAATCAGCAAACTTAATATCATATTTGTATAATATTATCTTAAATGCACAAATACCATCTACGGAGGGTATCAGAAGAGACTGGGAACAAGAGTTAGCTATTAAAATTTCAAAGGAAAGTTGGAATGAATACTTATTAAACGTGCATAAATGCTCGATTAATGTAAGACACACTTTAATACAATTTAAAATTTTACATAGATTATATTATTCGAAAACTAAAATTCATAAAATTTTCCCAAACGTATCATCTATTTGTGATAAATGTCAATCCCAAGAAGCAACTATAGCGCACTCATTTGTCTTCTGTACAAAAATTCAAAAATTTTGGAATGAAATTTTTGAAATCTTTACAAAGTTATTTAAAACAAGACTGATACCCAAAGCAGAATGGATTATCTTCGGAATAACGGAAGATGATCCAGAACTAAATGTGTTTCAAAAGAAATTAACGGACTATGGGTTAATAACTGGAAAAAAGCTAATTCTAAAATTTTGGAAGAAGGCTCCAATACCAACTATAAATATGTGGATTTCAAATATGTTTGAAACATTACACCTAGAAGAGATAAGACTCCTCCTAGCAGGTAAACCAGATCACTTCCACCTGACGTGATCTGCATTTATAGAATTATTACAAACATAGGGTGCAAAAGTACTTTAAAAAAAATTAAAAATTGAGGTCAGGTAAGGGGGGATGATAGTTGAAGAGTTGGTATGTCCTATTTACGTGATGCTCAAAAAAAAAACATTTGTTTCTTTCTTTTTTTCTCTTTCTCTTTTCTTTTCTTAGGGCCTATTTCTTAACTCTTTTTCTTTTTGTTTTTAATTTTGCTCTTATAGGGTCTTCGTCCTCTTTTGTTGTTACATTTTCTACACTTTTCTACACTTGCACTTTTTCCTTCACTTTCTTCTCTCTTTCAATCTTTTCTTTTTCTAGTGTAAAAAAATAAATAAAGGGAGTACATTAATTGTAAGAAGATATAAATGACGAGTATTAATGTATGTGGTTGTAATGTAATGTACTTCTAATAAATAAAATAAAAAAAAAAATAAATAAAAAAAAAAAAATACCATCTACGGAAGGTATTAGAACATACTGGGAACAGTCTATTAAAATCTCAAAGGAAAGGTGGAATGAACATTTAATAAACGTGCATAAATGTTCGATTAATGTAAGACACACTTTAATACAATTTAAAATTTTACATAGATTATATTATTCCAAAACTAAAATTAATAAAATGTTCCCAAATGTATCATCCATTTGTGATAAATGTCAATCTCAAGAAGCTACTATAGCGCACTCATTTGTTTTCTGTACAAAAATTCAAAAATTTTGGATTGAAATTTTTGAAATCTTTACAAAATTATTTAAAATAAAAATGATACCCAAAGCAGAATGGATTATCTTCGGAACAACGGAAGATAGTCCAGAACTAAATGTGTTCCAAAAGATATTTATAGACTATGGGTTAATAACTGGAAAAAAGTTTATCCTAAAATTCTGGAAAAACGCTCCAATACCAACTATAAACATGTGGATTTCAAATATGTTCGAAACATTACACCTAGAAGAGATAAGACTCCTCCTGGCAGGTAAACCAGATCACTTCCACCTGACGTGGTCTGCATTTATAGAATTATTACAAGTATAGGGTGCAAAAGTACTTAAAAAAAACCCAGGTCAGGTAAGGGGGGATGAAAGCTGGAGAGTTGGTATATCCCATTTGTGTGATGCTTACAACAAAGTATTTGTTTTTCTCTTTTCCCTCTTTCTCTTTTTTCTTCTTTTTTAGGGTCTATTTCGTAATTCTTTTTTTTTTTAATTTCTTTCTTATAGGGTCTTTGTTCTTTTTTGTTGTCACGTTTTTTACACTTTCACTTTTTTCCTTCACTTTCTCCTTTCTCTCAATCTCATCCTTTCCCTTTATAAGTGTAAAAAATGACGGAGTACATTAATTGTAATAAGTTATACGTGACGAGTACTAATGTAATGTACTTCTAATTTAAAAAAATTTAAAAAAATTTAAAAAGAAAGCCTTTGATAAGGTCCCGCATGGGAGACTGGTGAATAAAATTAGAGCACATGTTATTGCGTGTAGAGTGTTGACATGGATAAAAAATTGGTTGGCAGACAGGAAGCAAAGAGTAGGAGTGAACGGGTCCTTTTCAGAATGGCGGGCAGTGGCGAGTTGAGTGCCGCAAGGCTCAGTGTTGGGGCCACAACTGTTTACCATATATATTAATGATTTGGAAGAGGAAATTCGCACCAACACTAGCAAGTTTGCAGATGACACAAAGCTGGGTGGAAGTGTGAACTGTGAAGAGGATGTTAGGAGGTTGCAGGGGGACCTGGACAGGTTGAGTGAGTGGGCAGATGCGTGGCAGATGCAGTATAATATAGATAAATGTGAGGTTATCCACTTTGGTGGCAAAAACAAGGGGGCAGATTATTATCTCAATGGGGTTAGGTTAGGTAAGTGGGAGGTACAGCGAAACCTGGGTGTCCTTGTACACCGGTCACTGAAAGTTGGCGTGCAGGTACAGCAGGCAGTGAAAAAGCTAATGGAATGTTGGCCTTCATAACAAGAGGAATTCAGTATAAGAGTAGAGAGGTTCTTCTGCAGTTGTATAGGGCTCTGGTAAGACCACATCTGGAGTATTGCGTACAGTTTTGGTCTCCTAATTTGAGGAAGGACATCCTTGTGCTTGAGGCAGTGCAGCGTATGTTCACAAGATTGATCCCTTGGATGACGGGACTGTCATATGAGGAAAGATTGAAAAGACTAGGCTTGTATTCACTGGAGTTTAGAAGGATGAGGGGATATCTTATAGAAACATATAAAATTATAAAAGGACTGGACAAGCAAGATGCAGGAATAATGTTCCCAATGTTGGGCGAGTCCAGAACCAGGGGCCACAGTCTTAGAATAAAGGGGAGGCCATTTAAGACTGAGGTGAGAAAAAACGTTTTCACCCAGAGAGTTGTGAATTTGTGGAATTCCCTGCCACAGAGGGCAGTGGAGGCCAAATCACCTGATGGATTTAAGAGAGAGTTGGATAGAGCTCTAGGGGCTAGTGGAATCAAGGGATATGGGGAGAAGGCAGGCACGGGTTATTGATTGGGGACGATCAGCCATGATCACAATGAATGGCGGTGCTGGCTCGAAGGGCTGAATGGCCTCCTCCTGCACCTATTTTCTATGTTTCTATGTAACTGAGTATTTATAGCCTTCACAAACAATTATTTTATGATCTAACTTTTCTCACCATTTTAACATTACTGATCTGCAGAAAGAATTGTGGAGATGTCCTTTATCTCTTTTCTTAAAATTATTCTTTAGCATAAAAGAAATTAAATACTCATAATGATGGAAATCTGAAATTTAAAAAAAAAACAGAGGTTGTTTTAAACACTCAGTAGGTGAGGCAGCACTTGTTGAGATAGAAATAGACTTCATATTTCAGTTTATCACTCCGTGATGTTCATAATCCAATAATTAAATTTTGGATAAGGTGGAAAGGTTCATACCCAAACGATTAAAAAACCAAAATGTCCTAAATAACTCAATTTATTTTTCAAGCATCATTCAACGTAGAGGGTTGTGATCAATGTATGCTTAGGAGATTTGCTGATTATTCAAATAAAATAATATGTGACTTTATTTCAATAGTTATTCTTGATGTCCATGAACTTGGGAAAGCTGATAGGCGAGCAAATAACAAACAATCCGCTGGAGGAAACTAGCAACTAGAGCAGCATCTTTGCGGGGAAAGAAATTGTTGACAGTTCTGGTTGAAACCTAGCATCAGGACAAGGAAGCCAAGTGCCAATATAGCACTGTTTACCAGCTTTAGGGGTTTTCCACTGGTCTAGTGAACTAACTTGTACGCCTTCCCCATCTATAAACTATCTGCCCCCCCAACCCGCAATCAACACCACCCTTTTCATTGCAGGAATCCCTACCCCACCCCAAGCACCATTTGCTCCACCAATCCATCTCAGAGCAGCACCTTCCCCTGATCTCTGCCACCCTTCATCAGCCAGGCTCTTCATCTGCCATCTGCTTCATCTTACATACATAGATACATAGAAAATAGGTGCAGGAGTAGGCCATTCGGCCCTTCGAGCCTGCACCGCCATTCAATACGATCATGGCTGATCATCCAACTCAGTATCCCGTACCTGCCTTCTCTCCATACCCCCTGATCCCTTTAGCCACAAGGGCCACATCTAATTCCCTCTTAAATATAGCCAATGAACTGGCCTCAACTACCCTCTGTGGCAGAGAGTTCCAGAGATTCACCACTCTCTGTGTGAAATTTACCATCCACAATGAATCACATCTCCCACCAAAAACCACCTGAGCCTCCATGTAATTGGATTTATTAATCCTTGATTTTTCTTGGAGTCATTGCCATGTAACTGCCAGAGGAAAATGGCATCATCTGCATCCCCTATTCCAAAGTTCTACCACAATCAGAATGCAGGCGAACCATCAACCTGTTAGTCGGAATACCTTGTGTGAGAGATACTCTGCAATTTCAGAAGCTTGTATTTTTAGGTTCTGCGCAATGAATCCCATTTCATTTCCTTCCTCCATTGCCAGGACGAGAGTCTTTATTTTCCCCCTCTTGACTATTGCTTGACTTACTAAGTGTGTCCAGCATTTCTGGTTTAATTCAAAAGTTTAATAGACTCATTAAAGTTAGCACAAGGGGAATCAATGCCCACTGATTTTTAATTATTAACTTCAAGGTACAAAAGCTTGAAGCAATTGTCTTACATCCCTGTTTGTACTAAATTAAGGCAGCTTTTAATCTTTAATTCTGGCGATCTTATCTTACTTTCCTGGCTGAACCTTCGGGGAAATTGTCAGGTGATAATTTAATCATTTTATGAAACCTTTATGTTGTACAGCCATTGGGATTTCATCAAAAGCAATCTTCACTCAGGTTTTACAGATAGACAGTTTACTCCCAATCTCACAAGTTGAACTTCAATCTTTAAACCACTCCTTTATTCATTCTATATATCTTGATATAGAATTGATAGGCGCAAGGTGGAAACAGGCTCTTCAGCCAGCCCGAGTGCATGCCGACCATTGATCACCTGTTCACATTAGATCTGTTCATAAGTTCATAAGTCATAGGAGCAAAATCAGGTCATTTAGCCCAGCTGTTTGTGGCAATGAATTCCACAGATTCACCATCATCTGACTAAAGAAGTTCCACCTCATTTTTCTAAATGTGCGTCCTTTTATTCTGAGGCTATGCCCTCTTGTCCAAGACTCTCCCACTGGTGGAAACAACCTCTATCCAGGCCTTACACTATTCGATAAGTTTCAAAGAGATCCCCCCTCATCCTTCTAAATTCCAGCAAGTATAAACCCAGTGCCGTCAAATGCTCATCATACGTTAACCCAATCATCCCCGGGATTATTCTTGTAAACCTCCTTTGGACCCTTTCCAATGCCAGTATATCCTTCCTCAGGTATGCGGCTCAAAGCTGCTCAAAATACTCAAAATGCAGTCTGACCAGTGGCTTTGAATGCGTCATATTACATAGCTGTTTTTATATTCTAGTCCTCTTGAAATAAATGCTAACACTGCATTTGCCTTACTTACTACCAATTCAACTTGCAAATTAACCTTTTATGAATCCTGCACCAGCACTCCCAAGTTCCTTTGAACCTCCAATTTCTGAATCCTCTGTCTTTTTAGAAAATAGTCTTTGCCCTTATTCCTTTTACCAAATACATGATTCTGCAAATTGCAAAGCTGTAATGTGGCACAGTAGCGCAACAGTAGAGTTGTTGCCTACAGCACCAGAGACCCCGGTTTGATCCTGACTACTGGTGTTGTCTGTATGGAGTTTGTACGTTCCTATGACCATGTGGGTTTTCTCCGGGTACTTTGGTTTCTTCCCACATTCCAAATACATGCCGGTTTGTAGAGTGATTGGTCTTTGGTAAAATTGTAAATTGTCCCTAGTGTGTAGAGTAATGCTGGTGTAAAAGGTGATTGCTGGTTGGCATGGACTCAATGTCAGAAGGGTCTGTTTCCGTGCTGTATCTCTAAAGTCTAAAGTCTAAATTATTCCATCTGCCACATTTTGCCCACTCTTCCTACCTGTCCTAGTCCTTCTACAGAGTTCCAGTTTTCTCTTTACTACCTGCCCCTCCACCTATCTTTGTATCTTCCATAAACCTAGCCACAAACAAGTAGATACGCCAGCATCTATTCCCTACAAAGAAGGGGAAATTTACAGAGGACAATTAATGTACAAACACACACTTCTGTGGGAGGAAACTGGAGCACCCTGAGGAAACCAAAACACCCAGAGGAAACCCATGCAACCACAGGATGTAAGTGCAAACTCCACACAGCTAGCACGTGAAATCAGGATCAAACCCAGGTTTCCAAACCTGTGAGGTAGTAACTCTACTAGTTGTGCCACTGTTGACATGACCCCAACTTGTGTGGCTTCAGCTTGAACATTATGTAAGGAGCTCAAAACCATTTTTGAACAAATTCTTTGATCAGTATTCTTCTCCATTACTGGCTATAGTATCTAATATATGCTGGGATCGCTGCAGTCACACTCTAAGCTTACTTTAACAGTAACCCATTGAGCAGAAGAAGACCAATGTCATGGAAAACCATTATCTTCTCCAAATCATGCATCATCCTTGCATGAGCTCAAGGTTGCCAATGATCCTGCGTGATTTTTTGACAAATTTCCACTAATATGCTGCTGCATCAGACACCATTACATGATTCCCAGCACAGGGCATGGTGGAGCGGCTGGGAACCCCTGAGCCAGGTTGAAGACAGAAAATGGACACAAAAATCAAACCGCTGGAGGAACATAGCGGGACAAGCAGCATTTGCAGATTAGAGGAAATGTCAACGTTGAGATACTGATCGATCCGCTGAGTTCCTCCAGCAGTTTGTTTATTGCTCCATATTACAGTAGCTGCAGTCTCTTGTGTTTTTACCTAAAATGATTAGCTGTGGTGCCATGCAGTATACAGTCAACCTAGAAACCTAACATTATGTGGTAACGTGGGTGCTGCTGATTTGAAGTAGGATTATACTTCCACAGCTGTCTGCTGGGTGCAAATCTAAAACAATTAAATTAGTTATGGTACTAGAAGGTGCAGTGTACAGTGTACTAGGATACACAGTACACTGCAAACTCTTTACTACCTGCCCCTCCACCTATCTTTGTATCTTCCATGGGTTTCGGCTGGTGGGTATAGGGTGTTTGCTACTGTATACACTAAGATGTAATCCGCAATAACCAACCTGAACTCCCGGTGGCTCAGCACTTCAACTCCCCCTCCCATTCCGTATCTGACCTCTCTGTCCTGGGTCTCCTCCATGGCCACAGCGAGCAACACCGTAAATTGGAGGAAATGCACCTCATATTCCGCTTGGGCAGTCTACATCCTGGGGGCTTGAACATTGAATTCTCCCAATTCTGCTAGCCCTTGCTGTCCCCTCCCCTTCATCAGCCATCTGGTTGTCTCCTCCCCTCCCCCAGCCCTCGGGCTCCTCCTCCGCCTTTGTCCTTTTTTCCTTTCTTCTCCCCACCCCCTATCAGTCTGAAGAAGGGTTTCGGCCCGAAACGTTGCCTATTTCCTTCGCTCCATAGATGCTGCTGCACCCGCTGAGTTTCTCCAGCATTTTTGTGTACCTTCGATTTTCCAGCATCTGCAGTTCCTTCTTTAACACTAGGATACAGTGCTGGTGGGTATAGGGTGTTTGCTACTGTATACACTAAGATGTAATGCTGGTGGGTAGAGGCATGTCACTCAATAACATAGGGTTTCATGCAGAAGGCATATACACTTGATACAATGCTGGTTGGTACTGGTCTGTCACTGCAAAGAACATTAATTACAAATAACTAATTTACAGGGCTGTTAAAGCCATAATGAGCATGGCAATTTTTAAAATCATTGTTACTGCCCTGATTTTGCCTTGTTAGATACAGGCACATAATCATTGAGTTTAGGAACTCCTTGACGAAGTTGATGTTAGGCACAAAATGCTGGAGCCATTGTTTCTGCCTGCACCAGCCCCACTGAATTTATTTCCATCCTCTTCTCTCATTGATAAAGTTGATTGCTTGAAGTACAGTAATTACTGAGAATAGAAATATTTCTAATTTATTGATAGACGGGATTGGGAAATGTATCCTCTGAGATGAAAGTGCAAAGACATGGTTTTCATTTAAAAAAATCTTGACTGCATTTTTCTGAAAAGTGTGGGCTGTTGCTTTATTTATCTCCAAATATAAAAGCACAGATTTTGGACCTTCAAAACATTAGCAAAATGTCTGGAATGTACAACTGACAGAGCCTACATGAATAATAGTGAGCTCACATGCCTTCTTGCTTAATGCTCAAACACTGTATACAATGATATATGTCCAGAGGAAATGGTGATATTCAATATTCAATATTATATGAAGTCCTTGATTGCAGAAGTCAGTTTGACCCGCTGTTATGCAGTGAGGTTGTGTGACCCACCCACTAGTGCCTCTCTGACCCACCAACCATTTGTCCCTTATTGTAACTAAAAGGCCTGTCCCACTTTGCGATTTTATGGGCGCCGACGGGCGTCAGTGACTGACGCCCGATGTCGCATAAAAACCGTCAAGTAGTACGACGCTGCCGCGTCACAGCCGCGGTAAGGTACGACACTACACGTCAACATGCATCACCATGCGTCACCAGTTTCCACGCATCACCATGCGTCACCATAGGACAGGCACGTGCCACCATGCGTCGCCATAGGTTGGCAATGGGACAGCATGTGACAGCATAGAACAGCACCTGTGACTTCACAGCCGTCAAGCGATGTCATTGTATGTCCACCCGCGACATGATACGGCAAGACACGACAGGCTTGTGTCATCTGGGGCAACATTGCGACGCATCGTGACGCATCGTTGTCTCATAGTGACGCATGGTGATGCATGTTGATGCATGGTGACGCACGGCGGGGCACAATAAATTAGCATAGGCAAGTGTGTCACCATGCGTCACCCGTACGTCATCGTGCGAAAGGTCGCATGACAAGATAAGACACGCAGATGTCGTGCGAGGATTTTGAACATTCCAAAATCCAGGGGGCGGCAGAGAGACACCGCGCGTCACCCACGCGTCACTATATGCGTCACCACGCATTACGACGCATCACGACCCGACGACGACGCAACAACCTCTTTTGAGGCTGTCGCCTAAAATGTCACCGAAGTGGGACAGGCCCATAAATGTCACCATTTCCTCTGGACATATATCATTGTATACAGTGTTTGAGCATTAAGCAAGAAGGCATGTGAGCTCACTATTATTCATGTAAGGGTTCTTATTGGACTATTTTGAACAACAGGGGAATTATGTTTGAATCAATAGTTATCCCTCAACCAGCAGAATAAAACAGATTGCCTAGTCAATAATTGCTTCTTTTCTGTGCTTGCTGTGTGACTTGACTGCTGTTTTGGCCTACATTAACATGAATACACTGGAAAAGTTCTTAATTGATCCTGAATCACTTTGTTTTGCTATGAAAATGTTATATAAATGCAAAGCACAGTGGTTCAATATCTCAGAATCCCTGCTTAACATCATCATGCAACAGCCTGCCAGGAAGTGCTCAGGACAACTGTAGATAAACAATAAATAATGCCTTGCCTGCATTGCTACTTGCTGAGAACAAATAAAATATTAAACGTAATCTTTCATAACAAATGGCGACTGCGTTTATTTAATATGGGATTTTCATTGTTCATCACGGAAAGCGGTTTAAATTGCTTAGAAGCCTCATACATTTGTTAAGCAGTTTTATGTTAAATGATTTTAAATTGAGAGGTCTCTTTGAGACCTTTGTGATATTGAAGAAATACAATAATAAATGTGATTAAAATCAATAATCAAGAAACAGATCAAGCTGAACTCGTAAGTAAAGTTTCTAAAAAATATCATGCAATTTACTAGTATAAATTAATAAAACAACCTAGAGTTTTTCCACTTTATAAAATGCCTATTTTGCTTTAAATCGGACATAATTGACACTTTATGAGCACAGTGAAGAATTTCTGCTATGCCGCTGAGAGCAACAGAATTGGTAAGCAAATTGGAACGTACATCTTTGAAGCAATGATCCCTTTTAATAGATTTTCTTTTTTTCTCTCTTTATATTTCTTTTAAAATCCCTTCAATGAACAAAACCTGGAAATTGCTATTTGCATCTTTACTCAATTAATATTTATTTATTTATCTGCTATTTTAAAATATGTATGTTGTTTCCTTTCGTGGTGTTTTATTGTCAATATATTCTGATAAAATACTTTGAAAAGTTGTCATATAACAACTTTGTGCATTCAGTAATCTCCAGTCTTCAGTAGACACAAGGGACTACAGATGCTGGAATATCTCCAGTATTCCATGTTTTAGATCATACATCATGGAAGTATATAGCTAAATATCTTTTTCAAAAGTAACATCACATTGCAAATAGAAAAATAAGAAAGAAAACTAAAAGGATAATTTCCTAACTTCACTTTGCTGGCAGAGAGGTTCAGCGAAGTGAATCAACATTAGAAAATAGCATTTTTAGGACCTGGCGAGGGGTGAGTAAAGATAAGAAGTAGGTACATCCCTCTCATAGTGTCCAATCTTACTTTCATTTTTCTTTTTTCTTTTTCCGCCTTTTGGTTTTTTTCTTTTCTTTTTAAACTATTTCTTGTGGTTTAGGTTCATACGGGTGTTCCTGGACCACTCTTTCATTCACTCACTGACTATCTTTACTAACTCTTTCTATCCTTTTTTCCTATTAACGTTTAAAATAAGAAGTGGTATAAGAACTGTATAAACTTACGTTATTGCAGATTACTGTAATGTAAAATACTTCTAATAAAAAAATTAAAAAATAATAAAAAAAGAAAAGAGCATATAATTGATGAGTAAAGTATTAACACATTATTTTAGTAAAGGGCCTGTCCCACTTTCCCGAGTTATTCACAAATTCTCCTGAGTTATTCGCGAATTCTCCCGAGTTTTCAAACTCGCAGAATGTTCGTAGCGAGTCCATAGGAGGCTGTAGGAGTCCGTGGATATATCGTAGCGGCTCGTTATGCCAGCCGTAGGTACTCGGGCTATTTTTTTACTTGTGGATATTTTTTCATCATATTGAAAAAAGTCCCAACTTACCTTATGCCCCGAGTGGGAAAATCAGCCAATGTATATTTGAAGAATGGTCTGATGAATAATCTCAACCCAAAGTGTCACCCATTCCTTCATTCCAGAGATGCTGCCTGTCCCGTTGAGTTACTCCAGCTTTTTGTGTCTAACTTCGGTTTAAACCAGCATCTACAGATCCTTACATATATTTGACAAGTTACCATACATCTTTGTAGCATTCTCATTAAAGGAACACTATCAATGTACTTTGATGCAGAACTTCTTTAAATAAGTGTTCCGGTTAATAAATGCTCATTTCCCAACAGGAATCTTAATCTTAAATCTTAATCTTTCATCTTAAAACAATCCATTTTGTCAGGAAGCACAACAAAAAAGAATTACTTTGCAACATCCAGTGCCTTTCATTTGATCAGTTCAGCTAAGACATGTCAGATCCAATAATAGAAAAATAGGTGCAGGAGTAGGCCATTCGGCCCTTTGAGCCTGCACCGCCATTCAATATGATCATGGCTGATCATCCAACTCAGTATCCTGTACCTGCTTTCTCTCCATACCCCCTGATCCCTTTAGCCACAAGGGCCACATCTAACTCCCTCTTAAATATAGCCAATGAACTGGCCTCAACTACATTATGTCGCAGAGAATTCCAGAGATTCACCACTCTCTGTGTGAAAAATGTTTTTCTCATCTCAGTCCTAAAAGATTTCCCCTTTATCCTTAAACTGTGACCACTTGTTCTGGACTTCCCCAACATCGGGAACAATCTTCCTGCATCTAGCCTGTCCAACCCCTTAAGAATTTTGTAAGTTTCTATAAGATCCCCCCTCAATCTTCTAAATTCTAGCGAGTACAAGCCGAGTCTATCCAGTCTTTCTTCATATGAAAGTCCTGACATCCCAGGAATCAGTCTGGTGAACCTTCTCTGTACTCCCTCTATGGCAAGAATGTCCTTCCTCAGATTAGGGGAGCAAAACTGTACGCAATACTCCAGATGTGGTCTCACCAAGACCCTGTACAACTGCAGTAGAACCTCCCTGCTCCTATACTCAAATCATTTTGCTATGAATGCTAACATACCATTCGCTTTCTTCACTGCCTTCTGCACCTGCATGCCTACTTTCAATGACTGGTGTACCATGACACCCAGGTCTCGTTGCATCTCCCCTTTTCCTAATCGGCCACCATTCAGGTAATAGTCTACTTTCCTGTTTTTGCCACCAAAGTGGATAACCTCACATTTATCCACATTATACTGCATCTTCCATGATTTGCCCACTCACCCAGCCTATCCAAGTCATCTTGCAGCCTCCTAGCACCCTCCTCACAGCTAACACTGCCCCCCAGCTTCGTGTCATCCGCAAACTTGGAGATGTTGCATTCAATTCCCTCATCCAAATCATTAATATATATTGTAAATTGCTGGGGTCCCAGCACTGAGCCTTGCAGTACCACACTAGTCACTGCCTGCCATTCTGAAAAGGACCCGTTTACTCCCACTCTTTGCTTCCTGTCTGCCAGCCAGTTCTCTATCCACATCAATACTGAACCCCGAATACCATATGCTTTAAGTTTGTATATTAATCTCTTATGTGGGACCTTTTCGAAAGCCTTCTGAAAGTCCAGATATAACACATCCACTGGTTCTCCCTTATCCACTCTACTAGTTACATCCTCAAAAAATTCTATAAGATTCGTCAGACATGATTTACCTTTCATACATCCATGCTGACTTTGTCCAATGATTTCACCATTTTCCAAATGTGCTGCTATCCCATCTTTAATAACTGACTCTAGCAGTTTCCCCACTACCGATGTTAGACTAACTGGTCTGCAATTCCCCGTTTTCTATCTCCCTCCCTTTTTAAAAAGTGGGGTTACATTAGCTACCCTCCAATCCTCAGGAACTACTCCAGAATCTAAAGAGTTTTGAAAAATTATCACTAATGCATCCACTATTTCTGGGGCAACTTCCTTAAGTACTCTGGGATGCAGCCTATCTGGCCCTGGGGATTTATCGGCTTTTAATCCATTCAATTTACCTAACACCACTTCCCGGCTAACCTGGATTTCACTCAGTTCCTCCATCTCATTTGACCCCCGGTCCCCTGCTATTTCCGGCAGATTAATTAAGTCTTCCTTAGTGAAGACAGAACCAAAGTAGTTATTCAATTGGTCTGCCATTTCCTTGTTCCCCATGATCAATTCACCTGTTTCTGACTGCAAGGGACCTACATTTGTTTTAACTAATCTTTTTCTCTTCACATATCTATAAAAATGTTTGCAGTCAGTTTTTATGGTCCCTGCCAGTTTTCTTTGATAATCTATTTTCCCTTTCCTACTTAAACCCTTTGTCCTCCTCTGCTGGACTCTGAATTTCTCCAAGTCCTCTGGTAGGCTGCTTTTTCTGGCTAATTTGTATGCTTCATCTTTTGTTTTGATACTATCCCTGATTTCCCTTGTTATCCACGCATGCACTACCTTCCCTGATTTATTCTTTTGCCAAACTGGGGTGAACAATTGTTGTAGTTCATCCATGTAGCCTTTAAATGCCTTCCATTGCATATCCACCGTCAATCCTTTAAGAATCAATTGCCAGTCTATCTTGGCCAATTCACGTCTCATACCCTCAAAGTTACCTTTCTTTAAGTTCAGAACCCTTGTTCACAACATATTCACAAAGAGAACAATACCATAAATTAAATGAGTTAAGGCTGATATAGCATTTTAGGTTATAATCTCAAATCTCTGTGCTGGGACTTTAACCTCAAACTTAAATGTACACATGCAAACGATAAGAAGAACAAACATAACACAAGGATTAACTATGGATAATCTATTTGATTTCAGCTCCTTTATCCTTCGAGGCATAAGAAATGGTTATGTGAACATAAGTAACAAGGCTATCGTCTCAAAAGCCTTGGATCAATCTATGCAGCTTTCTCCATGTAGACTTGTCACTTTTGGCAATAACATCCTTGATATTCTGATGGTAGTCCAGAAAGACACAGTGACCTTCTTAAATTCCTTGTACAATTCAAATTCACTTTTACATTCATGTTTGATAGCTTCTGTTTTGACATGTATTCTTTCAGCAGTTCTATATCATTTGCTCTGCTACCCTCAAAACCTTTATTGTAGTTCAAATTACACAAACCCATGCACTGAGTTTCCAAATAAAAAGATTTATATTGAACTAAAGTCTATGCAATTATTTTCTTTTTTCCGTGCCACTTATTCATATGTTTAGTATTTACACTTGAATTATTGATAATGTCATCTAATGTGACAGTATTGTTCCTGTTTGGTTGGACATGTGGCACATGGGATTCATGCAGAAATAAATAAGGTGCTGTATTTTGTTCTGAAAAATTAGGTAATGCAGGGAATAACAACTTATGTAATTTTCAAAAGAGGTTCAAACCATTTGAAAACCCAGGTTCAAGAGTCAAGGGTATTTTATTGTCATATGTCCCAGATAGAACAATGAAATTATTTCTTGCTGCAGCACAACAGAATATGTAATCATAATAAATAATAACAAAAACTCAGAAAAAACAAGCAAACAATAACAGTGCAATAATAATAATTATAATAGTATATTGCAGTTCATAGCTCATGAGGTTGTAATGTTTAATAGCCTGATGGCTGTGGGGAAGAAGCTGTTCCTGAACCTGGATGTTACAGTTTTCAGGCTCCTGTACCTTCTTCCCGATGGCAGTGGTGAGATGAGTGTGTGGCCAGGATAGTGTGGGTCTTTGATGATGTTGGCTGCCTCTTTTATCCCTTCGATGGTGGGGAGGTCAGAGCCGGTGATGGACTGGGCAGTGTTTACAACTTTTTGCAGTCTTTTCCGCTGCTGGACGTTCAAGTTGCCGAACCAGGCCACGATGCAACCAGTCAGTATGCTCTCTACTGTGCACCTGTAGAAGTTCAAGAGAATCCTCTTTGACATACCGACTCTCCATAATCTTCTCAGGAAGTGGAGGCACTGATGCGCTTTCTTTATGATTGCATCAGTGTGCTGGGTCCAGGAATGATCGGCGGAAATATGCACGGCCAGGAATTTGAAGTTCTTGTCCCTTTCCACCATCGTCCCATTGATATAAACGGGATTGTGGGTCCTCAATCTTCCTCTTCCAAAGTCTACAATCAGTTCTTTGGTTTTGCTGATATTAAGAGCCAAGTTGTTGTGCTGGCACCATTTGGTCAATCGGTCGACCTCACTTCTATATTCTGACTCATTACCATCTGCAATTCGTCCCACAACGGTGGTGTCGTCAGCGAACTTGAAAATGGAGTTCACACTGATGCATTAAATCGCAGTCAAAAAGCCAACAAACAAAACCAACATATAAAATTATACAAAACACTAATGTTCTGCAACTCAAAATCATTTAACAAGGCCAATGACAACAGAAAGTCCAAGAACTATTTCTATTTTCAGCTGTTGAGGCCTTGCAAATCCATTTCAATATTGGTAAAATTTTGGATGATCATGAATTCCATTAGGCTGATGACCCAGGCACACATTTAATGCATTTTTGGGTGTATGTTAGCAGGATCAGATTCATATTGCAGCAGCTTAAAAAATTCTATCAGTTCCACGTCATGACTTTTTCCCTTAAACATCATAATGCCTCGCCATGATATGCCAAATATCATATGTAAACCAAACAGTATTTTTGCATTGTCCAAACAGTACACATTAGCATAAATGATAATATGGTGCATATCTTGCGTAAAAATATATTTGTTATTTAAGCAGCATTTATGTCTGGCAATATGTTGAAGTGCCTCTAATTAGACGTGTGGCCAAGAGCTGTACCAAAGGATGTAACAGAGAGAAAGAGATGCAGACAGTAACACATGGTCAAAGGGAGAGCGACTGTATGTACATAAACTAACACTTGAAATGGTTAGTAATGGAAAAAGTGTAATTTCTCCTATTTCACATGGACACAGCCAGGAACATGTTTTATTTAGAGTTAATAATTGTGGCCATACAAAGCTAGGGAGTTCATAAGGAGGCCATTTTGGAAACTATCTACCATGTAGCTAGTCTTTATGCTCTTCCTAACCACAAACAATTTCTGCAGGAATTTCCTAGATCAGAGATTCCCTAGCATTTCTTAATTCTGCATCCCTGCAGAACCCATCCCACCACTTATTTTATATGTTATATATCACTTATTATCAACTATTCATCAAACCCTAACCCACTTGCCAAAATCCCCTCCTCTGAGCAACTGCCGTGTCATTCACCCCATCATTGTGCTGGATCAAATGATATAAATTAACTTTAAATCTTGAGAAGGGAACCCATTGTGTTTAATATTTGAGTAATTGAAGATATAGTAGCTCTTCATCAAATATGAAAGGGAACCTTATCGTAAGTGAAGAATACATAACATGAAAATATAGCTACGGTGACCAAATAAGTATTCCACCAAAATGAAATATCTGGCCAATTCATACACAAGGCTTGTACTCAGACCATTAAGACTTAGTGTATACGAGCAGGAGAAAAATGGTAAATGAAATGACTAACAGTAGCATTTAATCAACACAAAATTTGTTATAAATTACATTAGAATATTAGGCTAGAACTAAATGATGCAAGGATTTGAAATAATGTGACGTCTCCCACTAATTTCCTGCCTGATTACCAAGCCAAAAGTGGAAGGAATGTGATAGGAAATAAAATATGGGATGGTCGAGAAAGGCTTGTTGGTAGTAGAATCGCCAGCCTATTAATCTTCAGCAAATAGGGGAAAAAGTGACATAGTTGACATCTGCGGCATAATGTTTCCTGAAGGAGGCACAGTGGCGCAGGCATAGAGTTGTTGCCTCACAGCACCAGATACCTTGGTTTGGTCCTGACTACAGGTGCTGTCTCTACGGAGTTTGTATGTTCTCCCTATGACCGCATGGATGCTCCCCAGCTACTTTGGTTTCTTCCCACATTCCAAAGACATGTAGTTTTATAAGTTAATCGGGTTCGGTAAAATATTGTCCCTATGTGTGTAGGATAGAACTAGTGTGAATGGCTGATCGCTGGTTGCTACGGATTCAGTGGGCTGAAGGGCCGGTTTTCACACGGTATCTCTAAACTAATCTAAACTAAATGAATGAAAATGTTTTCAGTCTTGCTGTTTCTGAGCTGGAAAAAGTCCCGCTTGATCAATAATCATAATTTGACAGAGGCAAGACAACACGAACAACTAAGATCAGAATCTGGTCTCACGGTGCTCAATTATCTACATGAATGTAAGGGACAAATTATCTTGCACAAAAATATATTGTAATATGCAGTCTTCAAAAAAATGTTCCACTACATTTAATTCTAAAATTGGGTTGGATATTCTTAATAATAACTTTTATATTTTTATTGCTGTGATATTGCAAGGTTGGCAGGCCAGAAAGCCATCATAGTTGTTCACTTCTCTGCTTTTGACTTTGCTCTTTTAAACTATTCTGGAAAACAGCGTCATAAATTAACATTTATTTTTTTACATGCAAATTGACTAAAGGGCCTGTCCCACTGCGGGGACCTGAATTGCGAGTTTAGAAGAGTTTGCGCTCGACTCAAACTCGCAGCATGGTCGACACACGTGGTCCTAGGAGGTCCTCTGAGGTCACTGGAACTCTCCTTCATGCTCGAGGGAAGTTCCCGCATACTCGCGGCCGAGGAAAATTTTTCAGCATGTTGAAAATGTTTCCGCCAGTCGGCTTGGTTCTTTTGAACTCGTAGTGCAGAGGAGTGGGGTCGCTATGTAGCTATAGGCAGTCGAGGGCAGCCATAGGCAATCTCCTTCGCTGACCGGGCATTTTAATTGGTTCATTGGAGTTTTCAGGACCAAGGAAAACCGACCGGTAATCTTTATTATAAGTTATCTGGCTTCTTAAAAGTTCTCCACTCCTTCTCTCCCCCTTCTCCCCAAGTTCTCTCCCCTTTTCTCCCCTTCTCTCCTCTTCTCTCCCCCTCTCTCCCCTTCTCTCCCCCACCCCTCCCCCCCCTCCGTGCTTCGCGGCCACAGTTTGGTCGAGGAAAATTTTCAGCATGCTGAAAAAATTTCCGCGAGTACAAATTGGTCGGCATGGTCCTTTTGAACTCGTAGTGTGGTGGAGTGGGGTCGGTATGTCATTATAGGCAGTCGAGGTAGCCGTAGGTAATCTCCTTTGCTGACCGGGCATTTTAATTGGCTCATTGGAATTTTCAGAACCAAGGAAAACCGACTTGTAATGTTAAATACCCGCAAAACTTTATTAAAAGTTGTCTGGCTTCTTAAAAGTGTCTCCAATCCTTCTACCCCCCTTCTCCCCCCCTTTTCTCCCCCCCTTTTCTCCCCCCCCCCCCTTTTCTCCCCCCCCTTTTCTCCCCCCCCTTTTCTCCCCCCCCCTTTTCTCCCCCCCCTCTTTTCTCCCCCCCCCCTTTTCTCCCCCCCCCCTTTTCTCCCCCCCCCTTTTCTCCCCCCCCCTTTTCTCCCCCCCCTTTTCTCCCCCCCCCTTTTCTCCCCCCCCTTTTCTCCCCCCCCCTTTTCTCCCCCCCCCTTTTCTCCCCCCCTTTTCTCCCCCCCCCCTTTTCTCCCCCCACTTTTCTCCCCCCCCTTTTCTCCCCCCCTTTTCTCCCCCCCCCTTTTCTCCCCCCCCCTTTTCTCCCCCCCCCCCCTTTTCTCCCCCCCCTTTTCTCCCCCCCCCATTTTCTCCCCCCCCCTTTTCTCCCCCCCCTTTTCTCCCCCCCCTTTTCTCCCCCCCCCTTTTCTCCTCCCCCCTTCTCTCTCCCCCTCTCTCTCTCCCCCTCTCTCTCCCCCCCTTCTCTCCCCCCCCTTCTCCCCCCCCTTCTCCCCTCCTCCTCCCCCCCTCCTTCTGACCACCCTTCTCTCCCCCCGCACTCTCTAAAGGACTTAACGTACACTGTGCCAGCCGTCTTTTACCCACCTTTGCGGTGTGTGTGTGTGTGTGTGTGTGTGTGTGTGTGTGTGTGTGTGTGTGTGTGTGTGTGTGTGTGTGTGTGTGTGTGTGTGTGTGTGTGTGTGTGTGTGTGTGTGCGCGCGCGTGTGTGCGCGTGCATGCGCGCGTGTGTGCGCGTGCGTGCGCGCGTGTGTGCGTGTGTGTGTGTGTGTGTGTGTGTGTGTGTGTGTGTGTGTGTGTGTGTGTGTGTGTGTGCGCGCGTGCGTGCGCGCGTGCGTGCGTGCGTGCGTGCGTGCGTGCGTGCGTGCGTGTGTGTGTGTGTGTGTTTGTTTGTTTTGCCAGTGTGTGTGTGTTTTGCCAGTCAATCCAGCTCGCAGTTTCATCGCTGACGGTCGATGAGGTCGATAACAGTTGCTGAAAAGTCGCGTTAGTGAGACAGGCCCTTCACTGGCAAAATATAGAATTTTAAATAATGGCACAATGTGCCAAATAATGAAACAACATTAGCCACCCTTCTGTCTGAGACTTCACCTGTGGTAAAGCCTCCACAATTTACTTGCTAGGTTCTTACGAGATCAGAGGATAACTTTGTTATGGTTCTGGGGATGTATCAACTTTAATGAGCTTGAAAACACTTTCTCTTGGGTAATTTGTATTTGTAATTTGTATAGAAAATACACTCCAATACCTCAATCTCTTAGCTTCCATGGTCTTCTGCTCATTTAAAACAGATTAGAAATATTCATTTATTATCTCCCCCATCTCTTGTGGTCCTATCATAAAGACAGCAATGGTGATATTCAAGAGGACCTTTTCTTTCTCTTGCCTCCCGTTATTCATAATATACATGTAGAATCTCTTTAGATTTTCCTTTACCTTGTCTGCCAGGTCCATTTCACATAATTTTCCTTCCTTCTGGATTGCCTTAAGTGCACTCCTTCTATTCTTATACTCAGGGAGGGATTATTTTGATCCCAACTGCATAAATCTCCTCATGTTTCTTCATTTGTCCTGACCAGAGCCCCAATAACTCTCATCATCCAGGGTTACCCACATTTGCCAACCAAAGAAGAATTGAACAACAAACACGTGTTCAGTATTTCTATGTAATTCAGATTCAGATTAGTTTATTGTCAAATACACAAGTGTACAATGAAAGGTCTTATTTGCATTAAAGTCAGAGTAAACTAAAAAAGTATACATGAGTTAAGGATTTATATAGCAAGAAATAAACAACTTAAAAACAGCAGAGTGGTGCTAAGATTGCACTACAAAAAAACCCTCAAGAACAACAATGGAATAAAAAAGAGGTAATTACTTTATAATAGAAATATCTTTCAAGAATTGTACAAAATTAGCATATTCATGACAGAATTTTTAATTTTGGAAAAATTCATTTTTTGAGTATTTATTATATTCCAAGACTTAATACAAAACCATCTGGTGCATAAACAAGTAAGAGAGTTTGGATGTTTTTTGTAATTATGTAGCTTATTATGTTATTTCTCCAGAGTGAGATCGTAAGCACTTGCACTATCTGGCATTACTATGGAGTCAAAATTGCAATTAAAAGAAGGAATGATTAAGTCACTTATAACATTTGGTCTGGTTTGTGGAAATAAATGTTGTGGCACATCATCGTTTTCAGCAACATCAGCCCTTTCCTAAGATTTTCAAATTACATTTTCAATATAAACAGCTTTCACAGGTTTCAAAAGTTTATTGAAAACAATTGTCTAAATATTATTACACAGGTTAAAACACAGTGTTATCATATTGTTTGGTTTATCGATGAATCAAATTTGCAGATTTGGGCTTCACTCGTTTTTCTGGTTGATTCTACTTAGGTCTTAGTCTTTCAGCTTGCAAAATCCTAAAGTAATTGGTTTGAGCATGTACTGGTTATCATCTTTGCGCTATATGTAGTTGGTTTTGGGTTCAATCCCTGGTGAAACTAGTTACCTGAAAACCTTAACATTTAATGACATGAACATTGAAAAGTAAATGGCTTCTTTCTCTCGCAATAAGAGGGCCGAGTCGAGGTTTGAGACTGAAGTAATAGTATAGTAGTATAGTATTTTAATGACCACACAGCCAAGCTGGTGGAATTTTGGGTTGTCAGCAGCGATACAATAATAAGAACACACAACCACAATAAAAAATGTAACACAAACATCCACCACAGCATTCAACACTGTGGTGGAAGGCACAAAAATGTGGCCAATCCTCCTCCATTTCCCCTCCGTGGACAGGACCAGAGTCCAGAGTCAGTCCAGAATCGGCTCTTCCTCACCGGAGACCGCGGCTTTAAGTTGTTGTAGGCCGCAGGCCGGCTGTCGAGATTTAAAGTCTCCGCCGCAGCCAGAAGCACCGTAGACTGCAGGGCCGGCGGTCGAATCTCCCCTGCAGGGGTGTTGGTAAGTCCATGCCGGCCCCGCGGTAGAAGTTGGCCACGGGCCGGCAGTGATGGCTTCTTCTTCTTCCCCCGGGTCCCCCACGAGGGATCCCGGGCTGTAGACGCCGCACCAGCTGGAGCTCTGCAGACCGCGACTTCAGGCTGCGACTTCAGGCTGCCGGCTGCCCCGGGCCAGCGAAACGGAGCGTTCCCCTCCAGCGAGCCCCAGCGAGGGTTCACCCGCTCCACGCCAAGAGTCCACGCTGCGCCTGCCGCTGAAGCCCCGGGCGCGTCTCCGGAAAAGGCCGCGCCGATCCTTGATGTTAGGCCACGGGGGAGGCGACCTGGAAAAAGTCGCCTCTCCATGGAGGAGGCGACCGAAGCGTTTTCCCCCTTACCCCCCCACACCACCCCCCACACAAGACACACAAAGAAACATTAAATACACACTTTAAAACATACTAAAAAATAATAATCAATGTTATATTACACTTCTGTGCTGCACTCACATATAAAGCACAAAGAAATTTCATTTGAACACATTAGTTCACTTATTAAAAAGAGTTTATAGCACATTCGACTTCAAGCTTGGACGACAGATGGCGCAATGGGCTAAGTGTTCGGCTGGCAACCGGAAGGTAGCCGGTTCGAATCCCGCTTGGAGTGCATACTGTCGTTGTGTCCTTGGGCAAGACACTTCACCCACCTTTGCCTGCGTGTGAATGTGTGTGAATGTGTGTGAGTGATTGGTGGTGGTCGGAGGGGCCGTAGGCGCAGATTAGCAGCCACGCTTCCGTCAGTCTGCCCCAGGGCAGCTGTGGCTACAGAAGTAGCTCACCACCACCGAGTGTGACTGAGGAGTGAATGAATAATGCGATGTAAAGCGCCTTGAGTATTAGAAAGGCGCTATATAAATCCCATCCATTATTATTATTATTAAGATCACTATAATTCACTGACCTATAAAATTATTATGTAATGTAAGTGACTGCTTTTAGGAAATGGAGGGGGGGGGGGTTAAGGTTATACTCCAGAATTCAAATCTGAGTAGTCACAACTATTTAACAAAATCTTTGGTGTTGATATTATCATTCTAGAATTGGGGGCAATTAGAAGGAAGGGAATCAGTTCTTGTGAAAATAGCAAATGCCTGGAAATCTTTGTTTAAGCGTAATGTGATGCAACATTACGCTTGAATAAATTACAGTTGCTATTGTTGGGGGATGAAATCATGTCCTTTGAGAAATTCATCTGGGCTCTTCCAGTTGTAATATATATTAGTTTGTCTATTCTTTTGTTTTATTCATGAGTTGACGCAACTGATAAAGTAGCTCAAAGCAGCTCATGACAGCACTGAGGAACAATTTTGAAAATGGTATCATGCATTTTTAGTTCACTTGCAGTTTAACAGCACATTCTGTTCAGAGCTGGGCAAGTCACAAGGCAGCTCCAGCACAAAGAGCAGAATGCTGAAACACCTCACAAAGTCCAGAGAATCTGCTCAATCTTGTCACACACTTTATCTGTTGAAGCACTCTTTCAATGTGTGCATCATTACCTTACTGCTCCTGCATAAATCAGCAGAATAATTGAGAATAGATGGAGAACATCTGCCCCATCATCCCAAATCTGGTTCTGCCATTATTTTGCCTCATTTATGAAAAAAATCTAACTTTTAGATCTAATCCAAATGTATTACATTCCTTGGGGATATTTCAGTTGTTGAAATGAACAGAATAATTGATAGCGGACCCTATGATTGTGGTATGTACCTGTTGTGGTAAAAGAACTGTATTTGGTTGCTGCTGTTCTATTCCATTCACATCGACCCACTGTCTAAAATCTTATTCTTCTAGTCTTGTGGAAATCGTTTTTTTTTACATTACAAGTATGAATAATGTTCAAGATGCAACAGCTGCACCATTGGTCTTCTGTCAGTTCACTGATTTCACGAGGATCACAGTGGCGCAGCTGGTAGAGCAGCTGCCTCATGGTGCCAAAGACCCAGTTCAATCCAGACCTTGAGTGCTGTCCGTGTGAAGTTTTCACGTTCACCTTATCACTGCATGAGTTTCCTCCGGGTGCTCCGGTTTCTTCCTACATCCCAAAGATGTGCGGGTTTGTAGGTTAATTTGTCTCTGTGAATTGCCCCTATTGTATGTAGGGAGTGAATACAAAATTGGGATAACAAAGAACTTGTGTGAATGGCTGATTAATGGCCAGCGTGGACTCAGAGGTCTAAAGGACCTGTTTCTATGTTGAATCTTTCAATCAATCAATCAATCCCGAATGTACAGGTGTTTAAAAGATGTATACACCTGCTTATCATGAACTTAAAATAAATAATATTAACAACAAAACCTTTTGGTTACAGGAGCCTTTTGATTTATATATATCATTTAAATCCTTTTTTCAATTAGCATAAAGAAGGAAGCAGCCATATAATCACACAACACAAAGCAGGCCCACCAGCCAACCAAGTCTTTGTCAACAATCAAAAACCCATTTACATCAATCCTATAACAATCTCATTTTACTTCGGAGTCACGTGAGTGATTCCGTGAAGTAGAACACCACCAATCCGCATGCGTGTCATTACGTCTGACGCATGGCTCCTCCAGCGGTAAGTTTAAAAAACCCTCAGGTAAGTGTAAAACTTAGTCGGAGGTCGTTTTCTGCGCTTGGTAATTCTTGTTTCAGGAGCAAGTTCGAGTATGGAGAAACCGTCGAGGGTGAAGTCAAGGCGAGTCACCGGGAGAGTAGCTATGGAAGACCGCGGGAGTGCGGGTAGCGGGCGGCCGAGTCTATCTAGCGAGTCGCTAGTGGTACGACCAGCGACTGCAGACTTGGTGTCTGAGAGCACCGTGGCTGCACCTTTGGGGCGGAAAGCCACTTAAAAGTCTGCACGGCCAGTGGACTCGGACGAGTCTGGCCGGGAGGATTCCCCTCCGGCAACGGATAACATATTTGGACGGTTGTCCAGGATGGAGCTCCTAATGGAGAGGATGCTCCACCAAGATACACTCCAACAGGAGGAGTTGTGTCAGTGCCGGCCTCTTCGAGAGCCCGCACCAGCGGCACCTTTTTCAGGGCTGCTTAATGTCTCCCTCTTGGAGAAGGGGAGCATTAGATTAGATTAGATTAGATTTTATTTGTTGTCATTTGAACCCAGAGGTTCAAACGAAATTTAATTTCTGCAGTCATACAAACAAGAAGAACCAAGACACAACAAGTTTACACATACATCCATCACAGCGAATTCCTCCTCACTGTGATGGAAGGCAAAGTCTTATCTCTCCCCTGCACTCCCCATTCTCCTCCCGATGTCAAAGTCAAAGCCCCCGGCGGGCGATGGTAAATAAGTCCCGCGGCCATTAAAGGCCACGCTCTTGATGTTGGAGCCCCCCGCGGGCGCTAGCAAGTCCCGCGGCAATTTAAAGCCGCAGCTCGAGTGGGAAGGGGAGGAGACTAGGCACCTGGCACAACTCCAGGAGCCTGACTCCGGTTAACCCTTTCAGCGAACAGCTCACTTTTAACAATACTAAAACCAATTCAAAATAGTTAAGAGATAAAGAGTGAGGAATATATGTAACTGAATACAATTGAAGTCGGAATAAAACATATATATATACTGCAACTAGGGTGAAATAGAACTGATTTGGAAATGGTACAGACCCCCTAGGTTTTGGGTAATAAAGGCAGCGGGGCTAACGTCATAACATCTACGCCGGAAGCGATATAGATGTCGTACCCCACAGACGAGTGGGACACTCACTACGGTGTTGAAATCTCAGACACCGTACACTTATTTGATATACTTTTATTTTTTATTTTTATCACAATACGTCACATCTATGTGTTTTCTTTCCAAGGACAATCGCGGAGGAGAACTACCAAGGAAGTCTATAATAGAAATGCCCCCAAAATAACCAGAGTCCTGAGGTATGAATGCACCATAATAAATAAGATCATTAAAATTGGTAAAAATGTATGATGATAATCAAAAGAAAATGGGAGGAATCACACTTTGTAGCTGGAATATAAGGGGTATTAATGAACCTATTAAAAGGAGCAAGGTACTAGCTCAGTTGAAATCATACAACACGGACATTTCGTTTCTACAGGAAACGCATCTTAAACATCAAGATCAGACGAGACTGAGGGCAAACTGGATAGGACAAACATTTCACTCTTCATTCACCTCCAAATCTAGAGGCACTGCAATCATCATTCGTAAAGGAATTCCATTTAAATCAAAGAATACTATTTTAGATAAGGAAGGGAGATACCTTATAGTAGCAGGAGAGATCAATAATACGCCAATTACGCTGGTAAATATATACGCGCCCAATTTCGATAACCCTCAATTTTTTAATAAAATTCTGAATATAATTGCAGAATTTAATTTTCAAAATGTTATAATTGGAGGAGACTTTAACTGTGTTTTAGACCCTTATCTAGATAAATCGATGCAAAAACAAAAAGGTAATATGAAATCTAAAACCAGTGAACTTTTACATACATATATGGAAAACACAAATATAGCAGATGTGTGGAGGATTGCAAACCCGACGGGAAGGGATTATTCGTTTTATTCAACGGTGCATAAAACATACTCACGGATAGACTACTTTCTTGTGGATACAAAATTAATTCCGCACACTATGAACGCTAAATACCACACTAATGCGATCTCAGACCACTCTCCGTTAACTTTTGTTTTAAAATTAGAAGGAATGTCTATGAATAAATCGTTCTGGAGGTTTAACTCGCACATTTTAAAAGACCCACAAGGGAGTATATATCTAAAAAAACAGATGGATCTATTTTTTGAGATAAATGATACACCAGATATTTCCCCCACGCTATTATGGGAATCCTTCAAAGCATTTATTAGAGGAGTCATTATTTCATTCCAAGCTTATCAAAATAAAAAGAATAAGAATGAACAAAGACATTTAGAAGAACAAATAAAACAATTAGATACAGATAATGCTAAAGACCCAACTATGGATAAACATAATAAAATCCTACTATTGAAATTCAAACTAAATAAATTACTGTCAGAGAAAGTTATAACATTATTTCAAATCATAAAACAAGAACACTTCGAATTCGGGGACAAACCCCACAAACTTCTAGCACGGCAACTGAAAAAACGGGAAAAAGAGAATGCAATATTAAAGATTAAATCAGACAGAGGGGAATTATTAACACTACCCAAGGATATCAATAAAAGATTTGCTCAATTTTACCAGAATCTATACACATCTAAAACGTTAATAGACAATAATAAAATCTCAGAATTTTTAGAGAACTGTAACCTACCACAATTAGAACTGAGGGAACAAGAGGAACTGGGAGCACAAATTACTTCTAAGGAGATAGAAGACACAATAAAAACACTAAAGAATGGAAAAACACCAGGACCAGACGGATTCAGTAATGAATTTTATAAATCTTTTTATGACATAGTTACTACACGATTACAGAAAATGTATACACATGCTTTTAAAGAGCAAAACTTACCTGAAACACTAGCAGAATCAACGATCATATTAATACTTAAAAAAGATAAAAATATAGAAGAACCAGGATCATATAGAGCTATAGCTTTGTTAAATACGGATCAAAAAATAATAGCGAAAACACTAGCCAGTAGACTAAGCAGGTATGTTAGTAGACTAATAAATGAGGATCAAACAGGATTTATACCTAAGAGACATTCATTTAATAATTTGAGACGTTTGCTTAACATAATGCACTCGCATAAATCTCAGGACCAAGAGTTATCTATCATCTCATTGGACGCAGAAAAAGCGTTTGATCAAGTAGAATGGGACTATATGTTTAAAGTATTGCAAAAATTCCAATTGGGAGAGAACTTCATTGCATGGATAAAACTATTATATAACAAACCTACGGCTAGAATACTAACTAATAATATATTATCCTTGAAATTTGAACTATCAAGGAGCAATAGACAAGGATGTTCATTATCACCGCTGTTATTTGCTTTAGTAATTGAACCCCTTGCTGAAAAAATAAGAACACCCATGGATATTTACGGTTATAATACAAAATATTCAAATAACAAAATATCCTTATATGCCGATGACGTACTATTATACATCACAAAACCACAAATTAGTATACCAAATATATTAAATTTAATTGAGGACTTTGCATCCTTTTCAGGATATAGAATAAACTGGAACAAAAGTGAAATTATGTCGATAAAACCAAAAGACTCAACACACCTCAGGAAATTCCCCTTTAAAATAGCTATAGAAAAATTCAAATATTTAGGAATTGAAATTACTAGAAATTACCAGGATATGTTTAAAGCCAATTATAGTCCCTTACTTAAGAAATTAAATAATATGATTAAATTCTGGAAAACACTTCCGATGTCCTTAATAGGCAGAATAAATGCTATAAAAATGATTTTCTTACCACAAATCCTATACCTATTTCAATCAATACCTATATATCTACCAAAAAAGTTTTTCAAAAAATTGGACTCAGACATTACAAATTTTATATGGGATTATAAACCCATAGAATACAAAGGGCACACCTTAATAAACGAAAAGAGTTGGGGGGTCTCGCGCTCCCTAACTTTATGTATTATAAATGGGCAGTAAATATTAAAAATATGATTCACCTGCTGGACAATTCTGCCCAGCAGGTGGACTGGATTATAATGGAAAAAGAGGACTGTTCCCCGAGTAATATAGGAGCGATTATTCTCTCTCCAATAAATTTGAATAATAAAAATTATAATCAAAACCCAATTATAAATAGCACAATTAGAACATGGAAACAAATAAAACAGAATCTAAAATTAAGAAACCTATCTCTCTCAATACCAATAGTTAATAACCCATCGTTTAAACCTTCAACTATAGACAAATCATTTATACAATGGGAAAGAATGGGAATCAAAACGCTCGAAGATCTGTATGAATTGGGAAAATTACTATCATTTCAACAACTACAACTGAAATATAATCTGAAAAATAATCAATATTTTAAATATCTACAAATTCGTGATTACCTGAAAAAACACACAAAAGACTATCATAATATGCCTTCCGACTTACTAGATGAAGCAATGAAGACAAAGGCGGAATCAGCTAATCTAATATCGTACTTATATAATATCATTTTAAACATAGGAATACCCACAACAGAAGGAATTAGAAGAGATTGGGAACAAGAATTAGCTATAAAAATTTCAAAAGAGAGCTGGGATAACCACTTACTACAGGTGCATAAATGTTCGATCAACGTACGACATACGCTCATCCAATTCAAAACATTACATAGACTATATTATTCAAAAACTAAATTAAATAAAATCTTTCCTAATGTTTCACCAATCTGTGATAAATGTCTATCTCAAGAAGCTACCATAGCGCATTCTTTTGTTTTTTGTACAAAAATCCAAAATTTTTGGTATGAAATATTTGATATTTTCTCAAAATTAATTAAAATAAAACTGGTACCAAAACCAGAATGGATCATTTTTGGAATATCGGAAGGTATCCCTGAATTAAACGTGTATCAGAAGAACTTATTCAATTACGGGCTAATAATGGGAAAAAGGCTCATACTTAAATTCTGGAAAAATGCACCCACACCAACAATAAAAATGTGGACATCAAATATGTTGGAAACATTACATCTGGAAGAGATGAGATTCCTCTTAGCAGGGAAAGCAGACCAATTCCAAAAGACGTGGTCTACGTTTTTGGACCTATTACAAGCATGAGGTGCAATAGTAATTTAAAAAATAAATAAATAAAGAATGGTATCAGGACCTGGTAATGGGAGGTAAAACAATAAAAACAGACTTGGTCGGTGGTTCCCTTTCTGCGATTGGTCCTACTTTCTTTTTCTTTCTTTTCTAGGATCTACTTTCTTACTTTACTTCCTTCTCTAACTTCTTTTCTAAGGGGCTTTCGTTTCACAACACTCTCTTGCACCTCACGACTCTTGCGCACTTTCTTTACTTTTCTTACTTCTATCTTTCTCTTAAAGCTCAAAAAATGAAGCGGTATAAAAAATGTATTAAGATATAAGTGTTGTGTATTACTGTAATTTACCGTACTTCTAATAAAAATAATAAATAAATTTAAAAAAAACCTCAGGTAAGTGTAAAACTTAGTCGGAGGTCGTTTTCTGCGCTTGGTAATTCTTGTTTCAGGAGCAAGTTCGAGTATGGAGAAACCGTCGAGGGTGAAGTCAAGGCGAGTCACCGGGAGAGTAGCTATGGAAGACCGCGGGAGTGCGGGTAGCGGGCGGCCGAGTCTATCTACCGAGTCACTAGTGGTACGACCAGCGACTGCAGACTTGGTGTCTGAGAGCACCGTGGCTGCACCTTTGGGGCGGAAAGCCACTTAAAAGTCTGCACGGCCAGTGGACTCGGACGAGTCTGGCCGGGAGGATTCCCCTCCGGCAACGGATAACATATTTGGACGGTTGTCCAGGATGGAGCTCCTAATGGAGAGGATGCTCCACCAAGATACACTCCAACAGGAGGAGTTGTGTCAGTGCCGGCCTATTCGAGAGCCCGCACCAGCGGCACCTTTTTCAGGGCTGCTTAATGTCTCCCTCTTGGAGAAGGGGAGCATTAGATTAGATTAGATTAGATTTTATTTGTTGTCATTTGAACCCAGAGGTTCAAACGAAATTTAATTTCTGCAGTCATACAAACAAGAAGAACCAAGACACAACAAGTTTACACATACATCCATCACAGCGAATTCCTCCTCACTGTGATGGAAGGCAAAGTCTTATCTCTCCCCTGCACTCCCCATTCTCCTCCCGATGTCAAAGTCAAAGCCCCCGGCGGGGGATGGTAAATAAGTCCCACGGCCATTAAAGGCCACGCTCTTGATGTTGGAGCCCCCGGCGGGTGCTAGCAAGTCCTGCAGCAATTTAAAGCCGCGCCGGGCGATATAAGGCCCCGCTCCAGGTAATTTTCAACCCCGCAACTCAGGCGGGAGAAGTTGCCGTTGCGGAAGCTCCGAAAAGCGGTCTCCACCAGGGACCCGCGAGCTCCCGATGTCACCGTCCACTGGGCCGGCGGCTGGAGCCTCCGAATCTCCGGGGTCGGGCCGCAGCAGCGCGCCACCACAGCTCCTCCCGTTCCGAACTCGGCCAGCTCCGCGATGGTGAGTAAGTTCGCATGCTCCGCGACTGGAGCCCCCAGGTCGTTCCGGTTGGAGTCCGCTCCGCGGTGCTAGGCCCCAACGACAACGGAGACCCAACAGGGAAAAGGTCAGGTCTCCCGTGCAGAGAAAAGATTTTAAAAGTTTACCCCACCACACCCCCCGCCCCCCGCCCCCCCACACATAACCAGTTTAAAAAAACACTATAAACTACACTCAAACGAGACAAGAAAATAAAAAAAGACAGACGGACTGCAGAGGCCGCTGCGACGTGGCTCGCGCTGCCCACCAAATGAGCATGCGGGGTCAGTATGAATCTGACGCCGAGTCTGTGGGTTTAGCCGTGGAGCATACCCCAAGGGATGAAGGGCATGAGTCAGAGGTACCATTCCTGACAGCAAAGTTTGCCATCCCAACAGAATCAGGAGAACTGCTGGGTGAAGAGTTGGCCGCAAGTATTAATTACTTGGCTTCACACCAGCTTCAAGAGCTTACTATGGATGAAACATCCAAAAAGTATGAGCCCCGGCTAATTGTGTCCTGCTCAAAGTGCCGGCTGTGAACCACGCCATCTGGGGTCATATGGGCGTAGGCATCAGAGCTCAGGAAATTAGGCTTCAGAGGGTGCTGAAGCTGCTCGCCTCGGGCATCACAGCATTTGCCAGGTCGGTGGATGGAGGGCACCTGTCTGATGTACAGCAGGATGCCCTGGCCCTCATGTGCAATGCACACCGAGATAAATTGTCTGAGAAAGAGCGCCATCCGCCCTACCATCAACCTGAAGTTCGCCGCTCTGTGCAAACCCAGCAATATCCAGCCACCGAATCTGCTGTTTGGTGAAGACCTCGCAAAAAGAGTCAAGGAGCTGGACGACGAGGCAAGAACGGTCGGACTCATCAAAGCACCGATGACCAGCAGAATGCTTCGGCGGCAGTATCCCTACAAACGGTTTGCTGAAACCGGGTCAGGTCAAGGACCAAGCCAGCCATTCACAATATGCGCAGCTGGCGCACTCCAACAGGGGCACGGGCAAACATGTCCTTTCCCACCAGAAACAGGGGACAGAAAATTCCACCGGTAACCATGGAGGTAGGTGGGTCTGGTTCTTGTTGGAACATATTAAGTGGGAATCACCTACAAGTTGGGGGAAGATTACACATGTTTCTGAAGGAATGGTATGTGATAACATCAGATTTGTTTATACTGCGCAGTATATAAGGGTTTTGAATTGAATTCCTTCCCAATTTGCGTCCACCCACACAGCATACACCAAGTCGGGTACTCATTTTCTCACAAAAAGAGAATTTGGAGGTTCAAGCTGAAATTGAAAAGTTATATAAAAAAGGGGTCATTGAGAAGGCGGTTTATCAACCTCACCAATTCGTGTCTAAGAAGGATGGGGGGTGTCGAATCATCCTTAACTTGACGAGCCTTAATCCTTTTGTGCAGTATAAACATTTCAAAATGGAAACATTTGTTACTGCCAAACAATTGATTTCCAGAGGATGATATATGGCATGTATAGATCTTTTTTATTTATTTTTATTTTTTTATTTTTATTTATTAGAAGTACAACACATTACAACCAATTACATTAGTACACATCACGTATATCTTATTACAATTAATGTACTCCGTCATTTTTTACACTGATAAAAAGGAAAGGTTGAGATTAAGAAAAAAGAGAAAATGAAGGAAAGTAGTGAAGGTGTAAAAACGTGACAACAAGAAAGAACAGAGACCCTGTAGAAAAGAGATTACAAATAAAGGATTAAGAGATAGACCCTAAAGAAGAAAAACAAGAGAAAGAGGAAAAAAGAGAAAAACAAATACTTTGTTATAAGCATCACGCAAATAGGATATACCAACTCTCCAGCTTTCATCCCCCTTTACCTGACCTCAGTTGTTTTTTTAAGTACTTTTGCACCCTATACTTGTAATAATTCTATAAATGCAGACCACGTCAGATGGAAGTGATCTGGTTTACCTGCCAGGAGGAGTCTTATCTCTTCTAGGTGTAATGTTTCAAACATATTTGAAATCCACATGTTTATAGTTGGTATTGGAGCGTTTTTCCAGAATTTTTGGATTAACTTTTTTTCAGTTATTAACCCGTAATCTATTAATTTCTTTTGAAACACATTTAGTTCAGGACTATCTTCCATTGTTCCGAAGATAATCCATTCTGCTTTTGGTATCAGTTTTATTTTAAATAATTTTGTAAAGATTTCAAAAATTTCAATCCAACATTTTTGAATTTTTGTACAAAAAACAAATGAGTGCGATATAGTAGCTTCTTGAGATTGACATTTATCACAAATGGATGATACATTGGGGAAAATTTTATTAATTTTAGTTTTTGAATAATATAATCTATGTAAAATTTTTAATTGTATTAAAGTGTGTCTTACATTAATCGAACATTTATGCACGTTTAATAAATGTTCACTCCACCTTTCCTTTGAGATTTTAATAGCTAATTCTTGTTCCCAGTCTCTTCTAATACCTTCCATAGATGGTATTTCTACATTTAAGATAATAGTATACAAATATGATATTAAGTTTGCTGGTTCAGCTTTTATCTGCATTGCTTCATCCAATACATCTGCTGGGATATTATAATGATCTTTTGTATATTTTTTCAAATAGTCACATATTTGAAAATATTTAAAATATTGATTATTTCCCAGTTTATATTTTATTTGTAATTGTTGGAATGATAGTAATGTTCCAGTTTCATACAAGTCACCGAACGTTTTAATTCCTAGTCTATCCCATTGTGTAAAAGATTTGTCTGTAATAGAGGGATTAAACGAAGGGTTATTAACTATTGGAGATAAAAGCGATAGATTTCTTAATTTTAAATTTTGTTTTATTTGTTTCCAAGTTCTGATTGTACTATGTATAACTGGATTTTTGTTATAATTTATGTTATTCAGTTTCATTGGCGAGAGGAAGATCACTCCAATATTACCAGAGGAGCAGTCCTCTCTCTCCATTACAATCCAGTGCACTGCTGTGCAGAGTTGTCCATCAGTTGGATCATATTTTTAATATTTACTGACCAATAATAATACATGAAGTTAGGGAGTGCTAAGCCTCCTAATACTTTAGCTTTGTTCGTGTGTTCTTTGTATTCTATGGGATTTATAATCCCATATAAAATTGGTAATGTCTGAGTCCAATTTAAAAAAAAACTTCTTTGGTAGGTATATAGGAATCGATTGAAATAGGTATAAAATTTGTGGTAAGAAGATCATTTTTATTGCATTTATTCGGCCTATTAAAGACATCGGAAGCGTTTTCCAAAATTTAATTAATATATTTAATTTATTAAGTAGATCATAATTTGCTTTGAACATACCTTGATGTGTTCTGGTGATTTCAATACCCAAGTATTTAAATTTTTCTGTAGCTATTTTAAAAGGGAATTTTAAAAGATGTGTTGAGTCTTTCGGTTTTATTGACATAATTTCACATTTATTCCAATTTATTCTGTATCCAGAAAAGGATCCAAAGTCCTCAATTAGATTTAGTATGTTTGGTATAGTAATTTGAGGTTTTGTAATGTACAATAATATATCATCCGCGTATAAAGATATTTTATTATTTGAGTATTTAGTATTAAACCCATGGATATCTGGATGTGTTCTAATTTTTTCTGCTAAAGGTTCAATTATGAGAGCAAACAACTATGATGATAATGAGCTTCCTTGTCTGTTTCCCCTTGATAGTTGAAATTTCGAGGATAATGTTATCAGTTAGTATTCTAGCTGTAGGTTTATTATATAATAATTTAATCCATAAAATAAAATTCTCTCCTACTTGGAATTTTTGTAATACTTTATCCATATAATTCCATTCTACTTGGTCAAATGCTTTTTCAGCGTCCAGCAAAATAATTGATAATTCTTGTTCTTCAATTTTGTGTGAGTGCATTATATTGAGTAGACGTCTCATATTATTAGATGAATATCTCTTAGGGATAAACCCCGTCTGATCTGGGTTTATTAATTTACTAATATATTTACTTAATCTTCTAGCTAATGTTTTCGCTAATATTTTTTGATCTGTATTTAACAATGCTATAGCTCTATATGAACCCAGTTCTTCTATATTTTTGTCTTTTTTAAGTATTAGTGTGATCGTTGATTCAGCTAATGTATCAGGTAATATTCGTTTTTTTAAAGCATATTGATACATTTTTTGTAACCGTGGTATAATTTTGTCATAAAAGCTTTTATAAAATTCATTAGTAAATCCATCAGGTCCTGGAGTTTTTCCATTCTTTAATGAATTTATTGTGTCTTCTAATTCCTTGATTGAAATTTGTGCACCCAATTCCTTTTGTTCCTTCAACTCTAACTTTGGAAGATTACAATTATCCAAGAACTCTGTAATTTTATTGGAGTCCGTTGTCGTTTTAGATGTGTACAAATTCTCATAAAATTGCACAATTCTTTTATTAATATCCTTTGGTATGGTTTTTTTCACTGACGAGCCAAAAGTTTATGCGGTTTATCCCCAAATTCAAAGTGTTCCTGTTTTGTAATTTGGAAAAGTCTTATAAGTTTGGCTGATAATAGTTTATTTAATTTAAATTTCAAAATTATTATTTTATTATGTTTATCTATTGATGGATCTTTAGCATTATCTATATCCATTTGTCTAATAAGTTCTTCTAACTGTCTGTTCATTCTTATTCTTTTTATTTTGAAAAGCTTGGTATGAGATTATAACACCTCTAATAAATGCTTTAAAAGATTCCCATAGTAAAGTAGGCGATATATCTGGAGTGTCATTTATTTCAAAAAAGACGTTCATTTGTTCTTTTAAATATATACTCGCTTGCGGATCTTTTAGGATTTGAGAATTGAATCTCCAAAACGATTTATTCTTAGAAATTCCATCCAGTTTTAAAAAGAAAGTTAGTGGTGAATGGTCTGAAATCGAATTTGTATGGAATGCTGGGTTCACAGTGTGAGGGGTTAATTTTGTATCCACCAGGAAATAATCTATACGTGAGTATGTTTTGTGTACCATTGAATAAAACGAGTATTCCCTGCCAGTCGGATTAGCAATTCTCCAAACATCTGTTATATTGGTATTATTTATATAAGTATTTAAAAGTTCACTAGTTTTAGATTTCGTATTCCCTCTCTGTTTTTGGCTTGATTTGTCTAAATACGGATCTAAAACACAGTTAAAGTCTCCTCCTATTATAACATTTTGATAATTAAACTGCGATTATGTTCAGAATTGTCAAAGTTAGGCGCATATATATTTACCAAGGTAATTGGAGTATCATGAATTTCTCCGGTAACTATCAAATATCTCCCTTCAATGTCTGTTATGGTATTCTTTGCTTTGAATGGTATACCTTTTCTAATAATGATTGACGTACCTCTAGATTTCGAAGTATATGAAGAATGATATATTTGACCTATCCATTTCGCCCTCAACCTAGCTTGATCCTGGGATTTTAGATGAGTTTCTTGTAAGAAAATGATGTCAGAATTGTACAGTTTCAGCTGAGCTAATATCTTACCTCTTTTAATAGGTTCATTAATACCTCTTATATTCCAACTGCAGAATGAGACTCCTCCTAGGTTCATTTGTTTAACATCTTGCATTTTGAATAATTATAATACCTTTAAATCTTGCGGTGCATCCATGTCTCAGGTCTTTGGGTATTGGGGGAACCTTTGCATTACTAAGTTTTGTTGGCATATCCCTTTTACGCTTATCACTAACACAAAACACAAACATGTGACTTTATGTGGTAATAATAATAATTTTAAAAAATTGAAAAAGTGAAAATACAGTGTCTAAAATGGTCGACTGTAACAAGTGGCCCACCTGTAGGTGGGAGAAAACCTTGCTTCGACTTCCATTGTTGATGTTAAACAAATAACTCCACACCCTTGGTTAATCATAACATAATAGGACAGGGCCTCACAATCAGATATATCATACAAATTTACCCTATATATTTCATTATCACATATCATATATATATATCGCAATTTTATCTACTAATTATTAAACGAATGATTTTACCTTCAATAATAATCAACTGTTGATTGAAGGGTTTAATGAAACGTGCTCCTGGACCTGAGCCAGGTGCTCGTTTCTCATCCCCTCTCCCAGTTATAGATAAGGTTTAGATTTAGTAAAAATTTATGTTAGTTATGTTAGTTCGTTATTTTTTTTGTTAGCGTCCGTTACTATTCTAGTTTAATATTGATAACTTGTTAAATTGTTAAGTTGTTAATAGGATCAATTCTTACAATTGGATTTAATATTATAATCTATTAAACAATTAATGCTTCTGGTATAGTCCATTCTCTTCGGTTCGGCTGTTTACTTCGTTTGGAACACAGAATGTCCTTGAGTTAAAATTCCACAGATAACCAGTCTCGCCATCCTAAACAAAACACTACATGAAATGGTTCTGAGCTGCTGATCCTCCATTAACTGTGGAATTCCAATAAAAAAGTTTGTTCATACCATCTATGTCGCTACTTTTCAACGATGCTCTGGACATATTTGTACGCATCCTCCGGGTTTACAAATTATCTTTCACATCCATTATAAGAGATGCGCATTTTAGCAGGATAAAAGACACCGTATCTAACATCTTGCATCCCCATTAAAAGTTATTTTGCCTTTCTGAATTGATTTCTCTTTTGCACAATTTCATATGGATAGTCCCTGAATATTTTGATAATGTCGTTATCAAGCCTCTGTTGCACTCCATATTTGATTTTACTCATCACCTCTTACAGTTCTGAAATGTCTCGAAACTTCACAATAATCTGTCGTGGGTGGTCTTGTCTAGCTTGAGATCTCGGTTTAAATCTCGGTACACGGTGTGCCAGTTCAATTTTCGGTTCTTTGGAGAGATTAAGCAGTTGTTTAAGTAAGCCCATGGCAAACTCACAAATGTCCCTTCCCTCAGTTCCCTCTGAGACTCCAAGAATTATCAAATTCTGGCATCTAGAACGAGCTTCCAGGTCCAGGCATTTATCTGAAACTTTCCCCAGTTGAGTCGTCATCTGTACTGCAGTTTGCTCATGTTCTTGCTTCATTTGATCATGTTCTTGCCTCATTTTCACCATGTCTTCAGCCACTCGAGCCATATTTTTCTCCAATTCCGTGATTGTAGCCATACTTGCAGCTACTGTTTCAAGCTCAGCCGTGAACCTGTCCGTAGTAACTTTTTCCATCTTATCAATTCTCCCCGATAGTCAATCTTTCACATCATCAATTTGTTTATTTATAGTGTCAAGTGAATCGATAACCTTCTGATTACCAGCATCAATCGCCTTCTGATTACCAGCATTCGAATCCTACATCATCTTTTCGATTTTTTCCATCATTTTTTCCATCAAAGTTTTATTTTCATCCAAAATTTCATCTTTCATATCTTTCACTGATTTCTTCAAATCCTCAAATTCTTTATCCTTAGCCAGCTCTGTCTTAGATCTTGTATCCATTTCTGCAGCCACTTCAGGAACTTCAGAGGTAACTTCTCCTTCAGGATTCTTCAGGCTTTTCAGCAGCTGTTTTTTAACTGTTCTCCGAGGGCTCTGAGCTGGAGACAGTCTTTTCATTTAAAAGTCCTTAAGCCACCGTTTAAAACATCGCGCTTACTGATGACGTCATCAGCACGGCGACCAGAAGCTCCGGTAAGGTTTTTTAATCGGTCCCGACTTGTAGACTCATTTTAACGTGAAAAATCGCGAATTTTTCGGGAGCGGAGCTAGGTGCACGTCTATTAGTATAACATGGCACCACCGGAAGTCCAAATTACATTTTCAATATAAACAGCTTTCACAGGTTTCAAAAGTTTATTGAACACAATTGTCTAAATATTATTACACAGGTTAAAGCACAGTGTTATCATATTGTTTGGTTTATCGATGAATCAATTTTGCAGATTTGGGCTTCACTCGTTTTTCTGGTGGATTCTACTTAGGTCTTAGTCTTTCAGCTTGCAAAATCTTAAAGTAATTGGTTTGAGCATGTACTGGTTATCATCTTTGCGCTATATGTAGTTGATTTTGCGTTCAATCCCTGGTGAAACTAGTTACCTGAAAACCTTAACATTTAATGACATGAACATGGAAAAGTAAATTACTTCTTTCTCTCGCAATAAGAGGGACACTAGGGCCGAGTCGAGGTTTGAGACTGAAGTAATCAATGTTATATTACACTTCTGTGCTGCACTCACATATAAAGCACAAAGAAATTTCATTTGAACACATTAGTTCACTTATTAAAAAGAGTTCATAGCACATTCGACTTCAAGCTTGTGCTAAGATCACTATAATTCACTGACCTATAAAATTATTATGTAATGTAAGTGACTGCTTTTAGGAAATGGGGGGGGGGGGGGGGGGGGCGTTAAGGTTATACTCCAGAATTCAAATCTAATTAGTCACAACTATTTAACAAAATCTTTGGTGTTGGTATTATCATACTAGAATTCGGGGCAATTAGAAGGAAGAGAATCAGTTCTTGTGAAAATAGCAAATAGCAAGTGGTTCGACTTGTTGTGTCACTAGCTTTCATAGAAGCTTTGGGGTAGAAATATTCTAACATGCATGATTTGAAAAGTTCACACACATTTCAGCCTGAAGTTAAAAGAGAAGTGTAAATTCTGCAGTGTTATTATCAACCAGTGGGAGCTGTTAAATTGCCACTTCCCAGCAAGAACTAATGGAAAAAATAGGACCATTCAGAGCTTAGTAATGAGGCTGAGTAATGGGCAAGGCATGGAGACAAGCACCCCCTATCTCCAAGGCCCAATAGGATATTGTAGAGGTGAGCACCAAGGGGAAGGCCACCAACCAAGAAATATGAAGGTGGACCTGTGGATGTCCAGTGGATTATTACTGTGGACCTCCATGATGCTTTCCAGTAAAGGCCTGCTTTAGTGTCCATAGCTGTTATCTTTCCTTGGGGCTAGTTTTATTTCTCCAGAATATTGTAATAGCAATGTCAGTCACATTATTATCTCTCTGCTTAAGTGTGTCATACCCAAAAAGGATTGTGCTAAAATTTCCCAAAATATGCCGTGTTTGCATTGTTTCTGACCGCATTTAGTATTGATTTATGGTTTGAATACCATGATATAACACGTAAAACATTGTGCTAGTTAATAGCATCTCTATTCCCTCAACTTTTCCACATGATGTGAACTTTCCAACAACTTCCAGAGAGAAGCAATCAGTCCCTAGCCTTCACAAAACATGCGTATCTATGCTTAATTCCTATTGTTGCTGGTAGATAGATTTAAGTTCTGCTATAAAAAATCCAGAAATATAAAAAAAGTCTGAGAAATAGTTAGCAAGCCAGTTACGTTCTCTTAAAAACAACAAAGGGTTTACTGATGTTCTTTAGTAAAGGAAGCCTGCCACTCATACTCAGTTTACTCCATATGCAATTCTAGTCATTTATCAGAGTGACTGTAATTCAATTGTCTTTGAAGCGACTTAGCAAGACATTTTCTGCACTGGACCATTTGGACAATAAAACACATATGTCAGGCTGTTGTTCATAGATTATAAGTCGGAATTCAATGCAATCATCCCCTCCAAACTGGTTACCAAGCTCACGGAACTGGGTGTCTGCACTCTGCAATTGGATTCTCGATTGTATCGTCCATAGACCGTAATCTGTACGAATTGGCAGCAATACTATCTCCTCGATAACCATCAGCACAGGAGCACCTCAAGGCTGTATGCTCAGTCTCCAGCTCTACTCATTCTGCACTCATGACTGTGCAGCCGGATACTGTTAAAACTCCATCCTCAAATTCGCCAATGACTCCACCAATGTAGGACGAATTACAGATGACAATGAGTCAGTGTATAGGAGCGAGATCGATTGACTGACCAAATGGTGAAAATACAACAGTCTTGCTCCCAAAGTCAGTAAAACCAAGGAACTGATTGTGGACTTTGGAAGAGGGTCAAGGATCCACAACCCCTTTTTCATCGACAGGACGATGGTGGTGAGAGTCAAAACCTTCAAATTCCTTGTTGTGCAGATCTTTGAAGAACTGTCTTGGACTTAGCATATTGATGCAATCATAAAGAAAGCCCATCAATGCTTCCACTTTTTGAGAAGATTGAGGAATTTTGGTATGCCATTGAATACTCTCCTGAATTTCTACAGGTGTACAGTAGAGACCATATTGACTGGTTGCATCAAGGCGAGGTTTGGCACCTTGAACAGCCAGGAACAAAGATTATAAAAAGTGGTTAATACTACCCAGTCTATCATGGATACTGCCCTCCCCACAATCAAATGATTCAACAGGAGTCATTGCCTCAAAAAGGCAGCCAGCAACATCAGAGTCACACACCACCCTGGCCACACTCCTGCCATCAGGAAAAAGGTACAGGAGCCTGAAAACTGTAATGCCCAGTTTCAGGAGCAGCTTCTCCCTGCAACCATCAGGCTTTTACACAGTACAACCTCCAAATAAGTTCCAACTACATGGATTTGGGGGCATTGTTTTTGCCTTTGCACCTATTATTCTTTGTTGTTTTTTTTGTTTGTTTGTTGTTTATCATGGTGTTTATAGAGTACGAGGTTTACATATTTGTTGTGCTTCTGCAAGTAAGAATTTCATTTTGGGACATATGACAATAAACACACTCTTGACTCTTGATATGTCATGTGGTCAGTTACTTTAAGCCACACGCTCAAGGCAGAGAAATTGCGGCCTTGCTTGTGAAACAAGTCATGAGTGTTTTATTGTCATATGCCCCAAATAGAACAATGAAATTCTTACTTGCTGCAGCACAACAGAATATATAGTCATAATAAATAATAACAAAAACTCAGGAAAAAAAGAACAAACAATAAGTGTAATAATAATAATAATAATAATAATAATAATAATAATAATAATAATAATAATAATAATAGTCTATTGTAGTTCATACCTTATGAGGTCGTAGTGTTTACCCAAAACTGCAACGTTCCATTCAAGTTTCATATAAGTGAGGAAGCCGCTGATTGGTGGAAGAGGACTAAGAGGAAGCAGCTGATTGGGAGTCAGATCCCTGCTGATTTCGTCCACCAGTTTGTATTGTATCCAGGGTAAGGTTTGTATTGTATCCAGGGTAATGGGGAGAATGAGGGCCAGGGCAGTTTACTATTCTGGATGTCAGATGTGGGAGGTCATGGAGTCTGATACCCCTCCAGACGTCCATATCTGTGCCAGGTGCGTCGAGATGGGGTTCCTAAGGGACCGTGTTAGGAACCTGGAGCAGCAGCTCGATGACCTCTGTCTGATCAGGGAGAGTGAGGAGGTCATAGAAAGGAGTTATAGGGAGGTGGCCACTCCAAGACCACGGGAGGCAGACAAGTGGGTCACGGTTAGGAAGGGCAAGGGGCAGAGGCAGGGACTAGTGAGTACCCCGGTGGCTGTACACCTTGAAAATAAGTACTCCTGTTTGAGTACTGTTGAGGGGGACAGCCTTCCTGGGGTAGCGACAGCGGCCGGGCCTCCGGCACAGAGACCGGCCCTATTGCTCAGAAGGGTAGGGAAAAGAAGAGGAGGGCAATAGTAATAGGGGATTCTATAGTTCGGGGGTCGGATAGGCGATTCTGTGGATGCAGTCAGGAGACCCGGATGGTAGTTTGCCTCCCTGGTGCCAGGGTCAGGGATGTGTCTGAACGCGTCCAAGATATCCTGAAATCGGAGGGAGAGGAGCCTGAGGTTGTGGTACATGTAGGTACCAATGACATAGGCAGAAAAAGAGAAGAGGTCCTGAAAGGAGAATTTAGGGAGTTGGGAGGAGAGTTAAGGAGAAGGTAACAATCTCAGGATTACTACCTGTGCCACGCGACAGTGAGAGTAGGAATGGAATGAGGTGGAGGATAAATGCGTGGCTGAGGAACTGGTGCAGCGGGCAGGGATACAAATTTCTGGATCTTTGGGACCTCTTTTGGGGAAGATGTGACCTGTACAGAAAGGACGGGTTGCACTTGAACCCGAGGGGGACCAATATCCTGGCGGGGAGATTTGCAAAGGCTACTGGGGAGACTTTAAACTAGAACGGTTGGGGGGAGGGACTCAAATAGAGAAAGCTAGTAGAAAATGTGGGAGGCAGGAGGTAGAGAAGGGAAGCACTCGGACCCAAAATGTAGGGGAGAAAGAAAAAAAGATAATAAACAGAGATTAAGTGGTGGTGGGTTTCTTAAATGTGTATATTTTAATGCTAGGAGCATTGTAAGAAAGGTGGATGAGCTTAGAGCCTGGATTGACACCTGGAAGTATGATGTTGTGGCGATCAGTGAAACATGGTTGCAGGAGGGCTGTGATTGGAAACTAACTATTCCAGGATTTCGTTGCTTCAGGGGTGATAGAATTGGAGGGGCAAGAGGTGTGGGTGGTTGCATTGCTTGTCAAGGAAGATATTACAGCAGTGCTTTGGCAGGATAGATTAGAGGGCTCGTCTAGGGAGGCTATTTGGGTGGAACTGAGAAATGGGAAAGGTGTAGCAACACCTATAGGGGTGTATTATAGACCGCCAAATGGGGAGCGAGAATTGGAAGAGAAAATATGTAAGGAGATAGCAGATATCAGTAGTAAGCACAAGGTAGTGATTGTGGGTGATTTCAATTTTCCACATATAGACTGGGAAACACATTCTGTAAAAGGGCTGGATGGTTTGGAGTTTGTAAAATGCGTGCAGGAGAGTTTTTTGCAGCAATACATAGAGGTACCTACTAGAGAAGGGGCAGTGCTGGACCTCCTGTTAGGAAATGAGACAGGGCAGGTGGCAGAGGTATGCGTTGGGGAGCACTTCGGGTCCAGTGATCACAATACCATTAGTTTCAATATAATTATGGAGAGGGTCAGAACTGGACCTAGGGTTGAGATTTTTGATTGGAGAACGGCTAACTTTGAGGAGATGCGAAAGGATTTAAAAGGAGTGAATTGGGACATGTTGTTTTATGGGAAGGATGTAGAAGAGAAATGGAGGACATTTAAAGGTGACATTTTAAGAGTACAGAATCTTTATGTCCCTGTTCGGTTGAAAGGAAATAGTAAAAATTGGAAAGAGCCATGGTTTTCAAGGGAAATTGGACACTTGGTTCGGAAAAGAGAGAGATCTACAATAATTATAGGCAGCATGGAGTAAATGAGGTGCTTGAGGAGTATAAAGAATGTAAAAAGAATATTAAGAAAGAAATTAGAAAAGCTAAAAGAAGATATGAGGTTGCTTTGGCAAGTAAGGTGAAAGTAAATCCAAAGGGTTTCTAGAGCTATATTAATAGCAAAAGGATAACAAGAAATAAAATTGGTCCATTAGAGAGTCAGAGTGGACAGCTATCTGCAGAGCCAAAAGGGATGGTGGAGATATTGAACAATTTATTTTCTTCGGTATTCACCAAGGAGAAGGATATGGGATTATGTGAGGTGAAACAAGCAGAGTAGCAATGGAAACTATGAGATTCAAAGAAGAGGAGGTGCGGACACTTTTGAAAAATATGAAAACGGATAAGTCTCCAGGTCCTGACAGGATATTCCCTAGGACATTGAGTGAAGGTCGTGTAGAAATAGCAGGGGTTATGACAGAAATATTTCAAATGTCATTAGAAACGGAAATAGTGCCAGAGGATTGGCGTACTGCGCATGTTGTTCCGTTGTTTAAATAGGGTTTTAAGAGTAAA
>CM075977.1:21482827-21619281 GCA_038087875.1 Malacoraja senta | reverse complement strand
ATTCTGGAGTATGGAGTACAATTTTGGTCGCCTAATTATAGGAAGGATGTCAACAAAATAGAGAGAGTACAGAGGAGATTTACTAGAATGTTGCCTGTGTTTCAGCAACTAAGTAACAGAGAAAGGTTGAACAAGTTAGGTCTTTATTCTTTGGAGCACAGAAGGTTAAGGGGGGACTTGATAGAGGTCTTTAAAATGATGAGCGGGTTAGACAGAGTTGACGTGGATAAGCTTTTCCCATTGAGAGTAGGGAAGATTCAAACAAGGGGACATGACTTGAGAATTAAGGGACAGAAGTTTAGGGGTAACATTAGGGGGAACTTCTTTACTCAGAGAGTGGTAGCTGTGTGGAATGAGCTTCCAGTGGAAGTGGTGGAGGCAGGTTCGATTTTATCCTGTAAAATAGATTGGATGGGTATATGGACGGGAAAGGAATGGAGGGTTATGGTCTGAGTGCAGGTAGATGGGACTAGGGGGAAGTAAGAAGAAAGAAAGGGGGGGGGGGGAAGTGTTCGGCACGGACTTGAAGGGCCGAGATGGCCGGTTTCCGTGCTGTAATGGTTATATGGTTATATGGTTATATGGTTTAATAGCCTGATGGCTGTAGGGAAGAAGCTGTTCCTGAACCTGGACATTACAGTTCTTAGGTTCCTGTACCTTCTACCTGATGGTAGCGGAGAGATGAGTGTGCGGCCAGGATGGTGTGGGTCTTTGATGATGTTGGCTGCCATTTTGAGGCAGCGACTGCGATAGATCCCTTCGATGGTGGGGTCAGAGCCGGTGATGGACTGGGCAGTCTTTACACCTTTTTGCAGTCTTTTCCGCTCCTGGTCGTTCAAATTGCCGAACCAGCCCACGATGCAACCAGTCAGTATGCTCTCTACTGTGCACCTGTAGATGTTCAAGAATCTCCGTTATCTTCTCAGGAAGTAGAGGCACTGATGCGCTTACTTTATGATTGCATCAGTGTGCAGGGTCCAGGTAAGATCGTCGGAAAAATGCACAGCCAGAATTTTGAAGTTTTTGACTCTCTCCACCATCGTTCCATTGATGTAAACAGGGTTGTGGGTCCTCAACCTTCCTCTTCCAAAGTCCACAATCAGTTCTTTGGTTTTGCTGATATTGAGAGCCAAGTTGTTGTGCTGGCAACATTTGGTCAGTCGGTCGATCTCACTTCTATACTCTGACTCATCACCATCTGTAATTCGTCCCACAACAGGTGGTGTCGTCAGCGAACTTGAAAATGGAGTGAGGTGCTCCCGTACTAATTATCACTGAGGATGAAGTGTTTCTGCCAATTCGAACAGACTGTGGTCTGTGGATGAGGAAGTCGAGGATCCAATTGCAGAGGGATGCGCAGAGACCCAATACCGTGAGTTTCGTAACCAGCTTTTTTTTTTATAAATCAAAAATATTTATTCAAATATTAAAATAGAATTTACAATATAATAAAACAAAACAGAACCCACCACCATAATACAAGACAAACAAATATACCAAGTAAACTACTAAACAACTATATTACAATCCTTGTCCAGGATTCGTAACCAGTATCAAAAATAATGTATTTAATTTCAACACGATACAAAAAACAAAACAAAAATAAACCGTGGTGACAAACCCACCACCAGGTTCAAAATCATCAAACAACTATGTAGTAAAAGCTAATCCGTGACTGGGGATGGTCAAGATTACAAATGATCTCCTTACTTCTATTTTCTTTTCTTCTCTTCTCTTCTTTTATTCTCTTTCTTCTATTTTCTATGTCTCAACTTTCTTTTTTCACTCTTTATTTTTCTTTTTCACACACTATATATCACATTTTTCTATTTTTCATTATCTAACTTTTTTCTTTAAATTTAAAAAATAAGAAGCTATATATAAAAGGTATTATGAAAATATGATTGTATACAATTGTACTTACTTCTTATAAAATAAAAATATTTAAAAGAAAAATATATATATATATTTTAATAACTACTATACAACTCCACTAAAGGGGCAAGCATCTGGCTCGGGCAAAGCCCTCTTCTGCCTGGCGCCGTGACTCCCGGATAGTCAGCTTGGCCAGGCAAGGAGCAACCCAACCAGGACATCTTCAGCCCTGCCTAATCCCCAGATCCCATCACCAGTCCTTTGGTCATTGAGAGCAGAGCCACTCCTCCCCCTTGCGGACCCTAGGTAGAGCTCCTTGCCCTCCGGAACCTGGCTACAAGGGATGCTCCACTGGTCCCTCTTACCTCAACAGGAACGACACTACTCTTGGTCTTGGTGTTCTTCTCCAGGTCGTCCAAGAAGGACATGAGCTGACGCCGGTCATTCCCCTTCACCCCCTTCACCCCCTTGCCCCTCACCCTCCTTCTGAGGATGTGGTTCAGTTAGCTGGTGAGCCCGTGTAGGTTTGGCCACTGAAGGGAGGCCAGTCTGGGCCGATGTTGGGCTCCTTCGGTGGCCTGGATGAACTCGCGGATTTCCTCGACAGGAATGAGTGGAGTGGCGTCAGGGGGAGCGAGAACATGCATTGATTCATTGTCCGAGGTGTCCCCTTCCACCTGCTCACTGCAGATGGAGACAACATCCCCATCCCCGGACACACCCTTAGTGCTCGATACTCCCACCTCACCCTGTGCGGCAGTTGCCTCTTCCCCACCCACTGGTCTCTCCTCCACCTCGGTCCCAACTCTGGGGTCAGTGGCAGAGGGGCCTTCCCCAGATGTACCCGGGGAGTCAAGACCATCGACAGTGAGGGCGACTATCTCTCCCCCAGTTGAGCCCAGAGTGGACTCTGGTGCACCAGACTCAGGGAGTCCCTCTGGAACCAGGTCCTGAGGGAGAGAAGGGCTGGTTTCCCCAACCCCCTCCCCGCCTACAGTCTCTACCTCCAGAGGCGTGCTCTGCACCTCGTCCTGGGTGGGTTGCTCCTGGGCTTCCTCAGGTGTCTGATGGGGACTCCCTGCCCAACAGGAATCTCCCCCTGCTCCATATCACCCGAGTGGTCCCCATCGCCACCCTCCCCAGAATCCCCTCCAGAACATGGGACCAGGGCCCGAACCAGAGGGCGGGAGTCTTCCTCCACCACAGTACTGCCCTCCTCCCTGGAGGATTCCCGTTCGTCCCCTTTCTGCTCCTCCCTAGAAAGATTCCTCCTTCTCTTTTTCAATGGGGAGGAGCTCACAGACTCTGGCGTCACCTGAGCAACCTCATCTGTGGCACCCACTCCTCCCGCCTGATCCCCACCGCCCCCGGCTGGATTATGGGGCTTGCAGACTCCATAACGGGAGGTGACGGGATGTAGAATGTACTTGTCACTGGGGATATTGTTCCCCATGTGTTTAATCTTCTTCACCACCTTTCCCCCCTTCCCTTGACCATCCCCACCCCCATCCGCGTCCTGCTCAACCCCAGGGTTACCTGACTCAACTACAGAGAGGGGGGAGAGGGGGTTTAGTGGCACCAGAGGCGAAGGCCTCTGCCTGGGATTTGGGGCAATTCCTCTGAATATGTCCCACTTCCTTACAGGCATGGCACCTTATGTACTCCGTGTCCAGTAGACGGTGAAATCATGCCCATCCTGCTGGACACAGAAGCACACGTCAACTACCTCCTACCGGTCCAGCAACATCATCAGCTGGCACCGGAGGGAAAGAACGTGCCACATCTCCTTCCTGCGGAACCACTGGGATATCGGGGTGATGTCCGTGAGTACCTTCCCCAGGGTGTGAAGGTGGGGAAGGAAGGCCTCATTTGTGATGCAGGACGGGACTTTGGACAAGACCACCCGCTGCTCGGTGGTCGCCAAGGGCTCGACCTGCAAGAATGTTCCCCCCACTGAGATCCCTTTACTCACGGCCGCGTTCACACCCTCAACAGACTCGAGGAAGAACACGGCCTTCCCAAACATCCTTCCCATGTACAGGACGCCTGCGGGCTTGGCCGCCATGGCCATGGCAGCCAAGCAGTCTTCCAGGTTCATATGAGGGGGCAGATAGCAACTTATTCCATGCTCGAAAGGCAGGCTCCTCATGGAGAACCGGGCCCCCAGGGCAGCAACCGAAACAGCTGAAGCAGCTGCCTTTGCATAGCTCTTGGAAGGCTCCCCTCCCCCAGAACACTGACCCAGCATAGCATCAGGTGCTACAATTTAAACATAACACTTATACAAAGCCTGAGACACAGGCAGTCCAAATGGCACGAGACCAAGTCCAAACACAAAAACAATATGGAACAGTTTGAGGAGGGGATACAAATGGTGTCGCCTCGAACATTGATAATGACGGTTCCCCCGAAAAACTGCTGTTTCACCACCTCCGTCCGGCTATCTCAGCTCTCCTGCGTTCCCTGGCGAGCTGCTGACCTTCGCAGGCAATCCCAGCTGTTCTTCGCCGCTCCTACAGCAACAAAAGGGATTTGCCTGCAGTCTTGTTGTTGGAAGCCTCTTATCTCCGCTAGTCTTGCCGAGAGAAAGAAGGCTTAAACTTGAGCTCCAGGATCCAAGGCCGCAGAAAGAGGTCGAGATGGTGCAGGTGCAGAAATCCTCCCACACCACACGAAAGCCAGACCGGCCCGGTCAGCACCGATGATGCAGTAAGGAGGTTGTTCTGGACGCAGGTGTAAAAGTCCAGAAAGATTTTTCTCCCCTTTTTTGGTGCACAAATAGTTTCCACTTTGCAGTCCCAAAACAAGCAGAAACCTTTAAAGCAAGTCTCTGCAACGTCGCAGCGATACACAAAGTTGTTTAAATGTATCGCTGTGCCTCCTCCGAATTCCAAAAAAAGATGCTTAAAGCACTTATTTCTGTATCTGGATGGGAGCTCCAAATCACCACACCTGTTCACGTAACCAGCTTGGAAGGGATAATGGTATTGAACGCCGAGCTGTAGTCTATAAACAACAGCCTGACAGGAGTGTTTTTATTGAGCAAGTGGTCCAGTGCGGAATGGAGACCCAGTGAGATCACATCGTCCGTGGACCTATTGTGACGATAGGTGAACTGTAGTGGGTCGAGGTTCTTATTGAGGTAGTAGTTGATATGCCCCATAACCAACCTCTCAAAGCACTTCATCACCACGGACGTTAGTGCCACTGGTCGATAGTCATTGAGGAATGTCACCTTACTCTTCTTATTACTGATGCCCTCTTAAAGCAGGAGGGAACCTCAGACCTCAGACACACTGAAAATGAATTAATGGTGTCCCAATTATTCTTCACTTGAACCTGTTCAACTGTTGAATACAGGGCCATCTTTCGGCCCACTGAGTCTGCGCTGATCAGCGATCACCCCTTACACTATCCTACACACTAGAGACAATTTATAACTTTTACCAATGCCAATTAACCTACAAAGCTGCCAATATAAAAACTTGGACTGTGGGTGGAAACCAGAACACCGGAGAAAACGCACATGGTCAAAGGGATAACGTACACACTTCTTAAAGACAGCAACCAAAGTCAGGATCGAACCAGGGTGTCTGGTGTTATAAGGAAGCAACTCTACCACTGCACCATTATGCCACCCTGTGGTTGGTAAGTTAATTTGTCATTATAGAATATAGATAGGCATTTGGTGAGAATGTGGAGGGGAAATTTGGATTTGTGTAGGATTAGCATAAGCGGGAGCTTAGTGGTCTGAAGGAAGTGTTTGCTTGCTGTATTATCCTATTAACCTCTATCCAAAATGTCACATGCCCCTCACGCAGGATATGTTATCACATGTGTTTGTTTACATAATTGTTTTGTTTGCAAACAGTAAAGATTGTAGTAAACCCTAGATAGACACAAGATGCTGGAGTAACTCAGCAGGACAGGCAGCATCTCTGGATAGCAGGAATAGGTGACATTTTGGGTCGAGACACTTCTTTAGAAGAAAAATCTCGACCCGAAACGTCACCCATTCCTTCTATTCAGAGATGCTGCCTGTTCCGCTGTTACTCCAACATTTTGTGTCTATCTTCAGTGTAAACCGCCATCTGCTGTTCCTTCCTATGCAGTAAACCTTAAAGATAGTTGACATCCTTGTGCCAATTAAATAATGAGCTTTTAATTTTGTGATCCAAATGCCAATGCTAACTCTTATCTTTATATTACAAAAAAACGTAAATGATCATGTCAGATTATGATGGTCCAATTCCCCACAGTCCTCTCCCCACCTGGAATGGCCATACATGGCATCACCTTGCAGCACTTAGCAGTCCAGAGACAGGGGAACAATTGAGCTGATTCATTGCATCCCAGTTTCCAGCAATGTGGCTTCAGTGAAACTCTTTGAGTAAGGAGACCATGCCCTACAAATATACCTCTCAGTCTTGTCAATTGGAAGAAATTACTGGACAGGAAAGATAGGACATTGTTGCAATAGATTTTTCAATAGTTTTTAAGTATTTCTGAAAGTTTAACTACGAAAATAAATGTAAATAATTTAAAATGCATTACATATTACTAAAAGCAAACCAAAAGGCTTACCAATAATTAAAACCATTAAAGTGAAATAATTTGCAAGAAGTTTACTTACCTCACCCTTTGCCACCTACGTAATAGTCCTCTCATTTCCCCTTGAAGTCAATGGCATCTTGGATCCTGGGCCAGGCACGCACTGGGATCTGAGATGATGCTTCCCCTATGTAGAGCTAGACCCTCTTCTGGGCTCCAGCACTAGACTGAAGTGATATACTCGATTTTCAAAAGCTGTCTGGGATTTCTGCATTTGACAGTATGTGCAGGGAAGTGTGAGAATGACTGCAAACTCAATATCAGAGCACCAGTGGTTCCAATCAGATGTACTGCCAACAGCCATCAGGATCTGGCCAATGTGCTTCAAATTAACAAAAATAATTATCGTAAAATTCAAACCTAGCTCAACCTAAGTCAATAAAATTGAGCAGTGGGTAAAATCAGTAGCTTATCTGATGTCATTAGTTTTCCATCAGGTTAATTCAATTTAAATTGCTTCCCAGCTAACTTAGACAGTTGGGAGCCACAAGACTTTTAAAGGAATCAATGTATATCAGGCTGTTAAGATTTGTAAATGTCTTGCAAGCTGCCTTGTGGAAGATGTCACATCCTATAACTGTATGAATAGCTACAATTTAATGGTTTTAAAAATAGCTACAATATTCTACAAACTGTCCCAATCAGTGATAAACCTCTTGGGGATCCAATCCTCAAACTTTTATTATCTCCATAAAATCTCTATGAAAATCAGCCACAGAGGAATAACTGTCAAATAACACAGCCATGTTCCATGTGTCTGGAAAAAAAACTGTCTTGACTATTTGTTAATTTTTGACATCTACTAATTTCCTTAATTAATTTACACCCACCTGAGGTTTCAAGGTTGTCCACATTTAAAGCAGTGGTGTAGTCTATTTGTGGTGGATTACCCAGTACATCTGCTTGATACGTTCTTGCATTACATCATTCCCATTCTTCCTTTCCCTTTCCTTTCCATCCTCAGATATGAGTTGTAACTAGCTTGTAGTTTAGGTTTTGACCTTCAGAAAACATTTTTTGAAAGCATTGGAAAATATTTTAATTACTGCATCTTGAAAATGCATTTTAACTCATAAGTTAGAGATATTAAAGCCAATATTTTAATTTATGCAAGAAGAGTGATGGGTGAGAAACAAAATGAAAGGGAGATTCGACAATCAGAAGCATAAATGTAATCTATATTGCTAAAAGTCTGATCTTGACCACTTCCTGTTGTTCTGTTTATTGATTTTAGAAAGAACGCTGCGACTTACGGCTGTGATTTTGGCCATCTTACTCAGAGTCCTCCTCCGCTGCGCAGGACAAGCAGATTTTTCCCATCGATGAAAAATAAAAGAGTTATTAGTGTTTAAAAAATGTTGAGGTTCTCTCTCCTGAAGGCCACGCCCCTTCCGGAGGGACTATAAAACCCGGAAGTGTTGAGTGCCTCAGACAGTCTCTGCAAGATGGGGGAGCGAGAGGGTCACATCTCTCAGTCTGAGCTGTGAATATCACTGTACACATGTCTACTAAACTCTGAGTGTGGTTTTACTGAACTTGAGTGCCCTTAATGTGGTTTGAAAATGAAAATGTGGTTGGTTTGAAAAAGCACAGCTAATGGTTGGTGGTCGTTGGTTTGAAATAAAGCACAGCAAATGGTTGGTGGTGGTTGGTTTGAAATAAAGCACAACAAATGGTTGGTGGTGGTTGGTATGAAATAAAGCACATGATTTAAAGTCTAAACTTGACAACTTCCTGTTTGCACTCTATATTGATTTTAGATAAAACGTTACCACTTAAGGCTATGATTTTGGGCCATCTTAATCAGTCCCCCTCCGCTCATCAGGTGCAGAGGATTCTTCCCATCAATGAAAAATAAAAGTGTTATTAGTGTTTAAAAAATGTTGAGAATCTCTCTCCTGTCGATCATGCCATGAAGGCCACGCCCCTTCCGGTGGGAGCAAGGAGGGATTATAAAACCTGGAAGTGTGGGTGTGGCTCAGTCTCTGCAAGATGGGGGGGAGAGGTCACGACTGTCTGAACAGTGAATCAACTGAACACACTGAATGTCTACTGAACTGTGAGTGTGGTGTTTATGTGGTGTTTATGTGGAGTTTTGTGGGGTTTTATGGTGGTTTCACCCTGCTTTAAATGGTATGAAACTGCATTTGAATGTGGTGGCCTTGCACCCTGCATGAAATGGTATGAAACTGCACCTGAATTGGGTGGCCTGGCACCTTGCTTGAAGTGGTATGATACTACAGTTGAATTTGGCAACCTTGCACCCTGCTTGAAGTGGCATGAAACCGCACTTGAATTTGGTGGCCTTGCACCCTGCTTGAAGTGGTACGAAACTACAGCTGAATTTGGCAACCTTGCACCCTGCTTGAAGTGGCATGAAACCGCACTTGAATTTGGTGGCCTTGCACCCTGCTTGAAGTGGCATGAAACTGCACTTGAATTTGGTGGCCTTGCACCCTGCTTGAAGTGGTATGAAACTGCACTTGAGTTTGGGGGACTTGGACCTTGCTTGCAGTGGTAGGAAACTGCACTTGAGTTTGGTGGCCTTGCACCCTGCTTGAAGTGGTATGAAACTGCACTTGAGTTTGCTGGACTTGCACACTGCTTGGAATGGTAGGAAACTGCATTTGAATTTGGTGGACATGCACCCTGCTTGAAATGGAATTTCAAGGAATAGCCATGAGTCAACTGCCAGCCCACCAGTCATGAGTGAGCTGCCAGCACATCAGGCTTGAGTGACTGAGCTGCCACCCCAAGAATCCATTTGGCACACAATATCCATACTAGCCCTCTAGAAACCAGTCCCTTCAGCCCAGAACACCCATACTAGTGCTCCAGAAAGGCCCCCCCCCCACACACTGACCAACGGGTCCCACTTATTCTAGTCCTCATTATTGTTCGTAAATGACAAGTGTGATTGGGTGGAGTCTATGGGGAGAAGGCAGGAAAATTGGGTTAGGAGGGAGAGATAGATCAGCCTTAATTGAATGGTGGAGTTGATTTGATGGGCTGAATGGCCTAATTCTACTCCTATCACATGATCTAATGATCTTATGATCTTATAACAACCTCCAGCACAGATCTGTTGGCCTATATGTTACACTGAATTGCAAATTACACTTTTAAACCTTCCTTCATTAATGCATAAATGTGATTGATTTGTAACTGCAAACAGTGTTCTTATGAACGTTACCTATTAATGCTCAATCAAAATTTGTAATCTTGAATCGGCAGAGACTCTCCCACCAGAAAGCATTGCAGTGAGAATTCAACATTTAAGATCACTTTTGGCACATCTGTGGCCCATATCTTTTAAGTCAACAGATCATGACTTTGTGTCCCAGTCACTCAAGCAGACAATCAGGATCACTAAAGATGGACACAAAATGCTGGAGTAACTCAGCGGGACATGCAGCATCTCTGGAGAAAAGGAATGGGTGACATCTTCATACTGAGAGTCAGTGGAGAGGGCGACAAAGAAATATGGAAGGATAAGGTGTGAATAAGAGAGATCAATGGGGACAATGCTCACTTGTTGGTGCAGCACTTAAAGAGAACTGCACTCTTAGAAATGGAGTCCTTTTATTAAGATGGTTAACCAGCAGTGTGATTATTCTCCCTACCTATGGAAAGCTACTTAAACTCACTTAAAGAAAGTGAATGTTAAAATGGTGTGTTGGCAAATTATCATTGAATTAACATTGGCAAATGAAAATTGATTTAGGGTGCAAAAGTATTTAAAAAAAAAAAAAAATTGAGGTCAGGTAAGGGGGGATGCTAGTTGAAGAGTTGGTATGTCCCATTTACGTAATGCTCAAAAAAATATTTGTTTCTCTCTTTTTCCTCTTTCTCTTTCTCTTTCTTTTCTAGGGCCTATTTCTTAACTCTTTTTCTTTTGTTTTTAATTTTGCTCTTATAGGGTCTTCGTCCTTTTTTGTTGTCACATTTTCTACACTTTCACTTTTTCCTTCACTTTCTTCTTTCTTTCAATCTTTTCCTTTTCTAGTGTAAAAAATAAATGGAGTACATTAATTGTAAGAAGATATAAATGACGAGTACTAATGTATGCGGTTGTAATGTAATGTACTTCTAATAAATAAAAACATTTAAAAAAAAGAAAATTGATTATCTGCTCATAATTTAATTCCTGTTTGCAAACCTCACTGTATTAAAGTAGGCTAATACTTTGTTTTCCTCTATAATATTAAACCCAACCTCCCATTTCCATCAGCTTCCCCCAGATTCTATCAGTAATTTACAGTGTCTTATTAGACTATCAAACTATACTGTATGTCTATGGGAGGTAGAAGGAAATCAGAAATGTAATATCATGTGTGGAGTATACACCAAGGCACAACAGAAGCTTTGTGTCTGCACAATGCTCCAGTGAACTTCAACCTTTGGTTGCTTTAGTGAAACGTGAAAGCAGAGGATATGGAGACAAAACCACACAGAGAGCACTGGATGTCAGTATGAAACTCTGGTCACTGGAGCCGTGAGGCTTCAACATTCCCAACTGCATCAGTATGGTACGTGACAATGCACACATTTGTTAATTTACTCACACCGTAAATAAAAGAGCACAATCCATGCAAGAATGGTTGAGTTTATATCGTTCCAATCATGCTCCTTTTTACTTTATTGCACAATCGAGGAAGTATATTCCAAAGTCTCCACCATCTTTTGCATGAAACTGACTCTGAATGAAGCCATAGTTGCACATCATGGGGAGAGCTGCTCACTCCCTAAAATTATTTTTATAATCCAATGTACACCATGGACTATTCACCTGGACAATGTCATTAGATATGGAAACAGGCACACTATTTAAAAGTTGTTTTGTAAATTTAACAAGGAGAGAAAAGAGGAAGAATATACATGCAGGACTCTGGGAAGCCATCCCTCCCCCCAAAAAATCTTTTAAAGTGACATTTGGAGATCAAATATAAGATGTGCAATGAATTGTGCAAAATATGTGAAAAGGAGTATGAATGGTGAATTGTAAATTCTGCCATAAATGTTGCCCCTCTTATTTGAAAGATATGCCCTTTAGTCTTTGACCTTTCCGCCCTGGGGAAAAAGGTACTGTCTGTCTACTTTATCTGTGCTTCTCATAATTTTATATATATCTACCAGTTTTCCCCTCAACTCTAGTGTTCTCGAGAAAACAATCTGTTTCTCCATCAAAGCCTTTTAAGTAATAGCGTCTTATCCAAGCAGCATTCTGATAAACCTCATTGTCATCCTCTCCAGTGAGGGAATAAAGGTCAATGACCATAAGTGATCTAAGTAAACAGGATTTATTTTGAGCTTGGATACGGGCAGCAAAATGTTAGCTAATCTCAAGTATATGCCCCAAATATGTGCCCCCTGTTTTCAGTCAATAGCATGAATGATGCCCAAAAGGCTAGAGGTTTGGGTAAAATTTATTGATCTCACATGTGTTGTCAAGGTCAATGAAGATATCTGTTAACACTGCTTCATAGCAAAGCTCCTTGGGCAACAGTGACCATAATATGGTGGAATTCTGAATTAGGATGGAAAGTGACACGGTTAATTCAGAGACTAGAGTCCTGAACTTAAAGAAAGGAGACTTTGAAGGTATTAGTCGGGAATTGGCTAGGATGGAGAGGCAAATTAAACTTAAAGGGTTGACGGTGGAGATGCAATGACAAAGATTTAAAGAACGCATGGATGAAGTACAAAAATTGGACATCCCTGTCTGGCGGGAAAAAAAAAGGGGAAGGCGGCTCAACCGTGGCTAAGGAGGGAAATCAGGGACAATGTTAAATCCAAAGAAAGGGCATATAAATTGGCCAGAGGAAGCGACAAACCGGAGGACTGGGAGAAATTTAAAACTCAACAGAGGAGGACAAAGGGGTTAATAAGAGGGGGGGGAGGGGGGACGGAAAGAGCATGAAAGAAAGTTTGCGGGGAACATAAATGACTCAAAAAGCTTCTTTAGATATGTAAAAACGAAAAGATTATTGAAGACAAATGTAGGTCCCTTACAATCAGAGACAGGTGAATTTATAATGGGAAACAAGGAAATGGAAGAACAGTTAAATGAGTACTTTGGTTCTGTCTTCACTAAGAAAGACACAAACAATCTCCCAGAAATACTAAGGGACCGAGGATCTAGTGGGAGGGAGGAACTGAAGGGAATCCACATTAGTCAGGAAATGGTGTTCGGTAAACTGTTGGGACTGAAGGCAAATACATCCCCAGGGCCTGATAGTCTGAATCCCAGGGTACTCAAGGAGGTGGCCCTAGAAAACATGGATGCACTGGTGATCATTTTCCAATGTTTTCTCGAATCTGGATCAGTTCCTGTTGACTGAAGGATAGCCAATGAAACCCCACTTTTTAAGAAAGGAGGGAGAGAGAAAACAAGGAATTATGGACCAGTTAGCCTTACATCGGTAGTGGGGAAGATGCTTGAGTTGATTCTTAAAGATGTTATAGCAACGCACTTGGAAAGGAGTGACAGGATCGGTCAAAGTCAGCATGGATTTATGAAGGGGAAATCATGCTTGACTAATCTTCTGGAATTTTTTAAGGATGTAACAAGTAGAATGGATAAGGGAGAGCCAGTGGATGTGGTGTAGCTGGACTTTCAAATAGCCTTTGACAACGTCCCACACAAGAGATTAGTGTGCAAAATTAGAGCACATGGTATTGGGGGTAGGGTATTGACATGGATAGAGAACTGGTTGGCAGACAGGAAGCAAAGAATATGAATTAACGGGTCCTTTTCAGAATGGCAGGTAGTGTCTAATGGGATGCCGCAAGGCTTGGTGCTGGGACCCCAGTTATTTACAATATATATAATATTTTTTTCAATCAGTCCAACCAGGTTTCTGCCCTAGACATCCCAGGAAAGTTCTGTGTATATTTTGTGATGGTGTCAAAAGTAATTTTTACCCCCTTCTCTTTTTGACCTGTTGAGATCCAGAGTATTGTTTTCTGAATGCAATAATTCAAAGAGTTATTGTTTTAATTCTAGAATTTACTACATTTCTTTCAACTATTCCCCCCAAAAATTGTGATCTTAAAATATCTGGGTCCATCCATATGATTATTCTCCTCATCTTGCCATCTTCTTCAGTGGGACATAAATCCAAAAATTATCATAGTAAAAGAGGAAACTTAGCAAAGCATTCAGGAGTCAAGTGTGTTTTATTACCATATGTCCCGGATGGGACAATTAAATTCCTACTTGCCACATCACAACATCATATGTGAATATGTAAACATAGTACATAACGGGGGAAGAAAAAAAAAGAAAACGTTCAATAAATAACAAATATAGTAGAAATAACAAATAATAATATATTATTTTGCAGTTAAGAGCTCAGAGCTTATTCGTTGTTGTGTTTAATAGCCTGATGGCTGTAAGGAAGAAGCTGTTCCTGAACCTGGACATTACAGTTTTCAGGCTCCTGTACCTTCTTCCTGATGGCAATGGTGAGATGAGTGTGTGGCCAGGATGGTGAGGGTCCCTGATGATTTTGGCTGCCTTTTTGAGGCAGCGACAACGATAGATCCCTTCGACGGTGGGGAGGTCAAAACCGGTGATAGACTGGACAGTGCTCACAACTTTTTGTAGTCTTTTTCGCTCCTGGACGTTCACGTTGCCGAACCAGGCCACGATGCAACCAGTCAGAATGCCCTCCACCGTGCACCTGTAGAAGTTTAGGAGAGCCCTCTTCAACATGCCGAATCTCTGTAATCTTCTCAGGAAGTAGAGTCGCTGATGTGCCTTCTTTTTAATTGCATCGGTGTGCTGGGTCCAGGAAAGATTTTCAGAAAGATGCACGCCCAGGAATTTGAAGTTATTGACCCTCTCCACCATCGTCCCATTGATATGAACAGGATTGTGGGTCCTCATCCTTCCCCTACCAAAGCCCACAATCAGTTCCTTGGTCTTACTGATGTTGAGAGCCAGGTTGTTGTCCTGGCACCATTTGGTCAATCAGTAGATCTCATTCTTATACTTTGACTTGTCCCCATCTGTAATTCGTCCAACCACAGTGGTGTCGTTGTCAAACTTGATGATGGAGTTCGCATTATATCCGGCTACGCAGTCATGGGTATAGAGTGAGTAAAGCAGGTGGCTGAACACGCAGCCTTGAGGTGCTCCCATACTAATTGTTACTGAGGATGAAGTGGTTCCCCCAATTTGAATGTGGTCTGTGGATGAGGAAATCGAGTATCCAATTGCAGAGGGATGCGCGGAGGTCCAGTTCCGTGAGCTTGGTAACCAGCTTGGAAGGGGTGATGGTATTAAACACCAAGCTGTAGTCTATAAACAACAGCCTGACATAAGTGGTTTTATTGTCCAAGTGGTCCAATGCAGAGTGGAGAGCCAGTGAAATTGCATCCTCCGTTGACCTGTTGTGGCGGTATGCGACCTGTAGTGGGTCGTGGTTCTTGTTGAGGTAGGAGTTGATGTGCACCATAACCAACCTCTCAAAGCACTTCATCACCACAGATGTTAGTGCCACTGGTCGATAGTCATTGAGGCTATTGGTTCAGTTTCTTGGCCTTTAACATCTGTGCCTAATAAAAATGTATAATTCACCCTTCTCACTCACATATTACCTGCAAACATCTCTTTTTACAAATCATTTATGACTAATTAAGCAACAATTTAAAATTAACGTCTCCTTTTCCTGGAATCATTCACCAGATGAAATAGTTTCCATCTTGTTTCCCTGTTTTATCATCTTAAATATCTCAATTCATACTATTTCATTTTCTGTATTTGAGCAAAAAACAAGCTATGATGTGCAACCTTTGCATGTTAACAGTTTTAGACCAAATGTCATTTTGGTAAATCTACCTTCTGAGAGTATTCAATACTGTGTTGGGTACAAAACTCAGAACTGAGGTAAATATTCGAAACAATATCTAACCGTACTCTTTATAGATTAACTTGATCCTATTACAAAATAGAAAAAAATAACACTCATCTTTTAATCTCAGGACCAGGAGCACTAATAGAAAAACTGATTTCACATTAAAACCTGCATCAATCAGTGAGTTAATGAGCATTAATAAAAAACTGACGACATGAAAGAAACCAAGGGCAGGCTTTTCTAAGCTGGAGGCTCATCAGTCAAGAAGAGGCATGCAAAACAATGGAGATATTTAAAATAGTATCAGAGATGGAAGACAGGTCAATTATGGTAGAAAATAAGCACAAAAATGTAGCAATAGGTTGCTGATGATTGTACAAAAGGGACTTAAAGCACATGTCCTGATGTTATTTGAAGAGAGAAATTGCGTTTTGGCATTGAGCCCATGGGCAAGCAGGCAAAATTGGAGGCAGGTTATGAAAAATCAGTCTACCAGTGATTTAATTTTTGATTGTGAAAATTTAATTTCTTTGTTCATGTTCTTTGTTTCTGAACTGTTTCATTTTGAAAAATGGCAACATTATTCAATTTATATTGGATGTTACCATTAATGAAAGCTGCTGAGATGGAGAAATCAAGAGAAAATGCTGGGAATCTTATGCTTGTTATGCAGTGCATGTAGAGAAAAAAGCAGAGGGAACTGGCTAGATTGTATCCCCAGTAGCCAAGGAAAGAGTATAAATTGGTAGTTCATTAGAACAGCAAACTCAGGAGAGTCACTTTTCCAAGATTGAAGTAGCTTTTAGCGGAATGGTTCAAGCACTGGCAGCCTGATTAATGGGCTGAAGGTCAGTCAGGTGAGGGAGTTTGCTTCACAAAGCTGCAGTCCTGGAAACCACTGGGTTCCAATGTGAGTTCCAATTGAATGCAGTCAGGGTGTTGATTGGTGTTGCCATTCCTACTGTGAGGACAGTGTAATTATGCTTCTGAGAGGATTCAAGTAGCAGTTGGATTCTATATATAAGGAAAGTAGAGGGAAGATGTACAGTACTTCCATTTCAATGTTCAACAGTGGTGCAGCAGAATGGAACTAAGGGTGAATGTAAGTGAATGATTAGTGGACAAATTGAACTGAAGGCATGGGCGCCAATGAATACTGAGTGTGCACAACAAGTCAAAATTAGCAAATAACAAAACTCTGGAACAGAGATTTAGATGAGTCCTAGTTTACAAAAATTGAATATTTGCCCATAGATTTAGACTTGAGGGATACAAATACAACAGTGAAACAGGCAGTAATGGGTCTGTGTTAACCAACAATCACAACCCCATACACTAACATTGTTCTCCACTCTAGGACAATTTCCAATTATACCAAAGCCAATTAACCTACAAACCTGTACATCTTTGTAGTGCGAGAGGAATCCGGAGTACCCGGAGAAAACTCACGTGGCAACAGGGAGAACGAACAAACTCAACCCATATTGAGGATGAAAAACCTGGGTCTTTGACATTGTAAGGCTCTACATCTATGCCACTGTTCCTCCCTATTATTGAGATAGTTGAATCAAGAGTCATACAAATATGTGATGAGCTCAGATCAGATGGAGACATGCAATGTGATGGGGGTGGAATATGCAGTCTTTATGAAAATGAGCATACGGGAATCTAGACACATGTCTCAGTCAAATAGTTAGCTGAAGTTTTCAAGATTTTGAAAGAAAGTCAATCAGAAACTGCAGATGCTGGAATCTTGAGCTATAATTAAACCTCTGGAGGAACTCAGCAGGTCAGGCAGCATCTGTGAAGGAAAATGAACAGATCTTCAGTTCTGAAGAAGTGTTATGACCTGAAACTTATCTTTTTTTTCACAGATGCAATCTGACCCTTTGAGTCCCTTCAGCAGTTTGATTTTTACTCAAGATTTTGAAAAATAGGATTGTACTGTAGATTCAACATAGATTGATGAAAAATCAAATTAATTTGAAAACAACAGTTAAGACTTGTTAAGGTTGTAATAGAAAAGTATATACCAGTTGTCATGATTAACTAGTGCATTCAGCAGGACTTTGATAAGATACTGCACAGAAAATTATTAAATACATTTGGAGTGGATGGAATTGGTCTGAATTGTGGTTTGTTTATTGGACAAAACACAGAATGTAGGAATACGAAGGATTTTTTTGAGTTGATGGTTTCGTCTAGTAGGGATCAGTGCAGGGGTCCTTGTTGCTCACAATATATATGAATGGGTTGAGTTGGGTTGAGTTGGGTTGAGTTGGGTTGAGTTGGGTTGAGTTGGGTTGAGTTGGGTTGAGTTGGGTTGAGTTGGGTTGAGTTGGGTTGAGTTGGGTTGGGTTGAGTTGGGTTGAGTTGGGTTGAGTTGGGTTGAGTTGGGTTGAGTTGGGTTGGGTTGAATTGAATTGAACAGTACAATACAGCACATTATGGAAGCTGGCCCTTCAGTTTACCGAGTCCATGGAGAACATCGCACTAGTTCTATGTGATCTCACTCCACACATCCATTCCCCACACACCAGGGGCGATTTAGAGAGGCCAATTAACCCTCAAGCCCACATGACTTTGGGAAGTGGGAAGAAGCTGAAGCACCTGGAGGAAACCCATGCATTTACTGGGAGAATATACAAGCCCCACACAGACGGCACCCAAGATCAGGATTGAATCCTGGTCTTTGGCGCTGTGGTTATTGACAGGTTAAGTTAATGAGGCAAATGAATGTGGAAAGATGTGATATCACCCACTTTGATAGGGTAGAAGGGCAGATTTTTCTTTAAAGAATAAGAGATTGAAAGAGGGACCAGAGTACCCTTGTACATGAACCATTGAAACTTAATGGTAGGCTTAGCAAGGAAGGGAATTGTTAAACCACAGCCACTGAGTATGGAAAAGGCAGCGAACAATAGATTTTTGTATTTTAAACAATTGAAGGCTTTAAAGGTAAGTGTAGGAAAGGGGCACTGGCAGCACGGATCAAGCATTCATAAACAAAAGTCCTGGAAATGGCACCTAAGGCCTTGCAATTCAAGTAACTTGACACTTCCGCACATATCTAATTTCTTCTGTGTACTAACGTACCAGTTCCATAGATTAAAAAACAGAAGCAAAGGCATAAACTGTCCAAATTGTAGAGACCTCCTGATCTAAAACCAATTGTCATAGTGATTCATTTTATGTTATCCTTTTCCTATTTTATGTTGGTAACAGAAAGTATGTAGAGGCAACAAATGTAGTGAACAAATGGGTTACTTTATTCAGGCATAATAGGTTTGTTATACATGCACGTTGGTCCTCGAACATAAAGTTGATGTTACTGCTGCAGGGCTGTTGCCTCGTGGGCTCGATCTGAGCCCCTGCTGAGGTAGAAGGACACTCACCCCTAGAGAGAAGAGAGCTGGTCAGCTCGAAGTAAGAGAGAGAGAGAGAGAGGGTTGTCCCAGGGTTCGTTATATATCCCAGGACACACCCCTATACCCTGTGACAACTCCTCCCTGCCATTGCCCAGTCATGTGACTGACTGCTGAGTGTTCATGTAGCTAGTGGCCCAACCACCGGGTGCCACCACAGGACCCCCCCCCTCATAACCAGAGGCAGGAAAACGAGCAGGCCGACAAAATGCGCCAGCCTGACTCGTAAACTAACAGGCAGACCATGAGGGCAGATGTCGAAAAGGGATGGAGCATGCTCATCTTCTACCAGAAGGTGCGTGAGCACGGTCAAGGGCAGCTCTTGCGGTAGGTCGGGACACTGGGGCCCGTGGGCGCAGTCGACGCTCCGGCTGTGGGACATCCTGAGGTATGACGAGGGCTGCAAGGAGACCAACGCAAAAGCCGCAGGACGGATGAGGTATAGACCAGTCACGTCGACCAGCAGGGGATCGTGACCTGAGAAAGACATCGGGAACAATACAAATACAACAAGAAACTAATAGTAATATTAAGCTAGGTGATGCTGGGGTTGGAGGGCTGCTACCCTCGCAGCTTCTACAGCAGATGGTGGGGGAGTGGCGGCTGGTGGGGGAGCGATGGCTGGTGGGGGAGTGACAGCAGCCACGGCCTCTCAGCTCCGGTGAGCAGCAGCTGGTGGGGAAGCAGCGGCAGCCGCGGCCTCTCAGCCCCAGTGGTCAGCTCCGGGCGAGTCATGCGGGAGAGATAGCGAGGGCCTAGGCTGCTGCGCTGCTGACTGCTGCGGTGGGCCCAGATTGCGGGCGGCAACCCAGGCGGCCTGAGATCGGCTACACCAGGCATAGGCGGGAGTCGAGCAGCCCGACCACGTCGGTGGGACCCAAGGTGGCATCCAGGTGCAGCGCAGAGTTGACGGATGCATCCATAGTAATCCATCAATACCGTAAAGCTGAGCTGCTGGTTGCAGACATCAGGTCACCATGGTAGATGGTCGGCAGCGGGTGTCGGGAAATCCAAAATATCCGTTTTGGAACGGAATGTAGAGGCACCAAACATGGTGAACAAATAGGTTACTTTATTCAGCCATAATAGGTTTGTTATACATGCACGTTGGTCCTCTAACATAAAATTGTTGTTACTGCTGCAGGGCTGTTGACTCGTGGGCTCGAGCTGAGCCACTGCTGAGGTGAAAGGACACTCACCCCGAGAGAGAAGAGAGCGTGTCAGCTCAAAGTAAGAGAAAGAGAGAGGGTTGTCCCAGGGTTCGTTATATATCCCAGGACACTCCCCTGTACCCTGTGACAACTCCTACCCGCCATTGGCCAGTCACGTGACCAACTGCTGAGGGTTTGTGTAGCTAGGAAGGGATTCAAAGAAACATTAGCAAATTTTCAGATGACACAAAGCAGAGTGGCAGTGTGAACTGTGAGGAGGATGCTATGAGATTGCAGGGTGACTTGGACAGGTTGGGGGAGTGGGCAGATGCATGGCAGATGAAGTTTAATGCGGATAAATGTGCGGTTATCCACCTTGGTAGCAAAAACAGGAAGGCACATTACTATCTAAATGGCGTCAAGTTTGGAAAAGGAGAAGTACAACGGGATCTGGGGGTCCTTGTACATCAGTCTATGAAAGTAAGCATGCAGGTACAGCAAGCAGTGAAGAAAGCGAATGGCATGTTGGCCTTTATAACAAGAGAAATCGAATATAGGAGCAAAGAGGTCCTTCTGCAGTTGTACAGAGCCCTAGTGAGACCACACCTGGAGTATTGTGTGCAGTTTTGGTCCCATAATTTGAGGAAGGACATTCTTGCTATTGAGGGAGTACAGCGTAGTTTTACAAGGTTAATTCCTGGGATGGCGGGCCTGTCATATGCTGAGAGAATGGAGCAGCTGGGCTTGTACATTCTGGAGTTTAGAAGGATAAGAGGGGATCTCATTGAAACGTATAAGATTGTTAAGGGCTTGGATACACTAGAGGCAGGAAACATGTTCCCAATGTTGGGGGAGTCCAGAACCAGGGGCCACAGTTTAAGAATAAGGAGTAAAAGCCATTTAGAACGGAGACGAGGAAACACTTCTTCTCACAGAGAGTGGTGAGTCTGTGGAATTCTCTGCCTCAGAGAGCGGTGGAGGCAGGTTCTCTGTATGTTTTCAAGAGAGAGCTAGATGGGGCTCTGAAAAATAGCGGAGTCAGGGGATATGGGGAGAAGGCAGGAACGGGGTACTGATAGGGGATGATCAGCCATGATCACATTGAATGGCGGTGCTGGCTCGAAGAGCCGTATGGCCTACTCCTGCACCTATTGTCTATTGTCTATTGTCTAGTGGCTCCACCACTGTGTGCCGCCACAAGTAATTGATAATGATGCAAGGTGAAAAACCCACACATTGCAGAATTCTTGACTCTCCTATGTGAAGTTCCATTAATAGGCATCATGGTGAATTGCAGGAGACAAAACTGAAGAATAAGAGTAAAGGACCCTGTCCCACTTGGGCGTCATTTACACGTCACGCAGGTGGCGCACAAAGATTTTGGGAATCCCAAAATCCTGGGGCGACGCGCGCGGCTGCGGGTCACTGCCTACGTCATCACCCACCATGTGCGCGTAATGCACGTCATGCGGGCATCACGTGGGCATCACGACGCGCACGTCGTGCGTCATGACGCGTAAATAATGTCGCGCAATAATGTCATGTAAATGACGTGCAAATGACGCCCAAGTGGGACAGCCCCTTATGTGATCCTGTATGAGTTTAGGTTTGTAGCAGAATATCAACTCTAAAACTTCTTGGCCAATAAGTTGAAATTTTTAAAGCATGAAAGTCATGTAGTTTGTTTTCACATATTGGGTATTAATGCAACAATTTAAAACACAGTTCAAATGTTAGGGGGAGTTTTTGGAGAATTCCAGACTCCGATGCTAGAGTGCCTGATGATCTGCAAACAGCCATTATCTTGCCCTCCATAGCCCCATGCATTATAGATTTCCGTGACTGAGGGTTTAATTCAACTTAGATACTCCCCTGGGCTTCACCTGGGGTTCTTACCAAACTGAAATGTTGGAGCACCAAATATTTATAATTTCAATAAACTAATGTAGGGACTACTAGACGGTTCTACATTCCTTCCTACAGACACCTACATTCCTTCCTCTAGATTCGCCTATCAAAAATTCCCCTCGCCTGTACCCACCTGTAACTTGCCAGGTTTTGTCCTGTCCCTCCTCTCATCCAACATTCTCCCCCCCCCCCCCCACACACAACATAATCAGTCTGAAGAAGAGTTCTCACCCAAGATGTCACATATCCACAGGCCTGACCTGTTCCATTACTCCAGCACTTTGTGTATTTTTTAGCATAAGATTATTTCCCATCTATTCACAGAGCAGTGCACTGACATATACTGGCCATCTACCTCACTGAGATGTAAAATCATCAGTTGGATTAAAAGAGAAAAGGACTTATTCAGAAGAAAATATTTTGTGTGATTATTGATTGTGATTATTAATGTGAAGTCCTCAGTAGGGTTTGTCATGGAATATTCGATATTGAGTTGAATATTGTCCATTCACCTTCAGGTTCAACTTCAGACTCGATTGATGTGGTGAGAATGTTCTTTGTTCTTGGCCTGGATCCATTACCAGATGTGAATTTTTTTGTGTTTTTGAACTCCAAATAGTAACAAAAGTGCATTTATTCATCAATTATCGACAATCTTGACATTGAGATTAAGGAAACAGCAATAGTGGATGAAGCAGAGGTGAAAAGCCTCTGAGAATGAAGTTAAGCTCTGCCATTGAGGTGGAATAGATGGAATTTGGTAGATGCTCGACAGCTGGAGATGTTAAAAAGGGAGTTATTATATGTTCTGTAATGATCTTCCTTGGTGAATACAAAACAAAATAAACCGTATTGAGTTGTAGTCCTAAAATACATCTCGGGTGTTTCTGATTATAAAGCACAGCAAGATCATGTTGATTACTGATGGGATTATTTCTTTTGAATAAATTGTGAACTTTTCAGCATAGTATCTTTGATGTATGATTGATGTATTGGAAAAGTCGAGAGAAGATCAAATGAATTTATTGCAGGTCATCACTCGAAAGAAAGATTCACAACATTGAATTTGCAACAAGCAGGTAATGGAGCTGCAAGCAGTTCACTTAGCTTCATTCCCAAGAATGCAAGTATTGCATGGAGTCTCATGCAAGATGTGAGATCAGAAAGATTTTTTTTTGCAATAGCCAGCATTATCTTACCCTAAATTACTTACATTTTCCTTTGGGTAAGGAGTATAAATCACAAAATATCTTCCATCCAGTAATCCTGTCAAGCTGTCCAAACTCCCTGCATTATAGCCAGTTTTTGATGTTGTTTCAGTTTCTATCTGCACCTATTTAATTCACTTTCTCCAGACTCTGGATTGATTTAGGCTTTCAAGATCTCCACTTTCAGAGTGCCTATTGACTGTTCAAAATTTCAAACAACCAGGTCTTTTGTAAGGCAAAATATTCTGGTTGTGGGTAGATTCTAACAGGGCCATTCTGTGGTTTTCTCTGTTTGTATATTAAAGTCTATTCGTTATTTTTCTAATTACAGCCTGCTTAGATGGCAAATACATAATCAATAATTTTATATTTGCCACCTGATAGATAGATACATAGAAAATAGGTGCAGGAGTAGGCCATTCGGCCCTTCGAGCCTGCACCGCCATTCAATACGATCATGGCTGATCATCCAACTCAGTATCCCGTACCTGCCTTCTCTCCATACCCCCTGACCCCTTTAGCCACAAGGGCCACATCTAATTCCCTCTTAATATTCTGCCATGCAGTAATTTCAATCTCAAAGAAGCATGAGCGATTTCAACATGATTTCAACATGTAGCTCCAATACAAACATCATGTTGAGTGGCAGGACAAAGTAAGCTTGACCTGTTTTTGATTGACTGTGAAAATTGGCATTTGCTTTCAGCAAGTGAACAAATTACTTGTTAGTCATTTAGTATCAAAATGACAGTAATCTGTTTTAAAGTCATACGAAAAATACAACTAGGAATTCTGACTGTTTAAAATGCATTATGACAGTGCATTAAGGTGGAAAACTTCAAAGTTGAACTAATTTTGTTGGATATATAAAATAACTTCTTGAGATGTAGGCTTAACCGTGAAACCTAAAGTAAGTTATCACAAACTCTAACATCCAGTAACCAAATTCCCTGTTGACAGTGCAATAAATATTTAAGGCTATAGCCTTCATCTTGTTATTTTGTAAAGAATTGAAACATGCCCACTTTTTTGCCAGTGGTTCTGTAGCAAACTCCAGTGAGGTTTCTTCACAGGTCATCTTACATCTTCGGTCTTTACCAAACCATTCTAGTGCTTCTGATCTCCCAAACTACTATTTGACTCATCACTAAGTACAGGACAACATGTGACTGGAGGTACTTTATGTTTGACCATTTAGATTTTTGATTGAAAGATACAGCATGGAAACGGCTCTTTCAGCCCACCGAGTCCATGCCGACCATCGATTACCCGTTCACACTAGTTGGATATTATACTACTTTAATATCCACTCCCTATACATTAGGTGTCCCACTTTCCACGCCTCCAGACAATTGAGACTCATTCCTCCCCTGATCTAATCATGAGTTACACCTGCATTCACTCTGCTCCCCTCATCAGTCAAGGGTTATATGCCTGCTATTTACATTCACTCCCTGCTGTATTCAGTATCCTTCAGTATTCAGTCGGTTACGTTCGGAGTTTGGTTTTATCCTGGACTTGTCTCGTTGTGCCTGCATTTGAGACTTCTCCATTCCCGAGTTCTTTGACACTAGGGACAAATTGCAGAGGACAATTATAAACTCACACATTTTAGGATGTGAGTGGCACCTGGAGGAAACCCATGCAGTCACAAGCAGAAAGTGTAAACTCTACACAGACAGCACCCAAAGTCAGGATCAAACCCAGATCTCTGGGTCAGTGAGGCAGCTGCTCTACTAGCTATTCATTGTGCCTTGGAAGGCGCATGAATACTGTGCAAGGTGCAGCACTACACAGATCTTATGACACGCTAGCCATTTGTGGGCCTAATTCAATGTCTGTGGTTAGTTTAGGTAACCTGGAATCATGAACCATATTGCTGACTGCCAGTTTTTCTTCTCTACCACACACTTTTTGAGAGTTTGAGAGGCAGGTGGCACCATGAATTGTGCAAAATGAAAACGTCCTGATCACAACCAGAATGCTGGGCTTTAGTCTGCATAAATGTGTTTTTATGGATAGGCATGGATTGAACTGAGAGAATGAACGTTTTTTGGTTCAGCCACATTGCTGACATGATATGAGGCACGAGAAAGTCAACATATCTGTGATCAACGGCATTTTGCACGCTTGGACGTTTAAAACGCTTGCATCTGTTTGTGCATACCTTTCCAGCTTCTGTCCAGCAGAACAAATGTTGTAAATTATTATTATTTTTTTTTTTACATGCATCCTCAGCAAAATCTATTTTACTTTCGGGAGTGTCGCAGTGGTGCAGCTCGTAGAATTGTTACATCACAACTCCTGTAACAGAGGTGAGTTCAATCCTAACCTCTGTATACAGACTCTGGAGGTTTATATTTTCCCCATGTGTGGTTCTCTCCCATGTGCTTCATTTTATTTACAAAATATACTAGATAGGTTTATTAACCACTGTAAATTGCCCCTAGTGTGCAAGTGAAGGGCAATATCTGGGCAGTATTAAGGGGAATGTAGGGATAAAAATTAGATTACTAGATTAAAATAGATTTGCAGCCAGGTAGTTAATGTGTTCAGGCTGGGAGGAGTCCAGTGATTAAGATGTTTATCATGCCATCATCTGCCATCATGTTCATACTCAGTGGTAATGTCGCCCATGCCCTGCTTTAAAGTTAGAATTATGGATGATGCCTTTGACAAATTTTGGTTCAGAGATCCTTGGTAAAGAACAGATATGATTAACTTTGATCCGATAAGAGTTTTGTCCTTTAACATGTCTGTTGGAAATGGCCTCCTGATGAGTCCCACATTTCCTAGCTCTGCTCCATTTGGCTTTTGCTCCCAGACTTCCCACCATTGACTCCATCTACACTTCATCCTGCCTCAGAAAAAGCAGACAACATAATGAAAGTCTTGTTCTACCCAGGTCATTCCTTCTTCTCCATGCTCATATCTAGCAGAAGATAGAGGCTTGAAAGCATGCATCACCAGACTTGGGGTCAGCTTCTTCCCCTCTGTTAACAGTTTTTTGAATGGTCCTTCCATAAGCTAGGTTACTGCCTGAATGAATGAATGGATAATTTTATTGGCCAAGTATTCTCATACAAGGAATTTGCCTTGGTACTCTGCCTGCAAGTGACAACATTATATACAGTGACAGTAATGACACATGAAACATTAAATATTAATAATAAAACATTATTAATTAAACATGTGAATTAAATAAAAATACGAGAACAAAAGGAGGCTACAGATTTTTGGTCATTGAGTAGAACTACTACTCATGTAAAAAAGCTGTTTTTATGTCTGGCTGTGACAGTTTTGACAGTCCGGAGTCGCCTTCCAGACAGAAGTGATTCAAAGAGTTTGTGGCCAGGGTGAGAGGGGTCAGAGATGATCTTACCCGCTCACTTCCTGGCCCTTGCAGTGTGCAGTTCATCAATGAAGGAAAGGTTGCAGCCAATAACCTTCTCAGCTGATCGGACGATTCGCTGCAGCCTCCGGATGTCATGCTTGGTGGCTGAGCCAAACCAGACCATGATGGAGAAGGTGAGGTCAAACTCTACGATGGCCGTATAGAATTGGACCATCATTGCCTGTGGCAGATTGTGCTTCCTCAGCTGCCGCAGGACGTACATCCTCTGTTGTGCCTTTTTAACTGTGGATTGTAAATGGTTGCACCCCATTTAAGGTCCTTGGAGATGATGTTTCCCAGCAGCTTAAAAGACTCCACAGATGTGACTGTGGTGTTGTTGATGGTGAGCGGAGGGGGAGCTCTCCTAAAGTCTACTATCAATTCCACTGTCTTAAGAGCATTGAGCTCCAGGTTGTTGCGTTGGCACCAGGATACCAGCTGTGTCACTTCCTGTCTGTAGGCAGATTTTTCTCCATCCTGGATCAGTCCAATCAGGATTGTGTCATCTGCAAACTTGAGAAGCTTGACAGAGGAGTCAGTGGAGGTGCAGTCGTTGGTGTAGAGAGAATAGAGGAGAGGGGAGAGTACACAGCCTTGCGGTGCTCCTATGCTGAGGGTCTGCGGGTCAGAGATGTGCTTTCCCAGCATTTTCTGATTTTAAAAGGCTGTAGGCCCAAGGGGGAGCTTTTAACAGGTGCGATCGACCTGTCTAAACTAAACTCTTTGATCTACTCACTCTAAATAAACTCCGGCAAAACTAAGTATTAACATTTTTCAACTTAGAATGTGTTGACTGGACATGGATCATCCTATGATTCACATTTAGCTGCATTCAGATTTTTTGAAGATATTCTGCCCCATTTTCTCTTTATAGTTTGTACAGATGCCATTGCTAACATGCACAATGAAGAACAGGATTTTTAATTAGCATCTCGGTGCCAGGAATTGCAGACATTTGTAAACAGCACCAGTGCTGCATCCATTCCCACTTTCAACCTTGCTGTTATCTCGGGGCATACTTCAAAGTTCACCTCAAAGACAATCAAGTTCATGTTTTCTGGTATAAAAATCAACCTGACGTTCCATTCTTTTTATCTGCTGGAATGCACATTTCTTCTGGTGCCAGGTTTTACTTTTATTTGTTCTGACAGTTGATGTAATCAGCAGGCTTTTTTGTAGCATGTAGAATATTACATTCAAGTGAGATTCAAATGTTCCATCTAATGTTAATTACATGTTAACTATCTAAATGGTTGGGAAGTCAGTCATTTTCTACATTTTACCCAAACACATCATCTTTGATTTGTTGCAGCAGTAAAGAAAATAATTACTATTTTCTCTACTGTGTTTTTGGCATGCATTGTAAAAATAAAATGCATGTTTTGTGCGCTGCTGCTGTACATAATTATGATTGTTTTGCTAAGAATGGCAGATTTCCATACCTGTTTTTTGGGAATAAAAGATCATCTGTGGGAAAAAAAAAGACATTTTATGCCATCAACCTGGAAGTAATGGATTATGAATATGCCGGTAGTTACATTATCAGAACAAAGGTTTACAATCGGCTTTACATTCGTGACTTGTTCTTTTCCCTGTCAACTGCATAAGCTGAGCCTTTTGCAAACTAAGCATTGTATTTGTTCCTGTGATGAGCAATTGGCTACATATTCAAGTAATCAATAGTAAGATTAAACGAGAACTTACCAGTTTGAAGTTTGATCGTTATTTTATGAGGAGTTACGTTGGTGATTACGTGAAGAAGACCCGTCAGGGCACATGCGCGTCAATCTTCAAAGCAGCGGTATGAAATCACAGATAACACAATATTTGAAGTAACATATTAAGATGAGCAACATGAGAACTACCATATGACCTTTTTTATGAGAGAGGGTTGGGCGTGGCGGGCACGTAATCACCAACGTAACTGCTCATAAAATAACGATCAAACTTCAAACTGGTAAGTTCTCGTTTAATCTTACTATTTTACTTCGGAGTCACGTGAGTGACTACGTGAAGATTTTAAAGCTCTGTGATTTTTATGCCGCAGATCAAAATCCCGGCTTCTCACTGCATTGATTGACTTTCAATGAGAAACAATCAATAATGCGTTAAACATGAAATTTTAATATCATGCAATAACAATTGATTTGAATAATCAAAACAAACAGTAACCCCTCTATCCCAAGGGAACCTAAACAGGACTTAATACTGAATTTGCAAACAGCCTCTCGCCGATCGGCAATCAGCCGATGGTAAAAAAATTAAAAAACAATTCATTTGACCACCCGACACCTGTAAAAATATGGCCGATGTGAACATCCATCGCCCTAGCCGACGACGTTGCTGCTGCACTAGTGGAAAAGGATATATACACTTCAGTGTTAATACCTGCCTGAATCAACATTTGCTTTAAACCACCTTGAGAAAGTCTGCACTGACATTCTCCTGTGTGGCTACATGTAACTGATAAACAATCCTGTTTCCACATTTCTTAAGGTCTTTGTAGCTTCAATATAATGAAAGTAAATGTGCCATTACACATAAACATGGATCAGTAGGTTATGCTGAAACACAATTTTAACAAACCTGTGACACCTGGCCTGCTCTGTTTGAGCAGGACGCAAATATATAACATAACATTCTCTTCAGCAACTTCCATCCTGTCTAGCAGAAGCTTTTGCAAACTCTGCGCTTGCTATGCTGAACCAATGCCATGAGCATAACCACTTTCATGATTAGTTTGGCAAATTCAGAGACATGACAGGAACCTACTCTCGAAGCATCTTGAGGACCACACTTACATCCCAGATCGTCATATACCTGGGTTTAGGAGGTTTAGAGTTGAAATTCCTTTCATCAATCCACTCTGATATGATGAAACCCAATAGGATCTTTCCTGACCCCATCAAAACCATATGAGGACAAAGCACTTAAAGCTGTATTAATGGTGCTATAATTGAGCCCCTCATCATCGTAGAGTGTCAACAGGAACTCTAAAATATCCACAATACCTGCAGTACTATAGTCAATATTATTTAGTACACAATATTGCACCCATTTTTTTACATAAGTAATATACCCCTTTTGAGTACTCTTTCTCCAGGCTACAGTGAGCATGTCCACCGTTCACCCAGACAGTCCTTGCTCCAGGTATGGCCTTCTTAAAACCTGCAAATGAACAAGTCAATACAATCACATAACAGATGACTTTCCCATGTTAGCGGATGCTCCAGTCAATTCCTACGCTTGGGAACCACCAAAAAGAGGTTGAATCCCTAACTGTAACATCAAAGGGAACCATGCTTGATTCGGCCAATTAGGTATTACAAGCACCCCCAAAGCAGCATCCTGCTTGATTTCTTGCAGACTCCGACCTATTAGGCAAAATGGTAGGAAAATATTTAAAACATACCAGCCCAATGTAATGTCAAAGTATCAATTGCAACTGCCACCTGGTCTGGTTCCCATGAAACCTATTTAGGCTGCTGATGGTTGAACCTTGATGCAAAACAAATCGATATCTGGCATTCATATACAAGTACTATATTATTGAACACCTCCTGGTTCAACATCCAATCTATGTTGTCATGGAACTTTCATGACTTGGCGTCTGCTACTATGTAGAATCTACCTGGTAGATAAATAGCTGAAATATCTTTTTCAATGCACCAGGCCCAAATTTGATTAGCCAATCTGTCACAAGATACCGACTTGATTCCACCGCTGTGATTAATATATATATGCCACTTGTGTAGTATTGTCAATCTGAAACTGAACATGCAGATTACATTTGTTAGAGCAATAAGCCTTATCCATAAAAACCTCTTAATAGTTAATTGCCCATGTCTGCAGAAGCGATGCCTCTTGCTCAGTCCATCTGCCTCCACAGCTGAAACTCGTATCCGTGACACCCCACCCAAGTGCACTGACATCCATCTGCAAAATCATGGAAGGCTGGTCAAGCATTACCTTGCTATAACTTCTGGGCACATGGTGAATCCATCATTTCAAATCAGAAATAGCCTTTACTGATAACTGCATAGGTCTATTATAATGTATCCTTAATGCCTCAATTAGCTTGATACACCTGTCAATTAGCTCTACCCTTTATTCCCTGGGCAGAGTCACTTAATTGAATCAATTGTGACCCAAATAGTCAGGTGTTAATTTGGATTCCTCTGGATAGATAATGCCCAATCTTTGAAAATTGGATTTGACAATTATCACCTGTTACTTCAGCTGTTCTCTTGGATACCCCTGTAATCAAGATATCATCGAGATAAGCCATGAGCACCTGACCCTGGCCTCTCAGCATGCCTATTATAGGTTTTAACAATTTTGTTGCCATAGTTGATCCATCCAGGTGAATTTCAAATATCCTTATCCTGCAAATAAACAGACATTGAGTAATGCACATCTTTAAGCTCTATAGTCGCCATATATCATCCTCTTGACCCAGTTGCTTGGCAGTGACAATTCCATCTTACAATGTCTATACTATATCCCCCATCCTTTTTTGGCCTGGGAAAATATTAGACACAAATTGATGGGGTTGGTGAACCAACTTTACCATTACACCTTTATCACATAAGCTTGCAAGCACACTCTGAACATCCATCTGTTCTGTTAATGGAAACTGAATAGTTCTCCCAAGAACATGCTGAATGTGCAAATCACAATTTGGATTGAAATCCATTCGAAACCTTTGAATAACACTCTGTATAAACAGAGCTAAGCTAATTTGCTTCCATTCATCACAGAAACAGATGTAATGTACCCCAGATTGAAGTTGTGTCACATTGGATATGTGCACCTGAGAACCAGGCCCACCTCCCTCCTTGGTACCTGGTGGATGACGTTGTCCCCCGCTCCTGGTGGGAAAGCCAATGTTTGACCATATTCCCGCTTTGTTTGTCGGGGTACTTTCTTTTTTGGAAACTTGCCGACTGCCAGTGGCTTGATCAAGCCCACCGTCTTTGCCCCGTCATCCATGTCCATGACACTCTTGGCGAGGTCCTCTCGGAAGAGTAGGTTGGCCGGCTGTATGTTGCTAGGCTGGAAAAATACTGCAATCTTGGAATTAATGGTGGGCCGAATGGCACTTACCCTGAGACAATTTATCTCAAAAATGGGTGCTACAAAGCAACCCTAGTACCTCTTGCTGCGTCTCCGACACATGCCCTCCATCTACCGTTCTCATGAACGCCGTGATTCCTGAGCCAAGTAATTGCAGGATTCTCTGCAGCTTCATCTCCTGGGCACTGCACGTCCATGCCCATCTGGCTCCATATCACCTGGTTCACTGCTGGCACCTTCAGCAACTCGCAGTTACCCCGTCTCTTGGTGATTCCAGACTCTGACTGGACAGCGAATCGTACTGCCAGAGATGGGAACTCTGACAACGGCCGTCTTCGCTTTCCCAGTGGCATTCCATATTCTGACGGGACAGCGAATCGTGCTGCCAGAGAATGGACCTCTGACAACGGCCGTTCTTCGCTATTCAACAAAGTCTCCATCAGAGTCGGGTCAGAACTGAGCTGACCCTATTGTGGAGGCCAGCTCTTCTCCCAGTGGCACTCCATACTCTGACAGGACAGTGAATCGTGCTGCCAGAGAATGGACCTCTGACAACGGCCGTTCTTCGCTAATTTCCAAGTCTCCGTCAGAGTCGGGGTCAGAACTTTGCTGACCCTCTGCACTCACCTCATGCATGAGGGTGCTTTAAGCAGCCCTCTACCAGGTGCTGCCGGCGTGGCCTTTCTGCAGCCTACCGCCCACACGACTCCTCCCCAGAGTGTGCGTTTCTGGAGCAACCTCTGGATGAGTTGCTCCATTTGGGAGAACCGTTTAAAAACGTCTCCAGCCCCGTACAGGCTCATTGTGGCCTGACTCAGTTGAGTCCGAGGGCCTCCCAGACTTCCCCGTGCCTTACACCCGACTGGCGTTGGCTTTGGTGCTTTTTAGCACTCAGTCTGAAGTCGCCCCGCTCCCGGTCGGCGACTGTGCAGGGGTACGAGGCAGCCGCTGACAGACCGCATTCCCGCGGCTCTCCTATGCTTTACCTGCGGCTGCCCTCCCCCTGCTCGTCTTCACTATGGTGCTGCCTGTAATAAAAAACACAGAGCACGGCACCACAATAAAGGAACTTTTCACTCCAGCTAAGTTTCCCACTTAGTTGGAGCTTTAAAACTCTTTAAAATACTCAAAAAGTACTTACCACAGGAGGAGCTCCGTCCTCCCGCTGGTCCGTGCGCCAATGAGACCGACGTAATGACGCGCATGCGCCCTGACGGGTCTTCTTCACGGAATCAGTAAAGTGACACCGAAGTAAAATAAGATGCCTATTCCTACTTTGTCACCAAACTCCTTGCTGACTTCATCTGAATCTACCACTGGTCCTATTTGATACACAACTCCCTATTCCAATGCCCTGCCAGTCAGTCATTCATCTTCCATCTGTAAAACCATGAACTCATCTAAATCTCTGTAGCCAACAAATCAACTTGCACAAAGTACTATTCTTCCTTACTCCTATGCTTGTTATTATACAACATTTTGATCTTAAAGTTCTACTGGTTGCTTTCAAACTCTTCAGTGGCCTGATTGTTTCCTTTATCAGTAACATCCTTTATGCCCACAAGACTTAGATATCAGCATTCTTCCTATTCTGTGCATCCTTGCTTTAAACCACTCAAGCATGAGCAGCCAAAGTCCTACACTCCTTTATGGAACTCCACATCTTCACCTCCTCTCTATTTAAGATATCTTGTTAAACCTGGCCTTTTATCCAATTTTTACATCAGCTCCCCTGATATATCTTCATGTCTTGATGTAAAATGCTGTTTGTTACTTGTCCTGTGTAGCATAGGATAAAATGAATGTGAAAATTCCATCGGCATTAGTCTGCAGGTACGAAGGCAGTACTTGTGGATTGTCAAATTGCAAATGTTATGCTTTTGATTTAATAAGGGTGTGATGGTAAATCTATCAGCCACAGGTTGGTCAATTTAATCTTTATGATGGGGGAATTAAGTAAAGAAAGATTAGAACTGGAGTTAGTAACAGAGCATCAAGAACACACATGCATTGATATCATGTGTTTGGACATAAAAGGCATTTGATAAAATAGTGCATAGTGGACAAATGCAACAATAAAGCATGATGTTAAAGGAACTGTTGCAACATTAAGTCATAATCAGATAGTCATGCAGCACAGAAACAGGCTCTTCACCCTAACTCGTCCATGTTGACCAAGATAACCCGTCTAAGCTCGTCTGATTTGCCCTTATTTGATCCATACGCCTTTATCAAACTGATTGTAGGGGAAGGGGATGGGTTGGAGAAAACTGGAAGAAAGGCATAGGACAAAGCCTGGCAGGGAATAAGTGAACACAGGAGACCAGGGTTAAAGGATAGGTAGAGGTAGATAGGTTGGACAGAGATGAAAAGCTAGAAGGTGTAAGACAAAAGGATTGAAGAGTTGCAAATTGTCAAACTAGAGTAACAAATATTGTTGGTAGGGGGTGGGGGGGAGATAAATAGGCACAACTCTAGGTGGGGTACAGGGGAGATGGGGGCAGTGATGGGTTATATGGTGGAAAAAGGGAGAGGGGAACGGTTATGTAGTTACCTAAAATTGGACAATTCAGTGGGTTGTTGAAGTGGATTATTTGTGGAGCTGTGTTCCCTAGAGGTCGGTTCTAGAACCTTTGCTTTCCCTGACACACACCAAATGATTTGGAGTTGGGTATGATCTCTAATTCTGCAAGTAACACACATTTCTAAGCACAGTGAACTGTTTGGATGGTACTCGTAAACTCTAAGAGGAGAGAGACAAACTGATGGACAAGTGGTAGACAAAAATTAGCCCACTCAAGTGTGAGTTTTATCATTTCAGTGAGAAGAGCAAAGAGAAGCAACATAAACTAATGAGAATAATTCTGAAAGAGTCACAGGGACGCAAAGGTCTGGTGGTATATGTGCATGGATCATTGAATGTGACAGTTCAGGTCAAGAACACAATTAAGAATGCATACTGGTATCCTAGACTTTAAAAATAGAAGCATAGAGCAAGGTAGTTATGATGGATATTTATGAATAAGTGGTTGAGCAACTGCTGAATATTTTGTGCACAGTTCTATTTGCCACACTTCAGCAAAGATTTGAAAGCCTTAGAGTGTGCAGAAGACATTTACAAGTATGATTCCATGAATGAGAGACTTTACTCAAATAGATTGAATAAGTCAGTATTCTAAATCTCAATACAAAAAATATTGTAAAGTGATCTGATAGAGGTGTTGAAAGTCATGATAGGTGTACAGTAAATAGGCGTAACAAAGTTTACCATTGGCAGAAGGGTCAGGAAACAAAGGACATAGAATAAAAATGATTGGCAAAAGAAAACTTTCCAATGCATTATGTGAGTCAGGCCTGAAATACATTGTCATTCAATTGCAAAGTCTAAATGTAGGTTCAATTGCATAGTCTTAAAGGAGTGAAGTACAGCAGCAGCACAGTGGCATAGCTGTTAGAGATGCTGTCCCAGACCAAGGTTTAATTCTGACCTCAGGTGTTGCCTGTGTGGAGTTTGAATGTTTTCCCTGTTTTCTCCCATATCCTGGTTTCCTCCCACATCCTGGTTTCCTCCCACATCCCCAAAACTTGCAGGTTTGTTGACTAATTAGCCTCTATAAATTGTGTGGCGAATGGATGAGAAAGGTGGATAATAGTGAGCTAGTGTGATCAGTGGTCGGCATGCACTTGGTGGGCCAAAGGGCTTATTTCCATTCTGTATCTCTATTCTAAACTAAACATACACAAATAGGTTGGAAAAAAGACTTTCTGGTGAATGGAATTAATTAAATTGTTCTTGCACAGAACTAGCATTGACTAGCCAAATAGCCATCTTAATTCCTAATGAGAAGTTTGACGCTCTCAAATGAATGCAAAATGGGCAAATTGCCTTACACTACCCAATGGATTTTTAAGATGTTTTAATTGCCAGCACATACATTTTCCATCATGCGGAAGGATTTACAGGTCTGGATTTATTAAGCTAGCTTTGATAAAGCAATTTGGTTAAAAGGTTGCCCAGAATAATTTCAGAAACTTAAGTTTTAAATACAGTTTGCAGATCATTTAGAGCAATTAGTGTTATCTTGTCATCACCTACATAATGCTGCGGGACTTATCACAATTGTGCCCAAAGTTGAAAAATAAAAAAAATTCAGAAACGTTTGGCAATCCAAGTTTTATCCAGCATTTTGAAGAAAAATCATTGGTAACATGAAAATCTATTCAATTTTTGAAAAGCATTGCTCAAAATGATCAAGGGAAAAGATTCAACTGTGTCACTAAACAAAAATTTGTTAAGAAGTTGGGATAAAAGGGATATCTGTTAAGGGATAATATTAAATTTCAAAACAAGTGGGTTTAAATCAGTTTGTTTTTCTTCAGAGAGGAAATTAAAATCATTAAGGATTTTGAACATAAACTAAAGTGACTGAAATTTTCACACTTAAATTGTAAATGGGAACAGTGTAATGGAGTGTGAGTCTACAATTCCACTGTCAGGAGGTGGGTTGGTTTCTGAAGCCTTTTATCAATGCTTTGTGCTTCCTTTTCCCCATGCACCATATTTAAGAACTCTTGGCTAACTTTAACTGATATTGGGAGATAAGGAAGTTTGATGGGTGTAAGAAGATTCATAGAAACATAGAAAATAGATGCAGTAGGCTATTCAGCCCTTCGAACCTGCACCACCATTTAATATGATCATGGCTGATCATCTAAAATCAGTACCCCATTCCTGCTCTCTCTCACACACGCGTGTGCGCGCGCACGCACGCACGCACACACGCACACACGCACACACGCACACACGCACACACGCACACACGCACACACGCACACACGCACACACGCACACACGCACACACGCACACACACACACACACACACACACACACACACACACACACACACACACACACACACACACACACACACACACACTCTGTAATTAAGATGGCTAGCACAGTGTACGGTAAGTCCTTTAAAAGAGGGAAGAAGGAGTGGAGACAACGTTTAGGAAGCCAGACAACTTTTAAGAAGCCAGAGATACACAGCTGTGAAGTTCGGCGGACATTTAACATTACCGGTCGGTTATCCTTGGTTCTGAAAACTCGTGCTTATGTTTTTTTTTTCCCCAATGAGCCAATGAAAATGACCGGTCAACAAAGGCGATTAATGTCCCATTTGCGTGATGCTTACAAAAACTATTTGTTTTTCTCTTTTCCCTCTTTCTCTTTCTTCTTCTTTTCTAGGGTCTATTTCTTAACTCTTTTTCTTTTGTTTTTAATTTTGTTCTTATAGGGTCTTCGTTCTGTCTTGTTGTCACGTTTTCTACACTTTCTTCTTTCTCTCAATTTCATCCTTTCCCTTTACTAGTGTAAAAAACAAACGGAGTACATTAATTGTACGAAGATATATGTGATGAGTACTAATGTATGTGGTTGTAATGTAATGTACTTCTAATAAATAAATTTTTTTTTAAAAAAGGCGATTAACTAAAACTACCTACGACTACCTCGACTACCCATAACTACATGGTGACCCCACTACAACTGCACCTACGATTACAGTTTATTGATTTTCTCCATGACGACTAATTTTTGCTTGCAGAAAATTTTTCAAAATGTTGAAAAATTTGTGGCGACCATACTGAGGTTGCGACTAGTTCTCAGATTGCGGGAACTCCTCGTGACCATGAAGGAGACTCACCAGAGACCATCAGCGACCATGTGGCGACATGTGGCGAGCGCAGAGTCTCCTGCACTCACCTAAAAAGTCACCTAAGTGGGACAGGCCCATTATTCTTAAACTGGTCTCCCCCAACGTCAAAAACATTTTCCTGCATCTAGCCTGTCCAATCCTTTAAGAATGTTATATGTTTCTATAAGATCCCCTCTCAGCCTTCTAAATTCCAGTTTACCAGTCGACCCATTCTTTCATCCATTCATGCACCCGCTGAGTTTCTCCAGCATTTTTGTGTACCTTTCATCCATTCAGTTCATTTCAAATGTTTCAAAAGTACTCCACGTCCAGAGTTATCAAGGAATATTTCCATCACAGCCATAAAGCAACTCTTGAAAAGCCTACTAATTTTCATGATCTCCCTCGATTTGCTGATTGTTCCCAACACTATCAGCAGAACTCCATCCTATGTTTAAGCTGAGCTCTCCCCCATAACCAACACACATGGAATTTCTCCAATTTATCTTTTTTCACAATCACTAACCCTCTGCCACTATACTTTTCCCATCCCTTATACACCTACATTCAGCAATCATATTCACCCATCATTGGTGTTAGAACATGGAGATGGGGAGAGCTTGGCTGTATTTTCTCCAGTCATCGTAAAACCATTGTGACTCAGGATGTAATAGGAAGTAGATACAAAATGCTGGAATAACTCAGAAGGACAGGCAGCATCTCTGGGTTGAAGGAATTGGTGACGTTTCGGGTCAAGACCCTTCTTCTGACTGAAAGTCACGGGAAAGGGGAACGAGAGTCATCGATGATGATGCCGAGATATAGAACAAATGAATTAAAGATATGCAAAAAAAGTACCAATGACAAAGGAAACAGGCCATTGTTAGCTGTTTGCTTCGTGAGAACGATAACCTGGTGTGACTTGGGTGGGGGAGGGATGGAGAGAGAAGAAATGTAGGGGTTATTTGAAGTTAGAGAAATCAATATTCATACCCCTGGGTTGTGAGTTGCCCAAGCGAAATATGAGATGCTGTTCCTTCAATTTGCATTTGGCCTCACTCTGACAATGGAGGAGGCCTAGGACAGAAAGGTCAGTGTTGGAATGGGAAGGGGAATTAAAGTGTTTAGCAACCAACGTTTAGCAATTACTTTGCTCAGTCTGCCTGGACCTACCTGATGAGATCAGGTAGGTCCAGGCAGACTGAGCAAAGTAATTGGATTCAATAATTAAAAAATCAAGTCCAATAATCATTGATTATGGGGGAAATAATAGTCTGGATGCCAGTGGAACTTCATTTCCAAGATAGAACTGTAAGCCGTGTCCCACTGTACGAGTTCATTCAAGAGTTCTCCCGAGTTTGCCCTGATTCGAACTCGGAGATTTACAGTAATGGCTGCTCGTGGGTATTCGGGGCTCTCGTGGACATTTTTCAACATGTTCAAAAATCTTCACGAGCCTTCCCGAGCTTACCGCATTTCCCGAGTACCTGCCGTTTGCGTTACGAGCCGCTAAGAGACGTCCCCGAGATCCGACGTACCCGCTACGTACATTCTACATGTTTACCATGAGTTTGATTTTTTTTTTAACTCGGGAGAGCTCTTGAATGAACGTACAGTGGGACAGGGCTTTCAGAAACAAGCCCTTTGGCCCATCGAGTCTGCACTAACCAGCGATCACCCCGTACATTAGAACTATCCAACACACTAGGGACAATTTACAATTTACAGAAGCCAATTAATCTACAAACCTCTACGTCTTAAGAGTGTAGAAGGAAACCAGAGAACATGGAGAAAACCCACGCATTCACAGGGAGAACATACAAACTCCTTAGAGACAGCACGTGTAGTCAGGATCAAACCGGGGTCTCCTGTGCTGTAAAGCACAAATTCTACGATTGCACCATTGTGCCATCCGCATCTCTCACATCCATTTGCGAAGGTTAACATCTTATCCAAAATGTAACAGGGACAATATGGCAGCATGTCACACCTTACTGGGCAGCTGGGACTGTGCTTCGATTGTTGTGAGAGAGGAATATATTGGTCCAGTGGAGAGAGTGGCAAACAATACATCAAGGCTGATGATACACACACACACTAAACCTCTGCAATAAATGTTCTTGACTGAGTGAGAAATGTATGTCAAGTCAAGTCAAGTCAAGAGAGTTTATTGTCATGTGTCCCAGATAGGACAATGAAATTCTTGCTTGCTGCAGCACAACAGAATATCGTAAGCAAAAATACAGAACAGTTCAGTTCAATATACACATAAATAAGCAGATCAAGTGCAATAGGCTGTTACAGTTCAGAGTCTGTTTGTTGGCAAGTTTAATAGCCTGATGGCTGTGGGGATGAAGCTGTTCCTGAACAGGAACAGAATCTATTCTATAGATTTGAACCCAAAAATCTAATCTCACACACCATTGCAATTCACGACTGAGGTAGAGGCATGCCTTTATTCACGAGAGATTATAAACCATGAAACTCATTCAAGTTCTCTCTCTTAGGTCACTGTAAAATGTCCCTTTGCAAAATTTTGAAGATGAACATCAACTATTTGTACCCTAGACAACATTGATACCTCAATCAACATCGCAAAATCAAGTCAAAGGTCACATAGGTTGCCAAGTGCTTTGTGATGTTTAGAGGACATGGAGTGTTTAATTAAAATTCGAACCTTTACTTTCTTTGATTTTGACCAAGTGATGACTGTGATCTTCTCGTGTTTACTGAAGACTTGCTCATAATGACAGTTTAGGTGCTGAAATTTCTTCTGTATTTATTTATGCCTACTATATTCTGTTGTGCTGAAGCAAAGCAAGAATTTCATTGTCCTATAAGGGACACATGACAATAAATTCTCTTGAATCTTTATTTCAGTTTAAGATTTGCTTCTTTTGCATTTGTATTGTTAAGAACGTGCTTCAAATATAAGTTGAAGGACAAATTAATTTTGTCAGTAACCTCATTTCTTTGTGGTGTGCAGCGTTTACTTCACAGGAGCAGATGTGCTAACATATGGCAAGGAGGCATTAGCATGTCCACTTAGAATTCCAAGTGACAACGAGGTGGCAATGTAGAGTATGCAGTCTATTTACTGATTAGAGACATTTTTTTGTTGTTGCTTCCCACTGTGTGTTTGTTGGGCCTTTGCATCAGGAGGAAATCATAGGAACAAGTAGACAGCAGATGCAATTCCATTGATGAGGAAAGGGAAAAGAATCAAGGGGGTTAAGGGTGAAAGGGGCAATAATAAACTGACAGTCTGTTCACACACTTTGATTTTCTGTCCCTTTGGTCACAGTGAGATGGAAATTGAGTAGGGTATAAAACAAGCTGTTGATTTGTTATCATCAGCTTTTCAACATAACCCAAGAGTAACTTCATGTTCTTATTCTCCCAGACACCCAACATTTAACCTATAGCACCTTATTTTTGTTAGAGACATATTGCAAAATGTGTTATGCTTGTGTGTCTTGCTTTCATCCAGCTGCATAGTCTGAACAAGACGCAATGAAAGTAGAAAGAGAACACAATTACTCAAACTCAGCACTGACAATTTAATTTAGTAAAACCTTAATTTATTTTCAATCGAGGACTTGTAAAATTTGTACTCATTTCACAATCTAGTTGCATTTTAGTAGCCTATTACTGGAGCCAGGATGTTTAGGCACTAAAAACTCTGAAATAGGCGGGCAAAAAGACATAATAAAATTACGAAAATGGCACGAAAAAGGGATTTATTGACAAAAAAAGGCATAAAAAGGCACGTATTTCCACCACCAAAATATGGTTAAAAATGATAATATAAAGGTATCTATATACTTTTAAAACTCTCTGGCTGCCGTCCGTCTGTACGTCTGTACGTCTGTACGTCTGTACGTCTGTATGTCTGTATGTCTGTACGTCCGTACGTCGCCTTTGATACCGCCCCTGGCCCACACAGCGCGCGGAAAGGCCCATATTATTTACCATTTCCAAAGAGATTACATTTATCTTTACGAATAGCCACTCCTGATTAAATTCGGTCCTGTTTATGTACACGTTTTTTTAATAAAATCCATCCCCCCCCCACCCCCATGTGATTTTCTCCGATTGTCCCCGATTTTCTCCGAAAACGACGCCATCTTTTTTTCTCCAATTTTCTCCGAAAACGACGCCATCTTTTTCTCGCCGATTTTCTCCGAAAACGACGCCATCTTTTTCTCGCCGATTTTCTCCGATTTTTTTCGAAAACGACGCCATATTTCTTTCCGCAGATTTTCACCCTGGGGTCTGAAGCACGTTCGGGAAAAACACCCCGGGGTGTCAAGCACTTTCGGGGACCCAACGGGTCTGCACTTGGTCTAGTATTATATAAAATGACCAAAGTTGCCTGGTTGCACATAATTACTAGCAGTTTTTTTCAAATTATTTGGTGTTAAACTATGCTGTCTGTCAGACAGAATACGCTTCAGTTGTGAAGAGCTGAGGTCACTGGTGCATGCCCAAAACAAGCTACAGACTCCATATTCATGTCGATATCTTGGGCATAACAATTACCTTTGAGAACTTTAGCTATGTTTTGTATTTCTTCAAGATCTTTGTTACCTAAAATCACTCTCTCACATTTCCCTTATATGTCTTTACCAACATCGTCAGGAATATTACAAATATCATCAGTTACTTTGTTGAAAACTTGCAAGTTATTCATTAGTGTTTTGCCACGTTTCTCAAGGTAAGTGATAGCTTGTGGGAAGTTTGCAAAATTGGAAGCAATAAACACAAGATCGCAGTGGAGAGACTTTTTCTGCATGCTGACTGACGATACTGACTGCAGCAGATTCTTCATCTTCAAAACCGTTGATAATTTATTTTATCTTCTCAAAATTTGCAGCATAGAATACAGCAGAGAGCCATGTACCCCACCTAGTCAAAACAGGCTGAGGAGGTAGCGGAATCTCGGGTGCCATTTCTTTGAACAACTGCACACATGACGGTGTTTTAATGAAGATTTTCTTGACATTGTCCGTGAGACCTTCAGAGCTTCTTCACAGATAAATCTTCTATGTATCTATGTATCTATAACACAGTCTTTTGATTAATAGTCTCTTTATTGTTGAAGAAACACAATTAGATATAAATCCGACCTTCTTCTGATTCGTACACTTTAAACTTGTTCAAACTCCAGCATATTGCTTTAAACGTTAGAAAACTCCTTGTGTCTCAGTAACACTTCACATGGTCAAAGACCCCGCCAGCCCGCATGCGCATCAATCTTCAAAGCAGCGGTATCACAGATAACAGTAGTCGAACTAAACATAGTAAGATAAGAGAACTAGCATACCAGCTGACCTTTTTGATAGAGGGTTGGGAGTGGAGGCACGTAATCCCTCAACGTAACTTCTCATAAAATAAAGATCAAACTTCAAACTGGTAAGTTCTCATTTAATCTTACTATTGTACTTCGGAGTCACGTGAGTGACTACGTGAAGATTTCAAAGCTCTGTGATTTCATGCCGTGGAAACGAGTTCATGCGGCACACACTGCATCAGTTGACCAATGATGAATGAACATTAATAATGCATTCAGACATGACATAGATATAGACATGTTGATGCATTTAATGAACAATTAATGATAATAGTAACCTCCCTCAACCGGGAGGAAACTATAAACAGAACCGAACATAGAGTTGGCAAATACCCCAAGCCTGGCAATGGGTTAGTTCTAAAATGTTTGGAAGATCATTCGTTTGACCATCCTGCAGCCACTAGGATGTGGTCCCGCAAAACGTCCATAACCCTGCTGCTGATGTTGTTGCAGCCCTGGTGGAGTGAGACTTAGAAATGTCAGTGTTCACTCCTGTATAAGCCATAACCCGATAACCACCTGGAGATGGTCTGTAGTGATACCTACTTATGAGGCTTTATGTAACTAACAAATATTGCTAGTTCCGAGTCTTTAAGCTCTTAGTGACCTTAACATAGTGGTGTAGATGTGTGACCACAAACAACCGAAGGTCCAAGGGATATGCCAACTAGTCTAGTTTAAGACCTGATGCCCCTGGTCTATTCTGCTTGACAAAGACATAACCATAAAATGTTATTTTGCTTGCAGATATAATCATCCTGTCCAGTCCCTAGCTTATGCAAAGACTGGACCATTGCGCTGGACTCAGCGCCATGAGCATAACCACTTTGTAAGTGAGTTTGACCAAGGACAGGGATGTAGGTGGATCCCACCGGCGAAGCAGTTTTAACACAATGTTAACATCTCATATCTCTGCGTACCTGGGCCTGGGAGGTTTTGAGTTGGAAGATACCCTTCATAATATAGATATCAGAGAGCGAGACCCGACAGAGTGGATTCTGTTCCCCGCAGCCAATATGATGAGAAGGCACGTTTGGCACAATAAATGGCACTTTAACTTAATATTTGTCAAAACCCATATAACCTGAACTTCAAGACGTCAGTCATCCGTGCCGAAACATACGTATTAGCATAAAACAACTACTTCCCATCTCCTTATGAGGAATATACAGCTTATTTTGTGCTATCCCTGCAATCTGCAGTGAGCATGTCCATGGTTTGGTTTAACAACCTGAGCCACAGGAACGGTCTTCTCAGAGTCTGCAAGTCAATGAAATGATTTTATCATGCAGACGATGGTTTCCCAAGTCATGGCTAAACCAGCAAATCTTTGTGTCTAGAAATAACCATATAAAGTTCTATGATCATTCCCCACATCAGTGGGAACCATGGCTGTAAATGCCAGTCAGGCACGACAAAGAAGCCTGAAGCGGGAACTTGCTGAATTTTTTGCAAGACCCGTCTGATGAGGCAAAATGGAGGGAGACATAAAAGAACATTCCTCCCCAGTGTAGCGAAAATGCATCCATCGCCGCTGATATGCCACATATTTTATGCAACTGGTGATTGAGCCTGGATGCAAATATCTGGATCTTTTAGTGTTCCATCGAGCCACAATGTCATTAAATACTTTGTGATCCAACATCCATTCTGTGTTATCATTGATTTTACATAATGATACACCAGTGCCAAATGAGGGTAGGTAAACTATCTCCGGATTCTAAAATGTTTGGAAGATCGTTCGTTTGACCATCCTGCAGCCACTAGGATGTGGTCCCGCGAAACGTCCTTAACCCTGCTGCTGATGTTGTTGCAGCCCTGGTGGAGTGAGACTTAGAAATGTCAGTGTTCACTCCTGTATAAGCCAGAACCCGTTAACCACCTGGAGATGGTCTGGAGTGATACTTTAACTTGTCCGGATACTTTAACTTGGTTGCACCCATGTGATTAACATACCACCACCAAAGTGCATCAACTTGGACTTGAGCATGCAGATCATGCATATCCGCACAAACCTTTAACCCATAGAATGCACCTAGTGTCTATAGGTAGTTGATACCTTATAACTGAAGAATTGGCAACTCATGCAATCCCATCCGCCTCCGTAACTAGAGATGGTATTAGTAATTTTCCATCTTTGAGCAATAGCATCAGTTTGTAATTAACTGAAGATTTACTGTTGAAAGGTTAGTGGAGCAATGCTGAATACTGTTTGTCCACCATGGTGACTTTGATAGTTTCAGCTGGAATAGCATAGGTCTGGTAACAATGATCTACGTGGTACTTGAGAGCTTGCTCCTTTGCACATGGATACTGATAATGCAAAGGCCAAATAGCACAGCTGAAAGCCAATATATTGGCAATTATAATTGATGAATAGAAGGCTGCTTGATAACAACAACAAGGTTGTTACAGGCTTCAATTAATTCCAATCTCTTGCCTCAGTCCCAGACAAATTAATTGAGTTAAAGGTAAATCCCAATAATCAATAATTTCATTTGTTATCAACTTAAATGTAACTGGATGGGCGAGAAACCCAATTTCTCAAATATAGTTTGGTGGCTGATACAGCTAATTTATCAAATGCAGCATTTAGAATGTCATCCCAAAAGGCCATAACAATTGTTTTTTAGCTCTGAGCTGTTGAAGCACTGGTTTTAGTAATTTGGTAAATAACCTGGGAGCTGAAGTTAGCCCATTTTGCAATGCTTCTAACTGTATCATTGGCCCATCCAGCTAACTTTCAAATATCTCCGGTGCCCTGTGAATGGAAACTGATCCCATGGAAGTTAAACAGCCACGAAGTTTCCTATTCAGAAATGTCTATACTGCACATGCGAGTTGAACCTTTGACAATGAACAGGCCACATCTGCCATAACTGTGAGCCTGCCTTGAAAGGCAACTCCCTTGCTTGTATGCTGTGCAGTATAAACTAATCTCATGTTATCATTGTCATCTGTACAAAAAACAAGTTTAAATATTACCAACTTGTATCTATGACAGAAGGCATCATATGGCTCCATCTTCATCTTTCATACCTCCGAATGGGAGGACTTATGCAACCTGAACCAGGAGCTGCCTCAACCAGCTTCATCCTTCCTACATCCGAATGGGAGGACTTATGCAACCTGACCCAGGAGCTGCCTCAACCAGCTTCATCCTTCCTACATCCGAATTGGAGGACTTATGCAATCTGATCCAGGAGCTGCCTCAGGCATGTGTGCATGTATTTTAGCACCATCTCCATCACTACGTTCGATCGAGTGGGGGGAATTGCAACCCTGAAACAGGTGTCGCTTCAGGCACATGTGCAATTCTGTAGCACCCTCTACCACTCCGTTCCTTTGAGTGGGAGGAAATTTGCAACCCTGAAACAGGAGCTGCTGCCTGACATGCCTTAGGATGGAGCGTTCTTGACTGCGACGAGTCGCAATCTTGTCTGACATAGATGCCCAAGACTTGGCACTCACTCTGAGTTGGGGTTTGTCAGGTTGCTTCCTTCAGCAGCCGCCAGGACTAGTTGCTCATTTCCGATGCCAATGCAGTCTACAGGGAAGGACTGAAGCGCTTCTAGTCCCCGTATGCCAGACCTAGTGGGAGAAATACTGGAAAAACCTGCCAGTTATTTGTCATGCTTTGTCTTGCTTTGCTTTGCTTCAGCACAACAGAACATAGTAGGCATGACTACAGATCAGATCAGTGTGTCCATATACCATTATATAAATATATACACACATAGAAACATAGAAAATAGGTGCAGGAGTAGGCCATTCGGCCCTTCGAGCTTGCACCGCCATTCAATATGATCATGGCTGATCATCCAACTCAGTATTCTGTACCTGCCTTCTCTCCATACCCCCTGATACCTTTAGCCACAAGGGCCACATCTAATTCCCTCTTAAATATAGACAATGAACTGGCCTCAACTACCTTCTGTGGCAGAGATTTCCAGAGATTCACCACTCTCTGTGTGAAAAATGTTTTTCTCATCTCGGTCCTAAAAGATTTCCCCCTTATCCTTAAACTGTGACCCCTTGATCTGGACTTCACCAACATCGGGAACAATCTTCCTGCATCTAGCCTGTCCAACCCCTTAAGAATTTTGTAAGTTTCTATAAGATCCCCCCTCAATCTTCTAAATTCAAGCGAGTACAAGCCAAGTCTATCCAGTCTTTCTTCATATGAAAGTCCTGACATCCCAGGAATCAGTCTGGTGAACCTTCTTTGTACTCCCTCTATGGCAAGAATGTCTTTCCTCAGATTAGGAACTGTACGCAATACTCCAGGTGTGGTCTCACCAAGACCCTGTACAACTGCAGTAGAACCTCCCTGCACCTATACTCAAATCCTTTTGCTATGAATGCTAACATTCCATTTGCTTTCTTCACTGCCTGCTGCACCTGCATGCCTACTTTCAATGACTGGTGTACCATGACACCCAGGTCTCATTGCATCTCCCCTTTTCCTAATCGGCCACCATTCAGATAATAGTCTACATTCCTGTTTTTGCCACCAAAGTGGATAACCTCACATTTATCCCCATTATACTGCATCTGCCATGCATTTGCCCACTCACCCAGCCTATCCAAGTCACCTTGCAGCCTCCTAGCATCCTCCTCACAGCTAACACTGCCCCCCAGCTTCGTGTCATCGCAAACTTGGAGATGTTGCATTCAATTCCCTCGTCCAAATCATTAATATATATTGTAAATAGCTGGGGTCCCAGCACTGAGCTTTGCGGTACCCCACTAGTCACTGCCTGCCATTCTGAAAAGGACCCGTTTACTCCTACTCTTTGCTTCCTGTCTGCCGGCCAGTTCTCTATCCACATCAATACTGAACCCCCAATACAGTGTGCTTTAAGTTTGTATACTAATCTCTTATGTGGGACCTTGTCGAAAGCCTTCTGAAAGTCCAGATGTAACACATCCACTGGTTCTCCCTTATCCACTCTACTAGTTACATCCTCGAAAAATTCTATAAGATTCGTCAGACATGATTTACCTTTCATAAATCCATGCTGACTTTGTCCAATGATTTCACCACTTTCCAAATGTGCTGCTATCCCATCTTTAATAACTGACTCTAGCAGTTTCCCCACTACCGATGTTAGACTAACTGGTCTGTAATTCCCCGTTTTCTCTCTCCCTCCCTTTTTAAAAAGTGGGGTTACGTTTGCTACCCTCCAATCCTCAGGAACTACTCCAGAATCTAAAGAGTTTTGAAACATTATCACTAATGCATCCACTAAACATTAATAAATAAACTGATAAGGTGCAAATAACAGATGATAGTATCGCTCATGAATGGCAGCATGTGCCATGGACATTCCTCCGGGGTTGGGGTCAGTCACACACTGACCCATGCACGCCTCTCTACCGAGAGGGAGATCTATGAGCAACCCTGTACACAGGTGCTGCTGTAAACCTCCGTGGACCTTGTGCTGATATGGCCCTGATTTAGTGGACCATATCAGGCTGGGAAAGACGTCCGAGGACGTACCCTAGAATGTCGAAGGGGAACCCTCCTGGCCAGGCTCGTCCAGCCCGGGCCTTTCCGACTTTGTTTGGTTGCCTACCTTTGGGCTGCCCAAGTCGACGTCGCTGACCCTGAGTCCTGCTCCACCATGCGAATCCGATGGCCAATGGCTCTCCGCTCTCCCGTTGTCCGTAGCCGGCATCTCTGTGGATAATATAGTGGCTTACCCTCCAAGCGGGGTTACCTGGGTACTACTGGCACCAGTCTGAAGCCGTTGGCTCCACCGCCAGCGACCCGAAAAGGCGAATTCGACCGCCGCCCGCTACCCATATTCTGTGGTCTCCATAGCGGGTTCCCTGAGGTCCCTGTAGAAAGGATTCCCCGCGAAGTCCATGTCGGAATTTCCCCGCGGTTTTCGCAGCCGGGATTCCCTCTGCGGTCCCTGTAGTAGGGCTTCCCGGCGATGTCTGTGGTCGGGCTTCCCCCGAGCCGGATCCCCGCAGTTTTCGCAGCTGGGATCCCCCCCCCCCCCCCGTGGTCCCTGTAGAAGGGAGCCGGGTGAAGTCGGGATTTCGACCCCGGAACGTCTCCAGCTGGAACTCTGTAAAGAGCTTCCTGCAAGGAGAAAACAGACCTGGAAAAAGTTAAAAGTTACCTTCAGGTTTGACCGCTAGTGGAGCAGCGCTCCCACCAGCCATCGTTGCGTAATGCGTTAGACGATATGCGCATGCGGGCTGGCAGGGTCTTCACGTAATCACTCACATGACTCCGAAGTAAAATGACACACAAAATAAGCCAAATGGCCACTACCAAATGGGCCAATGCAACATTTTGGGGAATAAATCTTTAAGAGCACTAGCAGCTTTTTTCATGTACTGAGCTGTATCAATGACAAACAGAAGAACATTCTCGTGTTTGATACCTTTTGGCCAAAGTACAGCAAGTGAAGATGTAAACAACTTAGCAATAGTTGAGCTGTTTGACTTCTACAATACTTCCGATGTCAACAAATACTCCATTGATGGTTGACCGGCCTCCAGTGTGCCGATGACCATATTGGCAACCTATTTTCCCACAGCATCAGTTGTCTCATCTATTGAGATCCATATTTTGTTGCATGCAACGTCATCTCTAATTTTCTGCACAACAATGTTGAAGTTGCTGTCAACATAATTTTTCCATAATAATTATTCGCTTGGTATCGGTTCCCCTGTGTATCATGTGCAGTTCTGGTTGTCCCCCATTACAGGAAGGATGTGGAGGTTTTGGAAAATGTGCAGAGTAGGGTTTATCAGAACGATGCCTGGATTTGGGAGGGGGGGGAGGTATTAGCTACAGGGGCTAGCGAGGTTGGACAGACGGGTTTTTTTTCTGGAATGCCAGGAGTTGCAGGGAGACCTGATAGAAGTAAATCAATTTATGAGAGACATAGATACACTCGAGGACATGTCTTTATATTTAATTTTTTCCGATTATGTGTTTTGTATTTTTGTGATTCTATGCCTTGTAAGGTGTCCTTGGGTTTTAGAAAGGCGCCAGTAAATAAAATGAATTATTATTATTATTATATCATCTAAATTGGTTTCTGTGATGTTAATATAACTCCATGATTTCAATGTGTCATGGGATTGGTTTGAGAAGCCAGGTGTGTGGTGGGGAGATACGGTAACTACATACGTGTAGTTGGGCTCTGCTTCATTTTAGGATCCTAGGCAGTCAATTTGTTGAGTATAACATGTGCTAAATATTCAGAACACAACTGAGAAAAACTTGTTATTACATCCTGACTTTTGTAGCTCCCACAAGTTCCAACATGATGCTTTTTATGGTTGGAACATGGCTGTTAAATTGACTTACATAGGAAGCTGACAATGACAAGGTGACACAATATCACTTTGGCTATGATATATATACAGCAAATATCATGTGTTGTTAGTAATGTGGAATGTGGATTTTGATGGCAGCTGTTGAGAAAGCTAGAAAAAACAGGCAGAAACCAGAAGATGTACCTGATGGGAGATTGTAGATGGTTGAAGCTTTCCCTGAAGGTTATAGAAAGTTATAGCCTGGAAATAGGGCCTTTGACTAACTGACCTCATGCTGACCCTCAGACATGCAATTACAGTGAGTCCTGCAGTAATACAATTTTTGATTCTCCTATCTTGAGGGACTATAAAACCTGGAAGTGTGGATGTGGGAGGGAGAGGTCATGACTCTCAGTCTGAGCTGTGAATAACACTGAACACTGAACACATGTCTATTAAACTGAGAGTGTGGTTTTACTGAGCTGTGAGGGCCCATAATGTGGTTTGAAAATGAAGTTTGAAAGTGAAAATGTGGTTGATTTGAAAATGTGGTTGGTTTGAAAATGTGGTTGGTTTGAAAATGAAAATGTGGTTTGAAAATGAAGTTTGAAAATGTGTTTTGAAAATGAAGTTTGAAAATAAAAATGTGGTTGGTTTGAAAATGAAAATGTGGTTTGAAAATCTATATAATTAAAAGTTTAAACTTCATCCTATTTGTGCTGTATATTCATTTTAGAAAAAACAAATTCCAGCTTTTTGGCCATCTTACTCAGAGTCCCCTTCCGCTCATCAGGTGCCGAGGATTTTTCCCATTGATGAAAAATAAAACAGTTATTAGTGTTTGAAAAATGTTGAATTATCTCTCCTGTCAATCATGCCATGAAGGCCATGCCCCTTCCGGTGGAAGGGGGAAGGAACTATAAAACCCGGAAGTGTGGGCGTGGCTCAGTCTCTGCATGATGGGGAGGGAGAGGTCACAAATCTCTGTCTTTGGTGGCCTTACACCCTACTTGAAATGGTATGAAACTGCACTTGACTTTGGTGGCCTTGCACCCTGCTTGAAATGTTATGAAACTGCACTTGAATATGGTGGCCTTGCACCCTGCTTGAAATGGTATGAAACTGCACTTGGTTTTGGTGGCCTTGCACCCTGCTTGAAATGGTATGAAACTGCATTTGAATTTGGTGGCCTTGCACCCTGCTTGAAATGGTATAAAACTGCATTTGAATTTGGTGGCCTTGCACCCTGCTTGAAATGGTTTGTAACTGCAGTTGAATTTGGTGGCCTTGCACCCTGCTTGAAATGGTATGAAACTGCATTTGAATTTGGTGGCCTTGCACCCTGCTTGAAATGGTATGAAACTGCATTTCAATTCGGTGGCCTTGCACCCTGGTTGAAATGGAAAGAAACTGCACTTGAATTTGGTGTCCTTGCACCCTGCTTGAAATGGTATGAAACTGCACTTGACTTTGGTGGCCTTGCAACCTGCTTGAAATGTTATGAAACTGCACTTGAATTTGGTGGCCATGCAACCTGCTTGAAATGGTATGAAACTGTACTTGAATTTGGTGGCCTTGCACCCTGCTTGAAATGATATGAAACTGCACTTGAATTTGCTGGCCTTGCACCATGCTTGAAATGGTATGAAACTGCACTTGAATTTGCTGGCCTTGCACCCTACTTGAAATGGTATGAAAATTCACTTGGATTTGGTGGCCTTGCACCCTGCTTGAAATGGAATGAAACTGCACTTGAATTTGGTGGCCTTGTACCATGCTTGAAATGGTATGAAACTGCACTTGAATTTGGAGGCCTTGCACCCTGCTTGAAATGGTATGCTGAGAGAATGGAGCAGCTGGGCTTGTACACTCTGGAGTTTAGAAGGATGAGAGGGATTCTCATTGAAACATATCAGATTGTTAAGGGCTTGGAAATGCTAGAGGCAGGAAACATGTTCCTGATGTTGGGGGAGTCCAGAACCAGGGGCCACCTCAGAGGGTGGTGGAGGCAGGTTTTCTGGATGCTTTCAAGAGAGAGCTAGATAGGGCTCTTAAAAATAGCGGAGTCAGGGGATATGGGGAGAAGGCAGGAATGGGGTACTGATTTGAGTTCATCAGCCATGATCACATTGAATGGCGGTGCTGGCTCGAAGGGCCAATGGCCTACTCCTGCACCCATTGTCTATTGTCTATTGTCTATTGGTATGAAGCTGCACTTGAAATTGGTGGCCTTGCACCGTGCTTGAAATGGTATGAAACTGCCCTTGAATTTGGTGGCCTTGCACCCTGCTTGAAATGGTATGAAACTGCATTTGAATTTGAAGGCATTGCACCATAATTGAAATGGTATGAAACTGCATTTGAATTTGGTGGCCTTGCACCCTGCTTGAAATGGTATGAAAATGCCCTTGAATTTGGTGACTTTGCACCCTGCTTGAAGTAGTATGAAACTGCACTTGAATTTGGTGCCCTTGCACCGACCCCCTCTTGAAGCTGGTGAGATGCGGCAGTGGCAGGCCATGGCAGCAGAAGGCCATGGCAGCAGTAGTCCATGCCAGCGGTTGGCCACAGCAGCATTCGCTTACCAACCCCTCCCCCACTGGCCCCTGACAACGCCTGAAGCCATCCCCCTGCCCCGGCAGTAGGTCGCTCGCCCCCCCTCCCCACTGAGAGCCCATGCCTGAAGAGGTCGCTCTCCCCCCATCTGTAGGCCGTTCCTCCCTCCCACCCACAACAGCCCCCTCCTGAAGCCATCCCCATCCCCTCCTGCAGGATGCCTCCCCTCCCCCATCGGCCCACGACAGCCCCTGCCTGAAGCCGTCCCCCTCCCCTTGGTGTAGGTCACTCGCCCCCCTTCCCCACTGATTCTCCCCGCCTGAAAGTGTCCCCCTCACCCCAGCTGTAGGACGCTCCTCCCTCCCGCCCCCGACAGCCCCCTTCTGAAGCCGTCCCCATCAATAAAATACGTCATCAAGTACACCTTGAAGGGAAGTGATCAAGCAGCTTTTAGAGTTAACAAGGATGACAAGATTACACAGTACTAGACTGGCAGATACATTGGTCCATCAGTGACATCAATCCTTGGATTTCCGACTCATGAGAGACAGCCACCTGTCTTTCGACTCCAGGTACATCAACCACAATAACAATGAGTTGTTATCAGAGTCATTGCTGCTCAGCAAGTGAGCAATGATGAATTGGCGAGAATGACTTTAACTGAATTCATGGCATCGTGTTCCCAAGAGCCATGTCCAATAACACTCTACTATGCTGATGTTCCCCGATTTTACACATGGAGCAATAAGAGATGGCAAAGTGGGAAGGTTGGGAAGCGAATGGAAGATCTTCCAGGTCTTTTTGAAGCCAATGTTCTGGGACGAGTGTATACCGTGTCTCCAAGATGTGGTGACCTCTACTACTTGAGACTGCTTCTCCATCACATAAAAGGGCCAGTATCCTTTGATTCATTGAAGACACATGATGGAGAAATTCATCCTTCCTTCAAAGACATCTGCAGACAAAGAGGTTTGTTGCAGACTGATGATGTGTTTGTTGTTTTGCTGACGAATACTGAGATCAACAATCCTCGACAATTATGGGATCACTTCAAGAATTCAATGTCTGAAGATTACCTTGAAAATAATAATGGTGATTATAATAACGATAACAATGTGTGATCCTAATATCATGATTGAAGAGAAGCATGGTGATCAGTCTCTGTTGTATACTCAAGACAAGCTTGGGAATTACAACAAAGCAATGGAATGCTCTCATTTGCCACGACCAAGAAATGGAAGGATGCACTTTGATGATGACAATCCAGAATTGCTGCAGGAATTGCAATACGATAGAACTGAACAACAGCAATTTGTTGAGGAGATTGATTATCTCCTGAATGCTGAGCAGAGAGCAGTGTATGACCAAGTGTGCAACTGCTTGAAAAGGAAGCTTCCTTCAATGTTTTTCATTGATTCACCAGGAGGAATGGGAAAAACATTTATCACCAATTTGATCATCTCCAAAGTTAGAGGTCAAGGTGATGTGGCTATTGCTGTAGCATCCTCTGGGATAGCAGCTACATTCATGCCTGGTGGAAGAACTGCACATTCTCGATTCAAGATACCCATCCAAGCGACCGAGGATACATTTCTGCAACATTAACAAGAACTCTATCAGTGCACGTTTGATAGGGCAAATGAAACTCATTATAACCATATAACCATATAACCATATAACAATTACAGCATGGAATCAGGCCATCTCGGCCCTTCAAGTCCATGCCGAACACTTTTTCTCCCCTAGTCCCATCTACCTGCACTCAGACCATAACCCTCCATTCCTTTCTTGTCCATATACCCATCCAATCTATTTTTAAATGATAAAATCGAACCTGCCTCCACCACTTCCACTGGAAGCTCATTCCACACAGCTACCACTCTCTGAGTAAAGAAGTTCCCCCTAATGTTATCCCTAAACTTCTGTCCCTTAATTCTCAAGTCATGTCCTCTTGTTTGAATCTTCCCTACTCTCAATGGGAAAAGCTTATCCACGTCAACTCTGTCTATCCCTCTCATCATTTTAAAGACCTCTATCAAGTCGCCCCTTAACCTTCTGCGCTCCAAAGAATAAAGACCTAACTTGTTCAGCCTTTCTCTGTAATTTAGTTGCTGAAACCCAGGCAACGTTCTCGTAAATCTCCTCTGTACTCTCTCTATTTTGTTGACATCCTTCCTATAATTAGGCGACCAAAACTGTAATCCATACTCCAGAATTGGCCTCACCAATGCCTTGTACAATTTTAACATTACATCCCAACTTCTATACTCAATGCTCTGATTTATAAAGGCCAGCACACCAAAAGCTTTCTTTACCACCCTTTCTACATGAGATTCCACCTTCAGGGAACTATGCACAGTTATTCCTAGATCCCTCTGTTCAACTGCATTCCTCAATTCGCTACCATTTACCATGTACGTCCTATTTTGATTTGTCCTGCCAAGATGTAGCACCTCACATTTATCAGCATTAAACTCCATCTGCCATCTTTCAGCCCACTCTTCCAAATGGCCTAAATCTCTCTGTAGACTTTGAAAATCGACTTCATTATCCACAACACCACCTATCTTAGTATCATCTGCATACTTACTAATCCAATTTTCCACACCATCATCCAGATCATTGATGTATATGACAAACAACAGTGGACCCAACACAGACCCCTGTGGCACCCCACTAGTCACCGGCCTCCAACCTGACAAACAGCCATCCACCATTACTCTCTGGCATCTCCCATTCAGCCACTGTTGAATCCATCTTGCTACTCCACCATTAATACCCAACAATTGAATCTTCTTAACCAACCTTCCATGAGGAACCTTGTCAAAGGCCTTACTGAAGTCCATATAGACAACATCCACTGCTTTACCCTCATCAATTTCCCTAGTTACCTCTTCGAAAAATTCAAGAAGATTAGTCAATCATGACCTTCCAGGCACAAATCCATGTTGACTGTTCTTTTTTTTTTTTTTTTTTTTTTTTTTTTTTAATTTTTATTTATTAGAAGTACATTACATCACAGCCACATACATTAATACTCGTCATTTATATCTTCTTACAATTAATGTACTCCCTTTATTTTTTTTTTACGCTAAAGAAAGAAAAGATTGAAAGAGAGAAGAAAGTGAAGGAAAAAGTGCAAGTGTAGAAAAGTGTAGAAAATGTAACAACAAACAAAAAAAAAAAAAAAAAAAGGACGAGGACCCTATGAAAGCGAAATTAAAGACAAAAAAAAAAAGGAGTTAAGAAATAGGCCCTAAGAAAAGAAAAGAGAGAGAGAAAAAAAGAAAAACAAATGTTTTTTTTTTTGAGCATCACGTAAATAGGACATACCAACTCTTCAACTATCATCCCCCCTTACCCGACCTCAATTTTTTATTTTTTTAAAGTACTTTTGCACCCTATGTTTGTAATAATTCTATAAATGCAGACCACGTCAGGTGGAAGTGATCTGGTTTACCTGCTAGGAGGAGTCTTATCTCTTCAAGGTGTAGTGTTTCAAACATATTTGAAATCCACATATTTATAGTTGGTATTGGAGCCTTCTTCCAAAATTTTAGAATTAGCTTTTTTCCAGTTATTAACCCATAATCCATTAATTTCTTTTGAAACACATTTAGTTCTGGATCATCTTCCGTTATTCCGAAGATAATCCATTCTGCTTTGGGTATCAGTCTTGTTTTAAATAACTTTGTAAAGATTTCAAAAATTTCATTCCAAAATTTTTGAATTTTTGTACAGAAGACAAATGAGTGCGCTATAGTTGCTTCTTGGGATTGACATTTATCACAAATAGATGATACGTTTGGGAAAATTTTATGAATTTTAGTTTTCGAATAATATAATCTATGTAAAATTTTAAATTGTATTAAAGTGTGTCTTACATTAATCGAGCATTTATGTACTTTTAATAAGTATTCATTCCAACTTTCCTTTGAAATTTTAATGGCTAACTCGTGTTCCCAGTCTCTTCTGATACCCTCCGTAGATGGTATTTGTACATTTAAGATAATATTGTACAAATATGATATTAAGTTTGCTGATTCCGCTTTTGTCTGCATTGCCTCGTCCAGTACATCTGCTGGGTTATTATGATGATCTTTTATATATTTTTTCAAATAGTCGCATATTTGAAAGTATTTAAAATATTGATTATTTCCGAGTTTATATTTTATTTGTAATTGTTGAAATGAAAGTAATTTTCCAGTTTCATACAAGTCACCAAGCGTTTTAATTCCTAGTCTATCCCATTGTGTATAAGCTTTATCTATAATAGAAGGACTAAACGAAGGATTATTGACTATAGGTAATAAAAGTGATAAGTTTCTTAATTTTAAATTTTGTTTTATTTGTTTCCAAATACGGATTGTACTATGAATAATTGGGTTCTTATTATAGTTTATGTTATTCAATTTCATTGGAGAGAGGAGGATCGCTCCAATGTTTCTAGAGGAGCAATCCTCTTTCTCCATTACAATCCAGTCTACTTGCTGGGCGGAGTTATCCATCAGTTGAATCATGTTTTTAATATTTACTGACCAATAATAATACATAAAATTGGGTAGTGCTAGACCCCCCAATACTTTAGATTTATTCAGATGGGTTTTTTGTATTCTATGTGATTTATAGTCCCATATAAAATTAGTGATATCTGAGTCGAGTTTTTTAAAAAACTTCTTAGGTAAGTATATAGGAATTGATTGAAATAGGTATAAAATTTGTGGTAAAAAGATCATTTTTATTGCGTTTATTCGGCCTATTAAAGACATCGGAAGCGTTTTCCAGAATTTAATTAATGTATTCAGTTTATTAAGTAGGGGGTCAAAATTTGCCCTGAGCATACCTTGATATGCTCTGGTAATTTCGATTCCCAAATATTTAAATTTTTCTGTAGCTATTTTAAAAGGGAATTTTAAAAGATGTGTTGAATCTTTCGGTTTTATTGACATAATTTCACTTTTATTCCAATTTATTCTATATCCAGAAAAAGATCCGAAGTCTTCAATTAAATTTAATATATTTGGTATAGTGATTTGAGGTTTTGTGATATACAATAATATATCATCCGCGTATAAAGATATTTTATTATATGAGTCTTTAGTATTATATCCATGAATATCAGGGTGTATTCTAATTTTTTCTGCTAGCGGTTCAATAATGAGAGCAAACAGCTGTGGTGATAATGAGCATCCTTGTCTATTTCCCCTTGATAGTTGAAATTTCGAGGATAATATGTTATTAGTAAGTATTCTAGCTGTAGGTTTGTTATATAGTAACTTAATCCATAAAATAAAATTCTCTCCCAGTTGAAATTTTTGTAATACTTTATCCATATAATTCCATTCTACTTGATCAAATGCTTTTTCAGCATCCAGCGAAATAATTGATAATTCTTGATCTTCAGATTTGTGTGAGTGCATTATGTTGAGTAGACGTCTCATATTATTAGAAGAGTATCTCTTAGGGATAAACCCTGTCTGATCTGGGTTTATTAATTTACTAATGTATTTACTTAATCTTCTGGCTAATGTTTTCGCTAATATTTTTTGATCTGTGTTTAACAATGCTATAGCTCTATATGAGCCAGGATCTTCTAAATCCTTATTTTTCTTAGGTATTAATGTAATCGTTGATTCCGCTAATGTATCAGGTAGTATTCGTTTTTTAAAAGCGTATTGGTACATTTTTTGTAATCTTGGTATTATTTTTTCATAAAAGTTTTTATAAAATTCATTAGTAAATCCATCAGGGCCTGGTGTTTTTCCATTTTTTAGTGAGTTTATTGTATCTTCTAATTCCTTAATTGAGATTTGTGCACCCAGTTCCTCTTGTTCCTTCAGCTCTAACTTTGGAAGATTACAGGTATCCAAGAACTTTGTGATATTATTGGAATCAATTATCGTTTTAGATGTATACAAATTCTCGTAAAATTGCGCAAATCTTTTATTAATATCCTTCGGTGTTGTTAATAATTCCCCTTTATCTGATTTGATCTTTGGTATAGTATGTTCCTTTTCTCGTTTTTTTAGCTGGCGAGCCAAAAGTTTATGCGGTTTATCCCCAAATTCAAAGTGCTCTTGTTTTGTAATTTGAAAAAGTCTTATAAGTTTGGCAGATAATAATTTATTTAATTTAAATTTTAAAATTATTATTTTATTATGTTTATCTATTGTTGGATCTTTAGCATTATCTATATCCATTTGTCTAATAAGTTCTTCTAACTGTCTTTGTTCATTCTTATTCTTTTTATTTTGAAAAGCTTGATATGAAATTATAATACCCCTAATGTATGCTTTAAAAGATTCCCAAAGTAAAGTAGGCGATATATCTGAAGTATCATTTGTTTGAAAAAAGACCTCCATTTGTTCTTTTAAATATATACTCGCTTGTGGATCTTTTAAAATTTGAGAGTTAAATCTCCAGAATGAATTATTCTTAGACAATCCTTCCAGTTTTAAAAAGAAAGTTAGTGGAGAATGGTCTGAAATTGAATTTGTATGATATATTGCATTAGATGTTTGGGGGATTAATTTTGTATCCAGCAGAAAGTAGTCTATACGTGAGTATGTCTTATGTACCATTGAGTAAAACGAATATTCCCTGCCAGTTGGGTTCACAATTCTCCAAACATCTGCTATATTAGTGTTGTTTATGTAGGTATTGAGGAGTTCCCCAGTTTTCGATTTCATATTCCCTCTCTGTTTTTGACTTGATTTATCTAAGTACGGGTCTAAAACACAATTAAAGTCTCCGCCTATTATAACATTTTGATAGTTTGACTCTGCAATTATATTAAAGATTTTATTGAAAAAGTGGGGGTTATCAAAGTTAGGGGCATATATATTTACCAAAGTAAGTGGAGTGTCATGGATTTCTCCATTAACTATTAGGTATCTCCCTTCTATATCTGTTATAATATTCTTTGCTTTAAATGGTATACCTTTTCTTATGATAATTGACGTGCCTCTAGATTTTGAAGTGAATGAAGAGTGGTATGTTTGACCTATCCATTTCGCCCTCAGCCTAACTTGGTCCTGAGGTTTTAGGTGTGTTTCTTGTAGGAAGGTAATGTCAGAATTATACATTTTTAGCTGAGCTAATATCTTACCCCTTTTGATAGGTTCATTAATGCCTCTTATATTCCAACTACAAAATGAGACTCCTCCTAGGTTCTTTTGTGTGGTGTCATGCATTTTGAATAATTATAGTACCTTTGAATCTTGTGGTGCGTCCATATCCCAGGTCTTTAGGTATTGGGGGAGTTTTTGAATTATTAACTTTTGTTGGTATGTCCATATTATTCTTATCACTAAACACAAAACACAAACAAGTGATTTTATGTAATAAAAAAAAAACTAAAAGAGTGAGGCTACAGTGTCTATAGTCGGCACTGTAGCAAGTGACCCACCTGTAGGTGGGAAAAAACCTTATTTTGACTTCCATTGCGTTGTTGCTCAACTCGCTCCGCTCTCTTAGTTAATCATAACATATTAAAATATTAAAACGAGGCCTCACATTCATATATATAATACAATTTTACCCTGATATTTCCTTATAACATATATATATATCAGAGTTTAATTATTAAACCAATATTTTTGATTTCAATAAGAATCAGCTGTTGGTTGAAGGGGTTAACGAGACGTGCTCCTGGACATAAGCCAGGAGCTCGTTTCTCATCCCCTCCTCCTGCTTATAGACAAGGTTACAATTTATTAAAAATTCATATTAGTATGTTAGTTCATTATTTTTTTTTATTTTTTTTGTTAGTATTCTAATCTAACCTGCATAACTTTTAAAGTTGTTAATAGGATAAGTTCTTACAATTGGTTATAACATTTTAATCAATAAGCAATTATTTTCTAATTCATATCCCGTTATAAAGTTGTTTACACGTTTTGAACAGAAAATGTCCTTGCTTCAACATTCCGGAGATAACAGTGTAACTATCCCCAGACAAAACATAGCTGAAAATTATTCGGATCTGCCAAAGCTCCCTTTTATTTCTGTCTTTCAACAATCGTTTGGGCATATTTGAAAGCGTCTTCAGGCTTAACAAATGACTTTTCAAGACCATTAAAAGAAATACGCATTTTAGCGGGATAAAAAACCCCGAATCTGACCCCTTCTCTCCCTCTTAAAAGATCTTTAACCTTATCAAATTTGTTTCTTTTTTGCACAATTTCATGTGGGTAGTCCCTGAATATCTTAATAGTGTCTTTGTCCAGCCGTAATTGTACACCATATTTGATATGGGTCATAACATATTCCAGTTCTGCAGTATCTCGAAATTTCACTATAATATGTCGTGGATAAGCTTTTCCCGCATCAAATCTTTTTCCAAATCTTGGGACACGATGAGCCACTTCGATTTTCGGTTCCTTGGGAAGATTCAACAGTTGTTTCAACAAGCCCATGGCAAATTCACGTACCTGTTCCCCTTCTGCCCCCTCTGAAACACCAAGAATCCTCAGATTCTGGCGTCTAGAACGAGCTTCCAGGTCCAGGCATTTGAATGAGACTTTCTCTAATTGAGTCCCCATTTGTAGTGATGCTTGTTCGTTTTCTCGCCTCATTTGCTCATGTTCTTGCCTCAGTTTCGCCATGTCTTCAACAAGTCGTGCCGTATTTTTCTCCAATTCCGTGATTGTCTGCATACTTGCAGCTACTGTTTCAAGTACAGCCGTGAACTTATCCGTAGTAATTACATCCATCTTATCCATTTTCTCTGATAGTCCATCTTTCACCTCATCAATTCGTTTATTCATAGTGTCCAGTAAATCCGTCATATTCTTCTGGTTACCAGCATTTAAATCCTTCATCATCTTCTGCATTCCTTCCATCATTTTTGCCGAATTTTCCTTCATTTCCTTCTTATCTTCCACCCTATTATCCGAGATCTCATCTTTCAAATTTTTCATTGATTTTTTCAAGTCATCAAAGTCTTTCTTAGATCTTGTATCCATTTCTGCAGCCACTTCAGAGACTTCAGAGGTAACTTCAGTTTCGAACTGTTTCGACAGCTTATTCACAGCTCTCTGAGGGCTCACAGCTGGAGTCAATTTACTCATTTAAAGGGCTTCAAACCACCGTTTAAAACATCGCGTTTAACGATGACGTCATCAGCGCGGTAACCAGAAGCTCCGGTAAGGTTTTTAAAAACAATCCCGATTTTCGGACCCGTTTTACACGATAAATCGTGAAGTTTTTCGGGAGAGGAGCTGGGTGCACGTCTGTTAGTCTAACATGACGCCACCGGAAGTCTTGTTGACTGTTCTTAATCAGACCCTGTTTATCCAGATGCTTATATATATTATCCCTAAGTATCCTTTCCATTAATTTGCCCACCACTGACATCAAACTAACAGGTCTATAATTGCTAGGTTTACTCTTAGAACCCTTTTTAAACAATGGAACAACATGCGCAGTATGCCAATCCTCCGGCACTATTCCCGTTTCTAATGACATTTGAAATATTTCTGTCATAGCCCCTGCTATTTCTACACTAACTTCCCTCAATGTCCTAGGGAATATCCTGTCAGGACCTGGAGACTTATCCGTTTTCATATTTTTCAAAAGTGTCCACACTTCCTATTCTTTAAATCTCATAGTTTCCATTGCTACTCTGCTTGTTTCCCTTACCTCACATAATTCAATATCCTTCTCCTTGGTGAATACCGAAGAAAATAAATTGTTTGGGATGAATGCCTAATGATTAGGAGAGAGAGCTTTGAAGCAGTGGACAGAACTCTTCAAGATGTATGCAGCAAAACTATGCCTTTTGGCGGCATTCTTATCATTTGTTGTGGTGATTTTTGACAACTCCTTCCTGTAGTGAAAAAGGGAAATGATGTTGTAAATTCCTGTATCAAGAAATCCTACTTGTGGACACTTTTCACCATGTTTCAATTGCACACAAATATGTGATTGAGAGAGGGAGAAGGCGACTATTCTCCATTTTTGTTGAAAGTTGGAGAAGACGACATTTTAAAGAATGTAGATGATGAAATTAAAATGCCACAAGACATGGTTCTATCAGCAAAAACACTGGAAGATTATATTCATTTCATCTATCCTGCATTTGACAATCCTGCAAAATTATTCTCCGACAATTGTATCTTGATTCCGCACTACGATATGATGAGAAGGATCAATTCTACGTGTATCACATGCTTCCCTGGAATTATTAAAGAGTACTTTTCTTTTAATGCTGTCACTGAGGGAACTAATGCCACTCGCTTCCCAACTGAATTCCTCGATTCACTCGATATCTCTGGATTACCACCACACAAATTGGAGTTGAAAAAGGATCTCCAAAGTTAATGAGAAACTTGGAACCCCCAAAGCTATGCAATTGAACGAGGATGATTGTGAAAGAGCCACAGAATCATCTGATTTTTGCAAGAATCAACATGGGAGCCTTCAAAGATGATATTGTTCTCATTCCTAGGATAATGCTCAATTTGACAGAAGGCAAAGGCATTCCCCTTCAGCGGACTCCATTCCCATTCAGCCAAGTTTTGCTATGACGATCCATAAAGCGCAAGGACAAACCAAAGTATATATACCTTGAGAAACCGGTATTTCAGCATGGACAACTATATGTGGCTCTTAGCAGAGGAAAGATGTAAGAAATGACAGTGTTTTCCTGAAGGAGGATGGAACATTGACCAAGAATGTTGCCATTAAACGCATGCTTGATTGAACAATGACTTCTGAGGTAAATTCTCAGATTTTCTTCTAGTTATAATTTGACCACTCAATAATGGCTCTACATTAAAATTGTGTGCCTTTTTTTCATCAACAGCAAAGTCATCAAGAGGCAGTGAGCAGCAGAATGCAACAAGAGACACAACAAGAAAGAACTGAACTGAATATATCTCATCTTTAACATTAAAATTGTTGTTATATTTTAAGAGTTATTCACATTTTAAGCTAATAAATCCCTTTTCCACTTGCCATGCCCATCAGCTGTGCCTGCGCAGTAATGCCTGCGTGTTCGACATCACAATGGGAACCGAATGGGCGGGAATGGCTGTGCCGCTGGTGAGCCGCTGAGAGTGGATGGGGGGGGGGGGGGGGTGAGGGGGGATGGAGTGAATGCGTGGGGGGGAGGGAGGAATGGCCCCTGCCTGAAGCTGTCCCCTTCCCCGACTACAGAATGCTCCTGCCGGCCCCACCTGAAGCTGTCCCCAGCTGCAGGACTAGCCAAAGAAAAGTCCTTTCTTCTAACAACACCCATACTAGCCCTCCAGAAAGCCCTCCCCACTGGCCTATTCCTGAAGTCCTCCCCATCCAGCAGGATGCTTCCCACCACCGGCCTAAAGCTGTCCCTGTCCCCAGCTGCAGGATGCTCCCCACCGGCCCCCTCCAGAAGCCGGAGGGGAGTGGCAGTGGCAGGCCATGGCAGTGGCAGGCTGCGGCAACAGTAGTGGTAGGCCATGGCAGCAGTAGGCCATGCCAGCAGCAGGCAGCGGCAGTGGCAGGCCATGGCAGCAGTAGCAGTTGGCCACGGCAATGGTAGGACACAGCAGCGCTCCCTTCCCCACCACCCCCCGACAGCCCGCTTGAAGCCGTCCCCCTCCCCAGCTGCAGGACATTCCCCCATGGCCCCTGACTGCCCCTGCCTGAAGCGGTGCCCCTCTCCCGAGTGCAGGACACTCTCCACCCCCCACCAGCCCCTGACAGCCCCTGCCTGAAGCTGTCCCCTTCCCTGCCTGCAGGATGCTCCCACCCCCACCGGCCCTTGACGGCCTCTGCCTGAAGCCATCCCCATCTGCCGGCTGCAGGACACTCCCGCCCCAGCCCCACTGGCCCCCAATAGCCCCCACCTGAAGCTGTCCCCCTCACCAGGCTGTGGGACCCTCTTCCCACCAGCCCCCGACAGCCCCCGCCTGAAGTCGTCCCGCTCCCCCGGCCCCCGCTTGAAGCCGTCCCATTTCCAGCTGCAGGTTTGGGGGCAGTTGGGGGCTATGAGTGAGTGGTGGAATATTGCGTTGGGGGAACGAGTTGTGTTGGAGGAACTGGTGAGTGGTGAAATATTGCGTTGGGGAATGGGTTGCATTGGGGGACCAGGCCTCCCGTGTGACTGGGACCCAAAGGTTCCCACTTAGTCTAAACTAAAAACTGAACTGAAGGACAATGATTTATATTGTGGCAGGAATCATAAACCTCGTCTTCTTCACCAACGGTTTCATACTGAAAGTAACAGAGGAAATACATTTGGGAGTAATTGGACATTACGTGCTCTTAAACAATTTGAAATAGTTGTTAGTTAAACAAGCAATGCTACAAGAAACATTTCATAATCGATCACCAATAACCATTGTCAGTAATAATTTTTGATCAAATCTTTTAGGCTTTGGTTTTATCACACTGAGGAGTTCAATGTCCAGTTATTCATTGACCACAATAAGCAATAGTTATTTTCACTGCTGAATTGAAACAGTCCTTCATTATGTATGATGGCCATTGTTTTCTTTATTATATTGAGATCCAAGTCATCCCCAAATGAATCTTTACTTTGATCCATGTTTACTGCAGCATCAGCAAGAACATGGCAATATAACTCCAATCATATCCCAACTAAACTTTTATATGCAATAAAGTAGCGCTGGGTCAAATCACACTGCCTGCATTTTGACAATATGTAAATTATAACCACAGTATAGTATGAAGTCAGGATTAAATAAAGGCCTGAGGCACTCTTCTTTCCTGCTAGTTAATTTATAATCTTACTGCCGATTTGTTTTAATGGTATGAGAGCGTAGTTCTTCCTGCTGCTCTTTCAAAACATTAAAAATTCATTGTTAGAGAATGAAGCTTTGTGTTTGCAGGTAAACATGCTCACACAGATATATCCCCTGATGCCACAACCAGCCAAGAGAATGGATCTTGCTAGCTGCCACTTGCAGTATTAGAAGCTACTCAGACCTGTAGTGTAATGTAACCATAACCTAAATACATATATCTTTTGATCCACAACTGAGCAGACAATGGAATTGGAATAATCTGTAGGATATTTGAAAGGTAGTCTTAATAAATAAATGTTGCATTAATTGTGATTTGAAAGCAGCTGACCACGATAGTGTGTGCAGTTAGTGATACAATGCACCCATCTCTTTGAGATTCTGTGAATTTGTAAGATTCATGTTTGAATTGAGTCCCTGGGCAACTTGCATGACTTTTATGAATTGACCCTGTTAACAAATAGACTGCTCATTAGTCATTTATTTCAATTAATCTCAACGTTCAAATTACTACTAAAACTAATTTATTTACATCGGGGTGATTCAACAAACTAATGGGAGCTTTAAGGATTCGGTATGATACTGTGAGGAAGCAATGTATCGATGAAAATTAGGAAGTAGTGAACTGGCACCTTGTTTTACATCTTAATTAATGTTTTCCTTTTTACTTCAGCTTGAAGTAGACAGCATTGGCAGAAAGGCAGACAAGGCTTTTTTGTTGCACCTCAAGTAGTTCTTTGACAGAATTAACACTCAAACTGAATTTTACTATCAATCCAGACACATCAGTGGGTCTTGTCAACATAAGGCACACAGCATGTGGGACTGAGCTTCCTTTCATGGTTTACTCTTGGGGTAAGCATAGCAGGACATATTCAGGATATTCAGGAAATTGGAAAGATAAATCCATGCACCCCAGGAAGTTACCGGAAAATATGCCAAAAAAGGATAGCATATTCATAGTAAGTTTTGTATCTCAAATGATTTGTTTATATTCCTGGAGACACAGGAGATTGCAGATGCTGGAATCTTGTGTAAGAAAACAAACCACTGGAAGAAATCAGCGGGTCAGGCAGCATCCATGAAGGAAATTGGACAAACAACGTTTCACTCGAGATGCTCCCTTGTAAAGCACTTTGCCCAAATGTAAAGCATTTGGCCAACGAGAGTTGTTTTTAAATGTGCTATATAAATAAATGTGACTTGACTGTGACTTGACTTGTATTTTTTATTTTGTTGAGGAAATTAATTGTTCTCATATATGTATAAAAGGTGTTTTAATGCAATTTGTATTTCACTGCAATACATAATCACAACTTAATGCACATAGAGCTTCAATTATTCTGCTACTTTTAAATTGTATTGAGATTGATCTGTGAGTCACCCTAATGTAAATTGTGATAGTCAAAAAGATTAAGATCTAAAATTAAGTTCACAGAACAGTACTGTTGGGTTACTTTATGTAACTCTTATGCATCTCTGCATGAAACAGGCATATCTATTCGTCAGAGAGGTACAGTGTAGATATTTTACCTTGAAAGTGTGAGCACTGCAGCCATTGACTGAACAAGTAGCAGAATAATAAGAGAGAGTGCATCCAGAGAACGAGGGAACAATGAAAAACAATCTCTGCAGCCAGCATAATCTGTGCAAGTGGGTCATAAATACACCCTTAAGGGTTATATATTCAACAGCTGCAACCTAAGAAAATGCTTGATGCCTGCTTTGCTTATGCCTAAGGATTGAAGGAAAAGTAGATGGCATCGTCTTTCCTTGCATAGAATTTTGGGCTTAGTATTGGACTATTGGGTATTGGGCAATGGAAATCTCTTCTATTGTCACTTTGATATTTGTACTGCACCAATCACAAAACTATCGATGACAATACTAGTGCAGCAACCATTTCTGTGATTACTGAAATCAATTGATGCATAAAAGGACAAGCTACGAGTTTGTTTATTAAGCACAAATAAACAAGAAGCAAGCCCCTCAGCACTTCAGTAGAGAGAGCTGAATTAAATGTGACATTGATGTTTAAATCATAGTTTCTGCCAGACTCATTTTTCATTGCTTGGTATGTCCAGAAGCATGATTATGAGTCCCCATGATGATAGTTTCATTTCTATGTTATGTGACTCAGTGCCAGCTGTTGCAATATTTGTTAAACTGATCGGCCTGTACTGTGTGCTGGTGAGGGACCATTCACAGCAAGGCATTTGATCAGTCCATTGAACTGTGATGGAGGTTGCAGCCTGCCCTAAGCTCACAATTTCCACCACTACTATTGAAGCCTTTTTCTTTTTGCAGCTGGTATGTGTTTAACAAGGAAGGATACTCCTCCCCAGGATATTCAATGCCAGTAACATGTAGCTGCAAGCTCTTCTTTTAGTTTACAATGGTATCTGAACAGGTCAAACTTTAGCACAATAATCTATAAATAAAATGAAAAGCAATAGTACTATTTTTAACCTTAACTTTGTAAATTTTTAAAAGAGATCTGAATGGGCATGAGCTCCATTGGCATCCTACATGAAGCTGGCCAAAAGACCAATGAAGTTGAAAATCCCATTGGAGACAATTCATGTATGCTGCACTATTCTTGGCATAATTTGCAATAGTATTATGCCTGAAGAATACTGTATGTTAAGGTAAATGAAAATCCCACTAAAAAGTTAGAATTCAAATTCCCAACAGATGTCAAAGTACACAGAAATGGGCATAGTATTGTCCCGGTTAAGTTGATGTTCAACTGTACCGTGCTATGTTGTTTAGAGCCGTGTTAACAATTATCTAAGCTCTATTCTTCAGATGTTAACAATTTAACTATGATTTTTCCACTTGGTTTCAATCTGCTGTTCATCCTCGGTCTGAGGATTTTTCTCGCAAAACTCATAGTATAATCTTCACCAGATTGCCCTCATAAAGGTGTTGCTATAAAGGTCCGATCAGCAGAGAAGGTTATTGGCTGCAACCTTCCCTCCATTGATGAACTGTACACTGCAAGGGCCAGGAAGCGAGCGGGCAAGATAATCTCTGACCCCTCTCACCCTGGCCACAAAAACTTTGAATCACTCCCCTCTGGAAGGCGACTCCGGACTGTCAAAGCTGCCACAGCCAGACATAAAAACAGTTTTTATCCATGAGTAGTTGCTCTACTCAACAGCCAAAAATCTGTTGCCTCCCTTTGATCTGGTATTTTGTTGGTTCACATGCTTGATCGATGGTGTTTTATCATTAATGTTTTATTATTATTAATGTTTTAGTGTTTTCTGAGTCATTCGTAACTGTCACTGTATGGCATGTTGTTACTTGTGGGCGGAGCACCAAGGCAAATTCCTTGTATGTGAATACTTGACCAATAAACTTACTTACTTATTTACTATGTACCTTCGTGAACAACGATAGTTCAAATTGGCCCTCTGCTGGTGGTTGTGGCTATCGAGGATGATGATAAAACAACATCGACATGTATCCAAGTTTGATTGGTGGCTGACTTGCAGATGTCAGAGTGGTGAATCTCTGGAACTCTCTGCCACAGAGGGTAGTTGAGGCCAGTTCATTGGCTATATTTAAGAGGGAATTAGATGTGGCCCTTGTGGCTAAAGGGATCAGGGGGTATGGAGAGAAGGCAGGTACGGGATACTGAGTTGGATGATCAGCCATGATCGTATTGAATGGCGGTGCAGGCTCGAAGGGCCGAATGGCCTACTCCTGCACCTAATTTCTATGTATCTATGTATCTATACCTTCCCATATATTTGTTTGCCGAGTCCTTAGAAGTTGTTAAAAGTATAAAATGACCTTGCTTATACACATAGTATTGATAACATATCCAATTGGGTCATTGAAGTTGAAAAATATGTTTTTTTAGCCTACTAAAATCCCAGTGATGCTATTGTTTGCAAGCAACGTCTAAGCATAACTGTTATAACCATGTACAACCAATAACACATGTCAAAATAATGTGGAGGATTTTTCAATGCCTTCCTTAAATACCACACCATGCCAAGGGGATGGTTAAACCAGTTCTAAAGTAATCACAAATAATCCATGCATTAGTTAAACATTTGGTACTGATCTGGTTCCAAAATGACATTGTTGTAGCCGAGGGTGCATCATTTACCACGTTGGAAAGGACGTTGGCATGTGTGATATTATTGCACAGTGGGCATTTGCAATATGGATGAATTGTAACATCACTCAATGCACAGTGTTGAATTAACACCAGTTTCCGCAAAATGAGCCAAAAAGATGCAGAGTTTGCCGTATGTTACGCACAACGGAATGATCGAGCATTTGGCAATATCTTGTCACAAGAGGGACTTCTCCACCAGAATCATCAGGTTAGATGCTGACTGCCATATGAGTGCTGGTCAGAGTAAGTGATGTTGTGAGACCCTTTGCAGGATTAATGTATTGAAAAAAAATGTTTCAAGAAGGAGACCCAGATAGAGAAATACCATATGCTAGAGCTCCAACAGCAGCCATGGTGCAGTTTCAGTGTCAGAAGATCAGAGGAACCATGCTTTTGTTTTGGTCCAAGTTGGAGCAGAGGATATCTGCAGCATTCTGCTGATAGCAGCATTCTGCTGTTCTAGGGAGAACTATGATGGGGGGGGGGGGGGTTTACTCCAAGGAAGGATGTGTCCTATTCTCCTTGAGAGAATATGAATTGAATTTGCAAAGATTTCCACGTGCTGCACGGTGCAATTTTATGTACTCGATTCGCCTTTGTGGGTACCATGTGCAGTCCGAGATGTACTCCATCCATTAGGTATTCCAATGCCTGAAGAGTATTGCTGGTACAACTGATGTGTGAACATATTCGGACATAATGTTGCTCAGTTTCCTAATGGAGGCACCAATGCAGATGGTAAGTCTCCCGAGAACACCATCCTTGAACACTGTTTCAAACAGGAGGGTGACTTCTAGGAGATGCGAGCTATCCACTCACTGCCTGGCATGACTGTGGTGCAAACCTGTGATTATGAGTTGTATTACCATAAGCATATGCAAACTGTTGTTCAGCTGCCTTGATTTGTGTGGAGGAGACATAGAGCAAGGTGGATCTCCATAGCAACCTGTTACTCACTGAGTCTCAGCCATCCCAGATGTTGTTGATCAGAAAAAGAAGCAGAATGAATTAAAGAAGGTAACATTCTGTGGAAACATCTAGTCAAATTAGGTAAAAGAGGATTAGAAATTTGTTATTTGGTCCCTTGCAATATATGTGGATAATGTAGTACATTACTTCCATAGACAAAGTCATACGTCCAGTAGAGTCTGAAGAAGGGTTTCGGCCCAAAACGTTACCTATTTCCTTCGCTCCATAGATGCTGCTGCACCCGCTGAGTTTCTCCAGCATTTTTGTGTACCGTCCAGTAGAGTTGCTGCCTTAAAGTGGGCAGCACGGTGGCTCAGCGGTAGAGTTGCTGCCATACAGTGAATGGAGCGCCAGAGACCCGGGTTTGATCCCATCTACGGGTGCTGTCTGTACGGAGTTTGTACGTTCTCCCCGTGACCTGCGTGGGTTTTCTCCGAGATCTTCGATTTCCTCCCACACTCCAAAGACGTACAGGTATGAGGGTTAATTGGCTTGGTAGTGTGTGTAGGATAGTGTTAATAAGCGGGTATCGCTGGTTGGCACGGACCCGCTGGGCCGAAGGGCCTGTTTCCGTGCTGTATCACTAAACTAAACACAATAGCCTAGAGGTAAATTGGACAGTAGCCCAGCTTATGGAAGGTCCATTCAGAAGTCTGATAATGGGAAGAAGCTGTTTATGGGTCTGGTGGTATGCATTAAGTTTTATATCTCCTTGGTGTACTTCATCTCGTCTTTGTATGTGATTTGACCCACCACAGTGGTGTCATCTGCAAATTTGTAAATGGAGTTAGAAACAAATTTGACTACATTCTTGACTGGATAGGGAGTATAGATAGGACTGAGAACACATTGTTGTTGAGGCCCAGTGTGGATAATCAGTCAATCAATCAATCAATCAATCAATCAATCAATCAATCAATCAATCAATCATCAATCAGATTTATTCATCACATACACAATAAAGTGCAGTGAAATGAACTTGCCAGCAGCGGTACAATCAAAAAGAACACACAATACACAATAAGATTTAACACAAACATCCAACCACAGCATTTTTCACTGTGGTGGAAGGCACAAAGTTCAGTCAGTCCTCCCCCATTGTTCCCCCGTGGTCGGGGCCATGAACCTCCGCAGTTGCTGCTGCGGACAGTCAGATGTACAGGCCCCCTCTTTGCAAGGTAAGTCCCGAATCGGTGTTTCCCGACCGGAGACCACGGCTTCAAGATGATGTAGGCCACAGGCCTGCGGTCGGAGTTCTTCTCCAGGGATCCCTGGCGAGGGATCCCGCTCTGGATGGTAAGTCCACGCCACGCCCGCGGCTAGAAGCTCCGCAGACGAGATGTTGAACACAACAAGATGTTGAAGGCATCTTGTATTGTGCAATTATTGTGGAGGAAGTGATTGTTACCTATTCTCACTGATTGAAAGTCAAGAATCCAGCGTCAGAGAGGGAAGTTGATTCCTAGGCCCAAGAGATTGGAGGTGAGTTTTGATGGGACCATTGTGAGGAGGACAGAGCTATATTTGATAAATAGGAGTCTAATGTAGGAATCCTTGTCTTGGTGTTCCAGAGTGAGGTTAGGGGCCGGAAAATGGCATCTGCTGTGGACCTGCTGCGAGGAAAGCAAACTGCAGAAGATCAAGGCTGGCTGGAGGATGCAGTTATTGTGCTCTATCACCAATCTCTCAAGCCACCTCATGATAGTGCATTCTTCAAGGTAGATGATTTAAGAATTGTGAGAGCCGTAGGTTAAAATAAAGGGTTTCTTTAGAAGAATGAAGGAAATCCAATACAAGGCCAAGATATCCGCAGTGACAAATTGGGAACAATCATTGCAAGAAGTAAGGATCAGAGTTTGAGCCCAGAAGGTCCCCCCCCCCCCCCCCCCCCCGTAGATTGAATGTGGCCTTTTTATTCATAGTATTTCAAGTCAAGTCACAAGTCAAGTCACATTTATTTATATAGCACATTTAAAAACAACTCTCGTTGGCCAAAGTGCTTTACATTTTGTTATAAGAATAGTATAAAACAAACAAACTACATACATATATACATATAGCCCTCGCTCAGAGGATGTCAAGAAAGGCTGGGAGTATAGATAAGTTTTTAGTCTTGACTTAAAGGAGTCGATGGAGGGGGCAGTTCTGATGGGAAAGGGATGCTGTTTCCACATTCTAGGAGCTGCAACCGCAAAGGCGTGGTTGCCCCTGAGCTTATTGCCTAGCCCGCGGGATATTCAGCAACCCCAAGTCGGCCGACTCAGAGGGACCTGGTGGTGGAGTGGGTGGGTAAGAAGACTTTTGATGTAGGTGGGGGCAAGCCCATTGAGGGATTTGTAGACATAGAGGAGGATCTTGAAAAGTATACGGAACCGCACATGGAGCTAGTGGAGAGAGGCCAGGATCGGGGTGATGCGGTCCCTTTTTCGGGTGCCCGTCAGGAGTCTGGAAAATCGAAGGTGCACAAAAATGCTGGAGAAAATCAGCGGGTACAGCAGCATCTATGGAGCGAAGGAAATAGGCAACGTTTTGGGCCGAAACCCTTCTTCAGACTGATGGGGAGTGGGGAGAAGAAAGGAAAAAGGCGGAGGAGGAGCCCGAGGGCTGAGGGATGGGAGGAGAAAGCCCGAGGGTTGAGGAAGGGGAGGAGACAGCAAGGGCTAGCAAAAATCTTCAATGTTCATGCCCCCAGGATGCAGACTCCCCAGTGAGGTGCTGTTCCTCCAATTTCCGGTGTTGCTCGCTCTGGCCATGGAGGAGACCCAGGACAGAGAGGTCGGATACGGAATGGGAGGGGGAGTTGAAGTGCTGAGCCACCGGGAGGTCAGGTTGGTTATTGCGGACCGAGCGGAGGTGTTCAGCGAAACGATCGCCAAGCCTCCGCTTGGTCTCACCGATGTAGATCAGCTGACATCTAGAGCAGCGGGTGCAATAGATGAAGTTGGAGGAGATCCTTGAATGGAGTCGAGGGGGGAGGTGAAGGGACAAGTGTTGCATCTCCTGCGGTTGCAAGGGAAAGTACCCGGGGAGGGGGTGGTACGGGAGGGAAGGGAAGAATTGGCAAGGGAGTTACGGAGGGAGCGGTCTTTGTGGAAGGCAGACATGGGGGGAGATGGGAAGATGTGGCGAGTGGTGGGGTCACGTTGGAGGTGGCGAAACTTACGGAGGATTACTTGTTGTATGTTATGGCTGGTGGGGTGAAAGGTGAGGACTTAGGGGGACTCTGCCCTTGTTGCGAGTGGGGGGATGGGGAGAGAGAGCAGTGTTGCGGGGTATGGAAGTGACCCTGGTGCGAGCCTCATCTATGGTGGAGGAGGGGAACCCCCGTTCCCTGAAGAATGAGGACATTTCGGATGCCCTGGTGTGGAACGCCTCATCCTGGGAGCAGATGCGGCATAGACGGAGGAATTGGGAGTAGGGGATGGAGTCCTTACAGGAAGCAGGGTGGGAAGAAGTGTAGTCCAGATAGCCATGGGAGTCAGTAGGTTTATAGTGGAAGAAGTCTATCACCTGCGATGGAGATAGAGAGGTCACGGAATGGTAGGGAAGGGTCGGAAATGGTCCAGGTGTATTTGAGTGCCGGATGGAAGTTAGTGGTGAAGTGGATGAAGTCAGTAAGTTGTGTGTGGGTGCAGGAGGTGGCACCAAAGAAGTCGTCGATGTAGGGGAGGTAGAGGTCGGGGATGGGGCCCTGGTACATATTGAACAAGGATTGTTCGACGTACCCGACAAAGAGGCAGGCGTAGCTGGGGCCCATGCGTGTGCCCATAGCTACGCCTTGTATTTGGAGGAAATGGGAGGAGTCAAATGAGAAGTTATTGAGGGTAAGGACCAGCTCCGCTAGGCTGAGGAGGGTGTCAGTGGCCGGGTATAGGTTGCTTCTCTGGTCGAGGAAGAACCGGAGGGCTTTGAGACCATCCTGGTGGGGGATGGAGGTGTAGAGTGACTGGACGTCCATGGTGAAGATGAGGGGGTGAGGGCCTAGAGAATGGAATGCGCGGAGACGACGGAGAGTGTCTGAGGTGTCTTGAACATAGGTAGGGAGGGATTTAACCAAGGGGGATAGGATGGAGTCCAGGTAGGTGGAAATGAGTTCGGTGGGGCACGAACAGGCAGAGACAATGGGTCTACCGGGACAGTCAGGTTTGTGGATTTTGGGGAGAAGGTAAAATCGGGCCGTGCGGGGCTGGGGAATGATGAGGTTGGAGGCTCGGTCAGGCAGGGCGTGGGAGTTGATGAAGTCGGTGATGGTGCTGGAGATGGTGGCCTGGTGCTCGTCAGTGGGGTCATGGTCCAGGGGTAAGTAGGAGGAGGTGTCCGAGAGTTGGCGCGTGGCCTTAGCTTTGTAGAGATCGACGCGCCAGATTACTACTGCACCTCCCTTGTCGGCGGGTTTGATAACCCAATCTGGGTTATTGCGGAGTGAGTCGATGGCAGTACGTTTAGGGGGGGAGAGATTGGAGTGAGACAAGGGAGTGGAGAAGTTGAGGAGATTGATGTGACGACGGCAGTTTTGGATAAAGAGTTCTAAAGCCGGAAGGCCACGAGGGGGGTCCCACGAGGAGGGGGTGCGTTGGAGACGGGAAAAGGGGTCATCAATGGGGGGCGAGTCCTAACCATGAGTCTTGTGATTTAGTGAAGAAGTCTTAATCTTGAACAATAAATCAAATGTGAAGTTTACAAGCATGCTTAAGTAACGAGTGCTAATAAATATTAAATTGTACTGAACATTCGTTTAAAGTTTGACAAAATACCCTATCGAGGTAACTGGGCCAACAGTCTTCAATTTCTTCACTTTCAGCTGCTTCATGTCACATCCTTTCACCCAATGTTAGAAGTGAAGATGTTACTGATAATTATGCATTGTTCAATTCTATTTGCAATAACTCAGATAATGAAAAATCTATATTACAATATTACCCCATTTTCCTTGTAGTCCTAGACTTTCGCCCACTTTAAAAAAAAAAGGTATATATCGACAGCTTTTGAATTTTTCTTAATCCTACTCACCAATGGGCAATTCATTGTCCTTTTTACCCCTCCTTATTCCCTGTTTAAGTTATTTCCTACTTCCTTTATTTTCTTCAAGGGGCCTGTCCGATTGCAGCTTCCTAAACATTACATAGGTTTCATTATTCCATTTTGACTAAATTTGCATCTCTTATCATTCATTGTTGCTGATCTTGCCATCCTAGCCTTTCATCCCCACAGGAGCATGTTGGTCCTGAAATATGACCAGCAGGACTTTTAATGACTGCCAAATGTCAGATGTGGACTTGCCCAATAACGGCTGCTCCCAATCTGCTCTCTCTAATACCTGTCTATTACTGTTGTAATTTGCCTTCCCCAAATGTAGCTCTTTCCCTGCAGTCAAGTTTTATTCTTATCCAGAACTCTTTTAAAACTTACTGAGTTATGTTTGCAGAATGCTTTCATCTATTGGATGTTTGATAATGTGATCAAATGACCTCTGATCATGCTGTGAATTGCCAGGAAACCTCAGATGATGTAAGGTCCAGACTGTTAAAGAACTTATACAGATCTTTTGTTTTCAATTAGTGCTGCACAGAAGATCCATGCCACTATGCATGGAAGCAATGTGGCATTCCATAGTTTTATAATTCAATTCAAAAGCAGGAAATTGACATTGGTATTTGGAAGCATAGCGAATGGGAAGATTCCAAAGTGAAATAAGTGAATTTTCTATCAGGCACAATGGGACTGACTTTTAGTTCTGGAGGTGGTGACAAACAGTAATTGAGGGTGACCTTTGTGCAGTTCATTAAATCAATTCGAATTGAAAATGAAGCAAGTGAATAGCAGATGACTGGTCTATAAGTACCAACTTGCCACTATGATAGTAAGATTAAACGAGAACTTACCCCAGGTCCAAATTTCATTTGCCAATTTATCACATGATTCTGATTTTATACCACCCATGTGATTTATGTATGCTACAGCTGTAGTATTGTCAACCTGTACCTGAACATGCATATTTGCCATATCAGTGCAATAAGCTCTAAGGCCGTAAAATGTGCCTAATAGCTCTAGGTAATTGATTCCCAGATTTTCCAGCAAAGGTACTTCATTCACATTCCACCTACCTCGACAGCTGGAAATCATGTTAGTAATGCCCCAACCCAGCGCACTTACATCAGTCTGTAGAGTGACGGAAGGTGTTTCTACCAGAAATTTTCTGGAAGCATTAGAAACATTTTTAATCCACCATTCTATTTCTGTAATGGATTGAATTGTTAATTTCATGAGCCTATCAAAATGCCTTCTATTCATTTTTAACGCTTGTACCTTAGCTCTCTGTAAACATTGATAATGCAAGGTCCAAACGTGACTGCTGGAAACCCTGCAATTAATTTGCCTAGCAAGCTTGCCACTTCTCTAATTGAAGGTGTGTCCTCGTTAATGAGTTTTATGCAACCTTCAATTAACTGCAGCTTTTTATCTTTTGGCAAAGTGATTACCATGTGTTCGGAGTTAATTGTGAACCCTAGGTAATCAATCTTTTTGCTTGGTAACAAATTAGATATTTGTAGGTGAATAATGAAACCTAATTTCTCAAAATGTATTTGACTCTGGATACTGACAATTTTGCAGCAGCCAAAGTGTCCCCTACAATGAGGATATCATCTAAATAAGCCATTAATACATGGCCCTCAGCTCTTAACAGAGCTAAAATTGGTTTGAGCAATTTAGTGAATAATCTTGGTGCTGAAATCAGACCATTGGGCAATGCTTTAAATTGCCATAACTGACATCCATCTAAATTTCAAATATCTTTGATCATTACCATGCATTGTCACAGAATAATATGCATTTTGCAGATCTATGCTTGCCTTGTAGCAATTCTTTGTGACTAGCTAAATGGCATTAGTAAATGTTTCCATTTTGAAATGTTTTTATTGTACATAAAGGTTAAGATTTGTCAGATTTGCAGAGCCTGCATACGTAGGATGAATATTTGGTCTTATTGCATTTTTATGAATACAATTTTTATTTCAAAGTGCGCACTACACATGAGTGCTAAGGCATTTTGTTGTGAATACGATATATAACCTTCATCCAAACCACTGACCCCAGAAATCTCAGCACTTGTGTAATTTCAATTCTTGTGAGCGTAAACCACTGCTCAAATTACCCATATCAAGTTATTCACTGCTGTAACTGCTACAATTTCCCGGGTCTCATATTTTTTGATACTCATCCATGGTTAATTCCTGGGACTGATGGGAGAGTAGATAATTTATAGTCATAGCTATTTCCTCTCTCAAAGGTTCCCCTGTTACTCTGGGAATAGCAAAGTTTTGTACCTGCCTTGGAACATTTTTGGCTCTGATAATGGGCTCTGGTCCTCATTTAAATCATCATCTAAATCTAGATATTCATTTTTATGTTGGGTAATTTCTGGCTCCCCTGTTTCAGGTAAGTCTCTGCCAGATTCCCCCTGCGCGGGCTCTCTTGTTGGCCCACGGACAGGCAGCCCTGCTTCAGATGCTGCTGATGCTGGCTCAATTCTAGGCCAACGCTTCATTATTTTTATTCTTTATATTTGTCGGTGCTGGCACATTTATCATTGCACGTTTGTGCTGCCTTTTGTTCAGGCATTTCTAGTACTGGCTCTCCAATAGGCCAACACATAACTTGCCTTTTTTCTGGCATTTTTGGACACTGGCTCTCCTGTAGGCCAACCTCTTTAATGTTTCTGCACAGGCACTGATGGCTCTCCTGTAGGCAACCCTTGTGCCTGTTCCAAGGCACCTCCTGTGCTATACTTCATTGGCCAACACCGACTTAAATCCTCCTGTGAGGGGTTCTTTACAAATCATCTGCCCCATAAGGAGTTATAAAGTTTTTGACCCTTGCAGTGTAATACTCTTTCCTGCCTGAGGAGGGCATACCTCCGGGTCTGACTCATCCGAGTCTACAGGTCGGGCCGATTTTTTTTTTCTTTTTTCTCAGCCTTGCGCCCGCCCGCGGCGGTTTAACGCACATTCGACCACAATGGGAGTTAATGGCTTCGCTGCCACTGACTCCCCTTACTGACGCCCGCTACCCTTAGGATCTGGGGTTTTACTACGGTGCGTCCCTGGCCGCCTCTCCTTCCCATTTCTCCATAATAAACTTGAGTGGAGCTCCACCAACAAGTCTAAACGGGAAGGAAACGCTCCTGTAAGTGAAAAGTAACCCACTTACCTTCTGACTTTTGTTTTACTCACCGGCTGGAGGAGCTCCTGCTCCTCCACACACGGTCATGAACGCTATGCGTCTGATCGATAATGACGCGTATGTGGCTGGACGGGGTCTTCTTCACGTAGTCACTCACGTGACTCCAAAGTAAAATTAAAAGTGAAAATCACCTTCTGATACATGCAGGGAATAAAGGTAGATAATATAAAATATAATATAACATACAAAGATAAGATAAAAGTTGTATTAATCATAACAATACATATTATTAATCATGGGTTGAACACAACAGCAGAATTTCAAAGATAATACATCAAAAAAGTATTGTATAGTTCAGTTCATAATTTCAGAGAATCACGAAGGTCATATTTTCATACTGCACACTTCAATTTTGATTACTTGCAGTTACTACTTAATGTTTATATCAAGTCTCTTAAAGCCAGTTTATCTACTTGCTACAATAGGTATAACTATTGTTTTCAAACGCTATTATATCTGTGATATGTTGAGATACAGCAGGTAATCAATCGGATGCATCCTATTCTTAGTTTCAGTGCAACCCAACTTTGCCAAGACCAGTGGAAAGCACAAGCATGGTCAACTTTAGTCCAGCAATTTGAGCATGATGGAGGAGAGTCATGTATTTTCTTAATTTTCTATCTATACAATGGTCACCCTCAGAGTAACAGATTGCCAGTTTTAGCTGCAATCGGTCGCAGACTGCCAAATTCTCAGCACAATACAAGCAACAGCATTTCATAATCTGAACTTCGGCCAAATATTCAGGGTATGTCAGATCACTCTCAGTCTCTTGAAAAGCACCAACTGTCTTTAATAAATCATTTATATCAAATTATATTGAATTTATATCACAGCTCAGGAAACACACTTGTTCTAATTAGTATGTGTTAGTCTTTCTTTTCCACAATGACCTGCTCCAAACAGCACCTCTGCTCAATGAACTGTCTATTAGACAAGCTATTTAGACCTATTGTATTGGTACACCCCACAATCCATCAAGTGAGAATTTTGCTCTGATTCTTCATAGTTCCTGTAAACATTATATGGAATATACAGTGAGTAATGAAAACCAAATGTTATACAACAGGAGAAGCCCATTAATCTATTTAAATTTGAGCAATTTGATGGAGCACCTTTCTAGACATCAGATTGCTACAAAACAACTGACTAAGCATTTTGATGTAATTAATGTAGTCAGGCTTGTAAGTTACCCCTGGTGTGCAAGGAGTGGATTTGAATGATAACGTAGAATTCGTACGAACATGTGATCAATGGTCGGTGTAGACTCCATGGGCTGCAGGGTCTTATCCAATGCCGTATCTTTCATTCAATCAAGCAAGCATATTTGATTGTAATATGGATTGGGTTTGAAACTGATACACCTTGGTTAAAAAGATTATTTTTAATGATGGCTAACTGCATTGATACTTACTTACTTACTGCCTATTATGCCTCCTGGCATGTAGGGCAGCAATGAAGGTCCTCCACTCCTTGTTGATTCCTTCAGTTGCTGTTTCTGTACCATATGTGTTTTACGAGACAAGGTTGTTAGCCCTGTGCTCAATCTCCAACCTGCAGGATCAGAGGATCACTCTTCGTCTCGCCTCTACCCTTTGACCTGTCCAGCATGGGAGACCCTAACAGGAGACGAATCTCCCGCTGGCATAGCTCTAAGGGTCACTGAGACACACAAGCTCCCCGACCATGACAAGGTTGCAATCCAACGGGGAGAACTGCATCGGTATAAGCAAACTAAATTAATTCGTAAAATTAGATTAAAAGATTTGCCAGTCCATAAACAATGACATTATTTAAAACTATCAATCAAAATATTTGATAAATGAACAGAGAAAATTAAATCTGCTTGGAAAGAATAACTCCGCTCTGGTTAAATTTGAGAAGGATGGTATTGGTTTTGAGAAATGTCCAATTATACCAAAAATTGGGAGAATTTTAGAAACTATTAATGGACAAAAACCTTAAATAATATGGAGCAAATGAAATGAAAAATTTACCTAAAATAGCAAGAAAATCAAAGAAAGCATAAGGTAAGTAGCAAATGTAAATATGTACCTTTAGAGACTGAGGCATGAAAAATTAAGACTTGAAATGAGGAACTAGCAGATGTATTATAATGTAGAAACTATAAAGAATTTGCTGAAAACTTTGCAGAATCATGGGTCCGATAAGGATAATAAAAATAAAATAGTCTGCATTGGGAAAAGAAACAAGTAGAAAAATGCAAGTGAGGAAAAACCAACAAATTCTTTGGACCACATGGGCAATATCCCATCATCCTAAGGCATTGAATACAAAGGCTATTGGTGCATTCATAATGATCTTCAAACATCCCAATGTTGGAATTTGTTTCAAGTGATTGGTAAGTAACTAATGTGAAAATAATTTTCAAGAAAGAAAAGTGAGATAAAAGGGGGAATAAGAAATCAATTGGCCTGAATAGTTAGGAAAGTATTATAGTGTATTAAAATATTATTGTAAATACTAATTATAAATACTAATTGTTTGACACAGTTAATGGAATTAATCAACCTGGAAGGTAAAAAACAACTGCTGGATAAAATGAAACAGGTAAATATCATGTATCTAGATTTTCCAAAATCATTTAATAATGAACTACATAAAAGATTGCCACATAAAATGTGACCACACGGGATTGGTGGTAATATAGTAACATCAAGAAAGAATTGGTTAAAGGGCAGAAACCAGATAATTGGAAAAAATGAGAATGATTTTCAAATTAGCAGGTTACTATAAGTGGATTGATGTAGAATTGATGCTGGAACCTCAACTATTAGCAATCTTCACTACAGGGAGAAGGGGTCGACTGTTTCCACATTTAGTGATGGTGGAAAGTTTAACAAGAAAATGAACTTTGAGATAAGTGTAAAGATTCTACAAAGCAATAACAACTGGATAGGTGAGTGAGTGATATACACATTTATCTGAACTAATTGTTGTACAAAACATTAGCAGTTAATATGCAGGGGTACCAAGTAATTGGAATGACAAATAATATTTTGGACATTATTGAAAATATATTACAGTAAAAGTATAAGGAATGGTAGTTACAAATCAAACAGAAATCACATATGAAATTTTGAAATTATTCTTGGGAAAAATGAGGCTAGATTGAGTAGGGCTGATAAATCCTGGGAATTATAAGAATGAGAGGTCTTAGATTTTGTGATTGATTTATTGACTAGATGTTCAAGCTGTTTCCTTGTAAGTGTCTAGGAACAAGTTCAAGTTCACATTTATTGTCACGTACCAATTAAGGTACAGTGAAATTTGAGTTACCATGCAGCCATACAATCAAAGAGAACACAATACACAATAGAATTTAACATAAACATCCACCACAATGGAATCAACATTCTTCACTGTGATGGAAGGCAATCATTTTCAGTCAATCTTCCTCCTTTGTTCACCGTGGTCGGGGCCATGAACCCTCCGTAGTCACCGCTACGGACGGCCCGATGTATAAGCCCTCTCGTCGGGAAGATCGAAACTCCAACGTTGGGTTGGATCAGAACACATGCTCCGCGGCTTGGAGTTCCCGAATCAGCCACTTTCTTACCGTAAACCATGGGTTCACGATGTTATAAGCTGCAGACCGGTGGTTGGAGCACTTCTTCTGGTGATCCCGGCAAGGGATCCCAGGGATCCCAGGCTCTGCAATTGTATATTGATTACTTTACTTACTAACCAATGTAGTGCTTTATTTTTATAAGCTCCGCCTACTACCACACCTTTCATATTATCGCAACCCGACATGCGCTGCCAGTCAGTACTGCTGCATGGTAGGAGTAACATGTTGTAGTGTGTTGTATATGTTACTCAATAAATATTGTTATACCAGATCTGTGAGTATGTGTGATTTACCCAACATGGTGTCAGAAGTGGGATCTGCCCGAACGAGCTTTTGGCATCCAGAACAGAAAACACAGAGGCACTGCCTAGCTGAGCAGCAACTTCCTCCACCGTATGCATCGTATTTGGGCTGGTTCGAAATCGACCTGCTCAACCTGAGAAACATCACCCATGACCCAATACTGGGGTCTCCTGCTCAATGCGTGATGTCCCGACAGACCCGTGCTGCACAGCCTGTGACCCAACAACTGCTGCACCCACAGGTTCATTCACTGCTTGCCATCCAGAAACAACTCCAACTGAAATGCGATACCCAAAAGCACTTTTTTGATGTCCAGCAAACCACTTACTCTATCCAGTGGCCAAGTCATTTGCCTTAAAAAAAAAACAAGGGCTATGGCCGTTTGGGTTTGATCCACAGTCCCGCAAAAGAGCCGCGCTCATACCTGGTGAGTGCCGACGGAGGGATCTACAGATGCAACCATCAACATCTCCTTCCTGTGAAGGAACCACATCCTGCTGTCTTGTATCCTGATGCAACGCATCCGATCTACCCATCTGCTGACGGACTTTCTCTTCCCTCACGACCTGCAGCTGCAGACCAACAATTGGTTGTGTCTCCAGCTCCCTCACTACCATGCTCGGTGCCCTGCTCGCCTGCCTCACTGTGTTTGTCCCCCTGGTCACTAGTGCACCCGCCGCACGGGACCCCGACATTCTTGCCGGTGAAGGGAGGAGATGCGGATCTGTACCATACGCATGCAGGACGGGTTTGTAGGCCACCCCTTAGATATGGGGACTTTGTTTGAACCATCTGTACTTCCCTGTATGCGCTATTAGCATTTTGGTTACATTATTAATCAGTCAGCACCTGGTAACGTGCTTATACATACAGTATATATCACTTTATTATAGATGTGTTTCACTTCTCATTCTTACAAGGAAAGATGTAGATTGGTTACTTTACTTACTAACCAATGTAGTGCTTTATTATTATAAGCTCTGCCTACGACCACACCATTCATATTATCGCTACCTGACATGCACTGCCAGTCATACTGTTGCATGGTAGGAGTAACATGTTGTAGTGTGTTGTATATGTTACTCAATAACTATTGTTAAACCAGATGTGTGAGTATGTGTGATTTACTCCACAGTGGTGGAAAGTCCACGCCACGCCCGCCGCTAGAAGCTCCTCAGACTCTTCATGATGTTATAGTTCACAAGCCAGCAGTCGGAGCACTTCTTCTGGTGATCCCCGGCAAGGGATCACCCCGCTCCACGATGTTAAAGTCCCGCCGTGCCTGCTGCTGAAGCTCTGGGCCGGTCTCCGAGAAAGGCTGCACCAATCCAGTTGTTAGGACACGAGGGGGCAAAGATGCGACAAAGAGAAAAGTCGCATTTCCGTAGAGGTAAGTGACTGAAAACGGTTTCCCCTATTTTAGATTTCCCACACTAAAACATACATTTAGACATACTAAAGAACAAAAAAAGCCGAAAGGCCGAACACGCTGCTGGCGAGGTTATCGGTCGCGGTGCCACCCGATGACGTGGGGCATTAATGTGTGAACCTCTTATAATTGGGATGGAATTACATTTCTTCACATAGGACGGCAGTGTGGCGCAGCGGTAGAGTTGCTCCCTTACAGCACTTTCAGCGCCAGAGGCCCGGGTTCAATCTCAACTACGGGAGCTGTCTGTACAGAGTTAGTATATTCTCTCTGTGGGTTTTCTCCAAGATCTTCGGTTTCCTCCCACACTCCAAAGACATACAGGTTTGTAGGTTATTTGGCTTTCTATAAATATAGCTTGTCCCTAGTGTGTGTAGGATAGTGTTAATGTGTGGGGATAGCTGGCCGGCGCAGACTCAGTGGGGCAAGGCCAGCGTGTTTCTGCATTGTAGCTCTAAACTAAAGTATCAGAAATCTCTGGAAATCATGCAGCCAAAGCTTTTCATTGTACCTAGGCAAATATGACAATAAACTAAACTGAAACTGAAATTTCTTCCCCAGCAGAGTGTGCCGCTTAATCATTGTTCATATTCAAAGCTGAGACATAGATTCTTCATTGTTAAGGGAATCTAATGATATGAAAGTTTGATGTTAATATTGGAGATAATGTTAAGGATTGGCCATGACCTTATTGAATGTCTGACTGGGTTTGAGAGATTAACTGGCTTTGCACTTATTTCTTGTGTGCTTATGTTCTTTCTATCAGCAGTTGGATAATAACTAGGTGTTCTGTTTCAGTGCTGCTTAAGTTCAACACAATTATTGACCTAGACACAGGTGAGAATTCTATTGTTCCTGCAAAATAATGCCGCAAGTTACTTTATATCCATTGGAGATTATAAAATATGTAACACATTGTCTGAAAGATACACTCGAACAGTGCAACACTCCTTGAATGTCAGTCTAGACTTAGTGTCCATCTCTGAATCCACAACTCTCTGAATCAGAGGCTACATCTAATCCTGAAGATTGGAATCTCCATAGGTTCCATGGTATGAATGTGATAAATCACAAGGAGATGTTTATTAATGATTCCAATGGTTATCCAACAACAAAATCACTCATGCCGTGTAAGACTCACAATTCTTATTAGTTTGGACATTAGAATAACATGTACAGCTGTCGTAAAGCTTAGATTTCCCACAGCGTAAGATTTCTGGTTTACGCATTGTTTGTTCCACCAATCACATATACAGGGGCCAGCTGGATTGCAGTACAGAACATTGGCATCTTAAGTCTCCTTATTCACCAAGGATTCTTTGTGCATGCCTCAGATTACAATGACCCATATTCTGTAGAATGTTCATCTGATGTTTCATTAGCAAGTTACCATCACATTGCTGTGTTCTATTTCAACTGACCTATTATAGTGACTGCAAAATTGTTAATCCAAAATCAAACTGTATTAACTTCAGAAATTGAAATATTCAGCAACACTTTAACTTTAAAGTAGTATTGTTTTGCCTTGTTATAGGATAGAATAAGTTTAGACATCAGAATAAACTAAAATTGGCTGTTATATTTTGTGAATCAATCCACTTTCGCCCAATTGAAAGCCTTTGTCACCACTAATTTTCCATATGTTTCCTTCCGTTTGTACATTCTGTCACCTAAATAAAAATGATAATGCTTCAAATTCTCATTTATTTTCATGGTAATACTTTTGTCAGAATGTTAAAATAGGAAATGAGTAAAAGTAAAATGTTTCTTAACATGCTCAAGGTAAAACAAGATACTTCAGATTCAGTTTATCAATTTTGAAGTTCAGGTGATGTTGCTTTTGATGAACAACACTAACTTCAGGTCATGAACCAATCCAGGATATGTATGAAGACTCAACATTATTTGCGCTGATTTTTTTAAGCTTGGTTGTATTATTGCACAGACTACAATGGACACTGGGAAGGTCCAGCAACTGAATGACATTGATTTGTATTTATATACCCAGAGATATTTCAGTGGAACAATTTATAGAGCACGATTTGAAACAAAATACATGGGAAATATTATTGCAGGTGATCAAGCAAATAGGTTTTTATTGTGAATTAAAATATGTTAAAGATTCAAATGCTTGAACTTGTCTTGCTGAGAGAACAGAATATATGGTTGACCTGAGTTAAGATTCTAAATAATCCTGATTGAAACTGATGCTAAAAATCACATTACATCCATAGAAATATGAAATTCACATAATAACTATTTGAAACCCAGCTGAGTGGTGAGGGAAGGATCTATGATGTAAACATGCTCCTGCTGTGAAAATACTGCACCAAACATTGTGCAGAGATGTTATCGCCATTGCAATTCCAAATTCTGAGCTACTTAGAAGGGTCTCGACCCGAAACTTCACACATTTCTTCTCTCCAGAGATGCTGTGTGTCCCGCTGAATTACTTTGTGTCTATCTGTGAATTCTTAATGTTCAGCTTGCCTGCTGCAGGAGGTTTACAGAATGGTATGGTGACAATTCTGACAATGTTGAGTGAGTGAATGGTGACATTGATTAGCACATACTGTGGTGTCCATGTAGCACAGATTATGCCATAAATGTTACAAACCTGGCAACCTTTAGATTAGTTTATTGTAAAATGCTACACTTGTCGCTTCCCCTTGACTCCATCCAAGGACCCAAGCAGTCTTTCCAGGTGCAGCAGAGGTTCACCTGCACCTCCTTAAATCTCATCTATTGCATCTGCTGCTCTAGGTGTCAGCTGATCTACATCAGTGAGACCAAGCGTAGGCTTGGCGATCGCTTCGCCCAACACCTCCGCTTGGTTCGCAATAACCAACCTGATCTCCCGGTGGCTCAGCACTTCAACTCCCCTTCCCATTCCAAATTCGACCTTTCTGTCCTGGGCCTCCTCCATGGCCAGAGTGAGGCCCACCGTAAATTGGAGGAGCAGCCCCTCATATTTCGCTTGGGTAGTTTACACCCCAGCGGTATGAACATTGACTTCTCTAATTTCAGGTAGTCCTTGTTTTCTCCTTCTTTCCCCTCCCCTTCCCAGCTCCCCCCAGATTATTATCTCAATGGGGTTAGGTTAGGTAAGGGGGAGGTACAGCGAGACCTGGGTGTTCATGCAATGAAAGTTGCTGTGCAGGTACAGCAGGCAGTGAAGAAAGCTAATGGAATGTTGGCCTTCATAACAAGAGGATTTCAGTACAGGAGTAGAGAGGTTCTTCTGCAGTTGTATAGGGCTCTGGTGAGACCACATCTGGAGTATTACGTACAGTTTTGGTCTTCTAATTTGAGGAAGGACATCCTTGTGATTGAGGCAGTGGAGCGTAGGTTCACGAGATTGATCCCTGGGGTGGCGGGACTGTCATATGAGGAAAGATTGAAAAGACTAGGCTTGTATTCACTGGAGTTTAGAAGGATGAGGTGGGGTCTTATAGAAACATATAAAATTATTAAAGGACTGGACAAGCTAGATGCAGGAAAAATGTTTCCAATGTTGGACGAGTCCAGAACCAGGGGCCACAGTCTTAGAATAAAGGGGAGGTCATTTAAGACTGAGGTGAGAAAATCTTTTTCACCCAGAGTGTTGTGAATTTGTGGAATTCCCTGTCACAGAGGGCAGTGGAGGCCAAATCACTGGATGGATTTAAGAGAGAGTTAGATAGGGCTCTAGGGGCTCGTGGAATCAAGGGATATGGGGAGAAGGCAGGCACGGGTTATTGATTGGGGTTGATCAGCCATGATCGCAATGAATTGCGGTGCTGGCTCGAAGGGCCGAATGGCCTTCTCCTGCACCTATTTTCTATGTTTCTATGTCTATGTTTTTATGTTTCTCCCATAGCCCACTGTCTCCGCCTCTTCCTTTCTTCTTCCCGCCCCCTCCATCCCCACATCAGTCTGAAGAAGGGTCTCGAACCAAAACGTCGCCCATTTCCTTCGCTCCATAGAAGCTGCCTCACCCGCTGAGTTTCTCCAGCATTTTTGTCTACCTTTGATTTTCCAGCATCTGCAGTTCCTTCTTAAACAATATCAATCTTGATATACACACGAGATATCAAACACAAATGAAATTTTCTTGTTCAAAATTATATTCTTGAACCATAATCATGATAGTTTCAGAACACTGGGAAGTTTTTCTCTACTTTGATAGTTACTTGTAAATATGAGTGATGGACAGACATGTCCTAAACTCTTACCTCATAAAACAATGCCGAGGGGTCTGAACATGGAGCATGAGGTCAATGATTTATGCATGACAACAGCAGTGGTTGTTTTATGTTTTGTGCTGTCAGTGCAAATAGACTTGACATTTGCAATATTGGTAGTCTACATGCCTGATTGCAGCACAGCCAGTTCTTGAGGCAAAATGTGCCCCCAGCTTCCCTGCTGACTTGACGTTTGATGTGTTGAAATGCTATATGCCCTTTTGTGAGCTTGAGATCACTCAGCACTAGGGGGAAGCATATGTCAATTCTTTTGTTATTGAAGAGTCACCCAGAAACGAAGCAAAGGCATTCATATAATTCCTGACAAGCCATTCAACATGAATTTATCATGGATATATGGGCAGCAATTGAAACAACCAAGCTATGAATAAACTTTGTTAATTCATACATACAGTAATTCTTATATTACACTAAAGCAATTTGACAAATGTATAGAAAGTTTGAGTAATAGATAGATACACATGCAGATAGACAGATTAATGAACAATAGACGTCAGAGAGGAATGTACGACAAAAAAACACAAGACATATGATTCAGCTATTGAAATCCATGTTTAGGTTTTCCTTTTAGGTATTGGTATTAGTTTGTTACTGTCACGTGTTCTGAGATATAATGAAAATTGTTGTTTTGCTGGCTTTCCAGACCATACCATAATAAATACCATAATAAAATCATACCATAATACATCAGACCAAATCATACCATAACAAAATCATCAGGAAGTGCAAAAGAGAAAGTAAGCAGTGTGCAGAATATAATGTTACAGCTACAGAGAAAGTGCAAGGATAGCAAAGAAGTTGATTAGAAGATCGGGAATTCATGCATCCTTGCATGCAAGACGTCAAAGGCTAAGGTTGGATACCTAATCTTCCAATCAATTTTATTTGAAGATCTTAGTCCATTCAAGTCCAATAACAGCAGTCAAGAAGCTGTTAATTTAACTGGTGGTACCTGCTTTGAGGTTTTATGTACATTCTGCCCTTTGGAAGGATAGGGAAGAGTGGCGAAAATGTGAGTGGTCCTTGATTATGTTGGTTGCTTTTCCGAGGCAGCATGAAATATTAATGAATCAATGGGGGTGGGGCTGGTGTGCATCATGGACTGGACTACATTTGCAACTCAGCAATTTTTTGGCACCTTGGACAAAGTAGTTGCTATACCAAGTTCTCATACATCCAAATAGGAAGTTTTCTATTGTGCACCCAAAGAAATTGGCAAGATCCAATGGAGACATACCATATTTCCTTAACCTTCTGAAAAAGTAAAGGTGGTGTGCTTTCTTGGCCATAGTGTTAATATGGTTTAACGATGACAAATTAATTTCCATGTAAGAACATGAATCTCTCCACCAACTCCATTTCAGTATCATTGATACAGACTAGTGTATGTACTCCATCCTCTTTTTACAGTGGATGACTAGATCCTCCATTTTGCTGACAATGAGGGAGAAATTATTGTCTTTAAACTACTCAGTTCTTTACAGTAAACCCTTGTTATTGTGGACCTCTTTATTACGGAAATATAAGGGAAGATGCAGTGCCAACATTACCCTGATGAACCAGCTCCCCTAGAATCAATTTCCCCAAGATAACACTGGAGAGGAAATAGAATATTGGGACCAGACCAATGTTACGCTTCTCTCATACTAATCCATTCTCACAATCCTGATTAGCAAGTCTGTCCAGATTTAAGGGACAAGTTTGCCAGAACCCTATCCCTGGGCCAATCGAAGTAGTGTACCAAGACAAAACAGTAAAACATACAGTCGTAATAACCACTTAAAATATTGCAAGAAAAGAGTCACTGGAAAATATCCCAGAACTATGGATAAATAACAACAATAACGCGTTTCAATGTCAGCAAAATGGTAAAATCGGATGCTTGCTCTAACTGTGGTCAGCTAGGCCACTGGAGTAGGGAATGTCCATAGCGAAGACAAAAGAGACCTACGTGGGTTTTCTCCGAGGTTTTCGGTTTCCTCCCACACTACACAGACGTACAGGTTTGTAGGTTAATTAGATTGGTTTAAATGTAAATCCTCCTCACAGCTAACACTGCCCCCCAGCTTCGTGTCATCCGCAAACTTGGAGATGTTCCATTCAATTCCCTCGTCCAAATCATTAATATATATTGTAAATAGCTGGGGTCCCATCACTGAGCCTTGCGGTACCCCACTAGTCACTGCCTGCCATTCTGAAAAGGACCCGTTTACTCCTACTCTTTGCTTCCTGTCTGCAAGCCTGTTCTCTATCCACATCAATACTGAATCCTCAATACCGTGTGCTTTAAGTATGTATACTAATCTCTTATGTGGGACCTTGTCGAAAGCCTTCTGAAAGTCCAGATATAACACATCCACTGGTTCTCCCTTATCCACTCTAGTAGTTACATCCTCGAAAAATTCTATAAGGTTCGTCAGACATGATTTACCTTTCGTAAATCCATGCTGACTTTGTCCAATGATTTCACCACTTTCCAAATGTGCTCCTATCCCATCTTTAATAACTGATCTAGCAGTTTCCCCATTACCGATGTTAGACTAACTGGTCTGTAATTCCCCGTTTTCTCTCTCCCTCCCTTTTTAAAAAGCGGGGTTACATTAGCTACCCTCCAATCCTCAGGAACTACTCTAGAATCTAAGGAGTCTTGAAAAATTATCACTAATGCATCCACTATTTCTGGGGCTACTTCCTTAAGTACTCTGGGATTCTGGCCCTGGGGATTTATCAGCCTTTAATCCATTCAATTTACCTAACACCACTTCCTGGCTAACCTGGATTTCACTCAGTTCCTCCATCTCATTTGACCTGCGGTCCCCTGCTATTTCCAGCATATTATTTATGTCTTCCTTAGTGAAGACAGAACCAAAGTAGTTATTCAATTGGTCTGCCATGTCCTTGTTCCCCATGATCAATTCACCTGTTTCTGACTGCAAGGGACCTACATTTGTTTTAACTAATCTTTTTCCCTTCACATATCTATAAAAACTTTTGCAGTCAGTTTTTATGTTCCCTACCAGTTTTTTTCATAATCTATTTTCCCTTTCCTAATTAAGCCCTTCGTCCTCCTCTGCTGGACTCTGAATTTCTCCCAGTCCTCAGGTAGGCTGCTTTTTCTGGCTAATTTGTATGCTTAATCTTTTGTTTTGATGCTATCCCTGATTTCCCTTGTTATCCACGGATGCACTACCTTCCCTGATTTATTCTTTTGCCAAACTGGGATGAACAATTGTTGTAGTTCATCCATGCAGTCTTTAAATGCCTTCCATTGCATATCCACCGTCAACCCTTTAAGAATCAATTGCCAGTCTATCTTGGCCAATTCACGTCTCATACCCTCAAAGTTACCTTTCTTTAAGTTCAGGACTCTTGTTTCCGAATTAACAATGTCACTCTCCATCCTAATGAAGAACTCAACCATAATATGGTCACTCTTGCCCAAGGGGCCACACACAACAAGACTGCTAACTAACCCTTCCTCATTACTCAATACCCAGTCTAGAATAGCCTGCTCTCTCTTTGGTTCCTCTACATGTTGGTTTAGAAAACTATCCCGCATACATTCCAAGAAATCCTCTTCCTCTGCACCCCTGCCAATTTGATTCACCCAATCTATATGTAGATTGAAGTCACCCATTATAACTGTTTGCCTTTGTTGCACGCATTTCTAATTTCCTGTTTGATGCCATCCCCAACTTCACTACTACTGCAAGGTGGCCTGTACACAACTCCACTAGCGTTTTCTGCCCCTTAGTGTTTCGCAGCCCTACCCATATCGAATCCACATCCTCCAAGCTAATGTCTTTCCTTTCTATTGCATTAATCTCCTCCCCTAACCAGCAACGTTACCCCACCTCCTTTTCCTTTCTGTCTATCCTGAATATTGAATATCCCTGGATGTTCAGCTCACAGCCTTGGTCACCCTGGAGCCATGTCTCTGTGATCCCAACTATATCATAATCATTAATAGCTATCTGCACATTCAACTAATCCACCTTATTACGAATGCTCCTTGCATTGAGACACATAGCCTTCAGGCTTGTTTTTACAACGTTCTTACCCCTTATACATTTATGTTGAAAAGTGGCCCTTTTTGATTTTTGCCCTGGATTTGTCTGCCTGCCACTTTTACTTTTCACCTTGCTACCTATTGCTTCTACCCTCATTTTACACCCCTCTGTCTCTCTGCTCACACATTTAAGAACCCCACCACCTCTTATTCTCTGTTTATTATTGTTTTCTTCTTTTCCCCCCTACATGTTGGGTCTGAGTGCTTCCCTTCTCTGCCTCCTGCCTCACACACTGTCTAATAGCTTTCTCTATTTGAGTCCCTCCCCCCCAACCGTTCTAGTTTAAAGTCTCCCCAGTAGCCTTTGTAAATCTCCCCGCCAGGATATTGGTCCCCCTCGGGTTCAAGTGCAACCCGTCCCTTTTTGTACAAGTCACACCTTCCACAAAAGCGGTCCCAATGATCCAGAAACTTGAATCCCTGCCCACTGCACCAGTCCTTCAGCCATGCATTTATCCTCCACCTCGCTCCATTCCTACTCACACTGTCGCGTGGCACAGGCCATAATCCTGAGATTTATACCTTTGCGGTCCTTCTCCTTAACTCTCCTCCTAACTCCCTAAATTCTCCTTTCAGGACCTCTTCTATTTTTCTACCTATGTCATTGGTACCTATATGTACCACAACCTCGGGCTCCTCTCCCTCCCATTTCAGGATATCTTGGACACGTTCAGACACATCCCATACCCTGGCACCAGGGAGGCAAACTACCATCCGGGTCTCCTGACTGCATCCACAGAATCGCCTATCTGACCCCCTAACTATAGAGTCCCCTATTACTACTGCCCTCCTCTTCTTTTCCTTACCCTTCTGAGCAACAGGGCCGGTCTCTGTACTGGAGGCCCGGCCGCTGTTGCTACCCCCAGGTAGGCTGACCCCCCCAACAATACTCAAACAGGAGTACTTATTGCCAAGGTGTACAGCCACCGGGTTACTCTCTAGTCCCTGCCTCTGCCCCTTGCCTCTTTTAACCGTGACCCACTTGTCTGCCTCCTGTGGTCTTGGAGTGACCACCTCTCTGTAACTCCTCTCTATTGACCTCCTCGCTCTCCCTGACCAGACGGAGGTCATCGAGCTCCTGCTCCAGGTTCCTAATACGGTCCCTTAGGAGGCCCATCTCGATGCACCTGGCGCAGATGTGGACGTCTGGAACGCTATCAGACTCCTTGACCTCCCACATCTGACATCCAGAACAGTAAACTGCCCTGCCCCTCATACTCCCCCCTTACCCTGGATACAATACAAAGTACAATACAATACAATACAAACTGCTGGAAGAAATCAGCAGGGATCTGACTCCGAATCAGCTGCTCCCTCTTGTCTGCCTCCACCAATTAGCGGCTTCCTCAATATTCTTTACTATTCTAGGATTAACACTAATCAGCCCTCTCCATATTCACACAATGTTCTTTAATGTATATCTGATGATGGTTTCTCATATAAATTTCAGCTGGGTTCAGTCCAGATTTCCCTACAGGTGTGACTCTTATTTAAAGCAAACCCTGAAGAATGTTTCAATTCAACCAAATTCAGTCTCAGCCTTCAATTTAATATTTTAAGTTTCAGGGTCCGTCTCACCCTTCTCGTTCCACAGCTTGTGGTCGATAACACAATTCCATCCAATTCCTGTGGAACTCCCAGCTGTTCAAATTTAATCATCAAGTTCCATATATTGTCAATTTTATTATAAAGCCAATTAAGAATGCCAAATCTAGGGACAATTTCTTTACACCTTGATAATAGAAGCCGCGTTACTATCAAGGGGTTAGACAAATTTAGATCCATCGGTCAAATACATTGACTCTGATATCAATATCCATTCCCTTCTTCGGCCTTCTAATGCAATCAGACTTCTCCTCCAGTACCTCTTCCTTAGTATATTGAATAGGCTCTCAGTCAATAGGAGTACTTTCTTATAACTAGTTTCCTTTTACCACTGAGTAACTCTTTCTTAGTATGTTAACTTTGGTCTTCTCAAAGGGGAGTCCTTGCTATTCACATTTCCTCTTTCTTACTCTTTCAATGCCAACTCTCATGTTCCCTGAATAACTTCCATTTTACCAGATCTTCCCAAGTTCCATCCTTCACGGATGTTCTTTCAATAATCCTTCCCATCTTTGGCTGCCTGTCTGGGGATGAGACATTTAAAAAACAAGTTAACAATCAAATTTTAAATACTCCTAAGCCAGATCTCATAAGTCAGTTTCAAATCTCAAACTTTAAAGTCCTTCCAATTCTTCACCATACAATTTAGAGGTGAATTCAAAAATTGTCAATTTATTTCTAATGACTATAATATTGTTGCAAAGTAAGTGTCTTGCCCTCGAACCACAGAGGGAGTACTTCATTTTCAAAACTAAATTCAATTCTTCAATTCGGACCCTTCTTTAGAAAATGTTGGAGGTTGTTCTTTTCTTTTCCCTCATGGTGTAACTATATGGTATGGTAAAGTTGGGCACTAGCGTAGGTATCTTCTTCTTCCTCGATGTTAGTTTCAAAGGAGTGGGAATACCATGGAGCAGCCTTCTCTATGTGTTAACCTCTCCAGATGTATCTTAAAGGGACAGGACAGCATCATTTCTTCTTTGTTGTTGGTCTTTGTCTCTGGGAAGCTACCTGGATGGAGATAATAACTACACATCCTACCTGAGCTGTGTCTTCTGCCCGTTCTTAAGGGTCCACATACTCTTTACCTCACTCCCCAGATAGTGGCATTGTAGGGTTATACTGTCCTGCAGGCACAACAACTTTGTAACAAGTTAGTACAATAGCTCCTTTTCCCTCGTCCCATACCTCCTGCGCAATAAATTCATTTCTTCTTCTCCTAGTGGCAGTTTAGTTCTCTTTAGTTTCTTATTTTTTTACACCAGCTACTTTGTTTCTCTCTTCTCGTATTCCTTCCTTTTAGTGAGGTTTCTCAATCCCAATCAGCTTCTTTGTAACTCTCTTCCTGGGATTTGGAAGGGGCGGTTCTTATAATGTATTATTATTCTCCTTGGGCTGTATGAGGATACCCTCAGATTTCATCGTTTTACTTTGTACCAGTTGGCAGATCAGGGCTATCAGAATGGATTGGGTGGCCAGAATGTCCCTGCCCTCTGATCCTCTGGCCAGTGTTCTCTTCCTTTATCTTCAGGGTTCCAAGTTCCCTGTAACCTCTAGAGATCCACTGACTTCTTAGACCCCGTGGCCCTCTTCTTTGACCCCTTCCCCCTCGGTGTTCCCTCATAGGGCAAGATTTGCTCCAATGTCCCATTTCCCACAGATGTAACATTGATCGGGCCTCGCAGCTCTATAGCCTCTCCAACCAAATGGAGGGAAAGTCGGCTCTTGGATTGGCATGTCCCCAAGGTAATCAGGAGGGATCCATGCTTTAAATTCTTCCTCCTCCTTCGATGTTACTTCCTGTTTATGGATTCTTAGTACTGGTCTCTGGAAGGATTTAGCTGCCGTTGAACCAGGTTGCACTGGTACGGGGGCGTCTGTAGCCAGGGGGTAATCTGCACCTACTGCGGGATCTACTTCTAAAGGCAGAGTAGGCAGCTTCCTACTAGGGATTTGCATACAGGGAATCTGCTCCATATCCATAATATCGGGGATTTGTTCTGATCTTATAATTATAGTGATATCATGATCAGCTATTTCATAGCCCCCTACTGTCTCACCCTCAGAGAAACTGCTCTTCTGCTACCAGATTCTCTATACTTTAGGAAGGATTCCTTCACTTCTCCACTTGCTTTCCCAATTAATTTTGGCACCCACTTCGGAGGAACCTTCATTCTAGCTCCTTGATCCCCCACACTATCTCCTGCTGGTGAAGCAATCGTCGGAGCTAGGCAGTCCTCTCCCAATTTCTCCGATTTAAATTTAGGGGTTGGAGTCGAGGATACTGCTGACTCCACCTGAGCGCCCTGTTCGCAAACATGCACAAACTCCAAAGTTCTATATACACAGAATTCGAATTCTACCGTACGGGCAGAACCTCAGTATGAAGTCCTGTATTTAGGTCTTTGATTCTGCAAATTTAAGTACACTCTGTTCAATCAGTTTTGGTGCATACCACTCAACGTACACGGGCTCAAATTCAAATTTACTTGCCCAATGAAATCTCGAATGGGACTAGAGTATTCCCAGCCAATCTATACTCTAGCCATCGAGCCCAGTGCCTTTACGAGAGTCCTCCTCCGTCACTCCAGGGAGGGATTCGGATATCTTCCCACAGGCGTGGTCTCTAACCAATCTAAGTTTTACCTGCTCAAAAGTATTTACTTCTCACCTGCTTGTCACCGGGTGTCAGCGTCTAGCCTCTTCACACTGTCAGTCGATGCCGAGTTTCGGAATGCACATTTCCAATTAGAGCTTCCAGCAATGACAGGTCAAATGCTTCACCGCTTAGCACGTAAACGAGACTTGTTTTCAATATCCCGCCAATTGGATACCAAATCTGGGTAGGGCTTTTAACCCATTGAATTTATGGCTTTTGCCAGCAGCTGCTGCTACCAACTACGACCAAGTTTTGTGCCTCTAACCCAGGAAAGGGCCTCTAACCCCACCCTGGTTTTCTGGGCCCCTAACCCAAAGGAGTGCTATCACCCCCCATGCTTGCTAGACTCTGTTCTACGATCATGTTGGAACCTTTCCCAAGCCCACGAATGATCGATCTGCTCCAACTAATAAAGTGCCGAAAATCAATGCAAAAACTGCACCGTGGCGCCGATTTCTGCACTCGCAATCGAGACAGCTCAACACCCTTAATCGCAAACTTGTGGTTCGGGGTCGTTGAGATCCAGGATGAGGTCGCAATGTAAATAGCTTGTTCTAAGCTCCCCCCGGTCTAGTTACAGTCAATAAAATAATGAATCAAGCACTTGAGCAACTAAACTTTATTTTGGATAACACAACACAAATTCCCCTATACAATACCTAACCACCACTGGTTTGATCCTTGTATCTGCTTGGCCAACCTCTTCTAGCCTTGTGCAAGCAGATACACTCCAAATAGTCACGCAGTCCCAAGCGTTCTTCCAGAAGATCGATATCGGACCTCGTGGGAGCTACTTTTTATAGGTCCCTGAACCTTGAGGGGCCGAACCACATGGGGGTGGTCCCTATACAGTCCAATAACAAATTATCCATTAACACAGTACATGATAGACAGTTCCCTAACCAATAACACAGTAACTAATACAATGTTATCCGACAAAGTTTCTAGATGGAAGTTAACAGAGATGAAGTATGCACATGTGCCTAGAGATTCAGACAACCCAGACAAAGCTCAACATCTTAACCAATCAACAAATGTCCAAATAAGGCTTTGCAACATTATTTACACTATGAATATCTGGTTTGCATTGACCCAATCAGTTCCATGCAATTTACACCTTATTGTAAGAAGCTGCAGATGTCCCATTCATTCCCCTGCAGCTCTTATCTAGGCCACAGACAAACTGGCACCATTCAGCAGCTTGTCCCAGTTCTGCAGAAGCACAAATTTAACTTGACCAAAATGGCCTTGCAGCACACAAGCCTTTACTCCAATTTTTCATTTCTTCTCCCCACCTCCCCCCACCCCCCATCAGTCTGAAGAAGGGTTTTGGCCCGAAACGTTGCCTATTTCCTTCGCTCCATAGATGCTGCTGCACCCGCTGAGTTTCTCCAGCATTTTTGTGTACTCAATTTTAATGTCCTGGCCTGCTCCAATTAGGCCAGGATTAACATTTATATACACAATAAATAAACAGATATAGTGCAATAATAAATAATAGACTGAATAAGTTATTGTTCAGAGCTTATTTGATGTTGTGTTTAATAGCCTAATGGCTGTGGGAAAGAAGCTGTTCTTGAACCTGGATGTTGCAGATTTCAGGCTCCTGTTACTTCTTCCCGATTGCAATGATGAGATGATTGTGTGACCAGGATGGTGTGGGTCTTTGATGATATTGGCAGCCTTTTTGAGGCAGCGACTGCGATAGATACCTTCGATGGTGGGAAGGTCTGAGCTGCTGATGGACTGGGCAGTGGTCACAACTTTTGCAGTCTTTTCCGCTCCTGGACATTCAAGTTACCGTACCAGGCCACTATGCAGCCAGTCAGTATGCTCTCTACTGTGCACCTGTAAAAGTTTGAGAGAGTCCTCCTTGACATACCAACTCTCCTTATATTCTCAGGAAGTAGATGTGCTGATGTGCCTTATTTACAATTGCATTAGTGTGCTGGGACCAGGAAGATCTTTGGAAATATGCATGCCCAGGAATTTGAAGTTTTTGACCCTTACCACCATTGACCCGTTGATAAAAGCAGGATTGTGGGTTCCTATCCTACCACTTCCAAAGTCCACAATCAGTTCCTTGGTTTGCTGGTGTTGAGAGCCAGGTTGTTGTGCTGGCACCATTTGGTCAATCAGTCGATCTCACTTCTATACTCTGACTCATCACCATCTGTGATTCGTCCCACAACAGTGGTGTCGTCGGCAAACTTGATGATGGAGTTCGCACTATGTCTGGCTACACAACCATAAGTATAGAATGAGTACAACAGGGGGCTGAGCAGCATCCCTGAGGTGCTCCCGTGCTGATTGTTATCGAAGATTACATATTTCCACCAATACGGACAGACTGTGGTCTATGGATGAGGAAGTCAAGGATCTAATTGCAGAGGGATGCACAGAGACCATATCCGTGAGCTTGGTAACCAGCTTGGAGGGGATGATGGGATTAAACGCCAAGCTGTAGTATATGAACAACAGCCTGACGTACAAGTTTTTGTTGTCCAAGTGATCCAGAGCGGAGTGGAGAGCCAGTGAGATCCCATCCACCTTTGACCTGTTGTGGCGGTAAGCGAACTGCAATGGGTTGAGCTTGTCGAGGTAGGAGTTTATATGCGCCATAATCAGCCTCTCAAAGCACTTCATCACCACAGACGTTAGTGCCACTGGTCGATAGTCATTGAGGCACGTCCACCTTGCTCTTCTTGGGCACCGGTATTATTGATGCCCTTTAAAAGCAGGTGGGAACCTCAGACCTCAGAAGTGAGAGGTTGAAAATGTCAACAAAAACTCCAGCCAGTTGGTCTGCACAGGTTTCAGAACATGACCGGGTCCCAGGTACCATCAGGTCCAGGCACTACCTAAACTACAAAGTTGACCAATTTTCTGTGTGATAACATTTTCTTCCTAAATACTACTTTTACCCAATGTCCAAATAAAAGTAGTTGCTGCTCTTTATTACATTTGCCCCAACAAAATCCTTGAAGATTTTTAAAACTGCTAAATCTTTTTATTACATTCTCTTTACCAATGAAAGTCTATGCAAATCGATCAAACCTCTTTTTTTGATTAAATTATCTTCTGGAGAATATTGTCTGAGAATCTAAATATTGCATCTTTAGTTTTATAAGCCAAAGGAGATAGAGGCACAGGTGACAGTCCAAAATAAATATTTATGCATGTTATCAGAATCCCGAGGTTATGCATATTTGATTGAATAGTCTTGAGCTCCTTTCCGTCAAAAAGAGATTGGGACTGACCAATTATTCTGAAATTGTTCAATGCAAAAGGTGTAGGGAAAAATGTTGACTTGGTCTTACCTTATGAATATAATGACACTAATGGTAGCCATTCAGCCTGTTGTATCAGTTTTAAAGGTACAGTAAACCCTTGTTTTAATGAACTTCTATATAATGGATTTTGGCTATAGTGGACTAACCTACTGACAGCCGCCCATACCACACCCGGCTGGTGCCCCTCCCCTTGCGCTAGCAGTGCCGGCCACCCTGGCTGGATAACCTGCCAGCACTGCCGGCCCACACAGCTTCATCATCCACTTCCACGGTGCGCCTGTCACCGCCAATGCTGACCGTACCTGCACTCCGTTCCGTGGGATACGACTATTGACTCCACCGATCCTCACCTCAACAGGCCGGATCCGTCAATGCACCTCGATTCCAGGCCCAGTTTCGGACCAAGAGTCTGAAGAAGGGTCATGACCTGAAACGTCACCTATCCATATTCTCCAGAGATACTGTCTGACCTGCTGAGTTACTCCAGCACTTTGTGTCCTTTTGTGTATCGACCAGCAACTGCTGTTGTTTGTTTCTACCAATATACAATGATAATACCTTACTCGGTTATAACGGACAATCGGCAATAACAGACACCATCCCTCCCCATAATGGTCTGTTATAACGAGGGTTTACTGTACAGCACAGAAACAGACTGTTCAGCCCACTGGGTCCGTGTTGACCACCGATCATCTGTACACTAGTTTCTATCCTACACACTAGGAACAAGATCCAGAAGCTAATTAACCTTCAAACCTGCATGTCTTTGGAATGTGGGAGGAAACCGGAGCACCCGGTAAAAGCCCACTTGGTCCCAGGGAGAACGTACAAACTCTGTACAGACAGCATGAGTAGTCAGAATCGAACCCTGATATCTGGTGCTGTAAGGCAGCAATTCTACCACTATAACAATGTGCCACCCCAGATGCATCTTGGCTTGCAGAAAAGCTCTGTATCGCGCATCCAGACTCAACAGGAGGCAAAATGCTGTAGATGGTGCAGAACATCTTTGCAGGCACACTTCTCTGGAGAAGCCTGATGCTGTATTAGTTGCACTCTGCCTGCCTCATGGACTGCACTTTTTGAGAATATGGATGCATATATCTTCATATTCACAGACTCTTCTATTCCTGTGCTCTCCATTGCTTCACCTTTGAAGGAGGTGGAAAATCCCTGCATGCTTCCATTCTGGAGACTTTCCTTTTGGCCATTGCCTCTGCTAAAACATCTCAGAGCTGATTCTGTTGAGCATAAGGCAATGGCAGATTGGACAAACATTACCAGTGTTCACAACTGAAGTGATTTACTGCTTGTCTTACATTCTGGTGCTACTAATCCTTATCTCAACTTGTTCTGCTCCATCTACAACTGTTTTGTTCCCTGTTGGGAGCTCAAGCAGTAGCAACAATCTGATTGAGAACAATTTGACTCTACATGTTTCAAGGCAGATAACATCAGCAGTGTTCAAATCACTTCTCTGGATATGGTAGATATGCATATTTCCTGAACTCCTAGACTACATTTTTCTGTTTCAGCCACCAATTTGCTTCTACAAATTATTGCCCATTGTCCAATTATAATAGTGGAATGCTTTAAGTAAGCAGACAGAAGCTCAGTGGCCTTGCTCCATCTGTGATTATGTGATCCACGATTTTCCCATACCGTAGGATTCCCTAGTTCGTTGGTTTCTCCTGCTGAATTCACCCTCCACATGATCACATCCTGAAGGAAAAAGCACAACTGACATTGTTTTGCCCTATAAACTCAAATCAGCTGAGTATAACTCCTTTACATTTTATGGATTGTTTCCATACAAATTCCAATTCTCAAGGCCTTCTGTAAAAATTCTCAAGGCCTTCTGGATTTTCCAGCATGAGTGAATCTTTGTTTTGATGTAGATCTTTTGTTTCTTCATGCTTTTACAAATTTAGAAGCACATGATCTTCACTTCCACAGAAACAAATGCAGTAAATGCAATACGCATTGTGATGATCAAACAACGTTTGAGGTGAGAAAAACGAATTAAATGTTTCCAGTCAATAACCTACATCAGAAATTCAAAACCAACTAAACAATTCTGTTTTAAGTTTCAGAAAGGGGGTGGCATGGTAAGTCAGAGGAAATATCCCTGACAGAATGAAAAGTAAAGATGTCATAATGACCAATAATCGATGTAGCAGTTAGAGAGAGAGATGGTAAAAAAAACTAAGGATTAGGAAAAAATAGAGATCAGAATGTCAGGAATGTAGGGAACATTTTGGAACATGGCTATGATAGGACAAGCAAAGAGACAGAGTGCAAGAGTGGGTCAGAAGACTAGATAGAGGAAGGTGAAAGGTTAAAGAATCAGGGATGTGGACTCGGGGCTAGAAAACAGCATGAGAAGATCTGCCTGAGTGGCCTGGAAAACATTTTGCACGTCTTCGACGCCATTCTCCATCTATAATGCATGATATATTGCAGTGGGTGCACATGAATCCCAAAGATGTGTGGGGATTGCATTTAGGAAATGTATTCTATTGTCTCATCACATAAGCTTCACAGTTCCTAATACCTGTGTGAGGCTTTGATGCGAAGGGACTTAAAATGTGCGAGCACTATACAGGCATTATTACCAAAATATAAAAACATACAAAACAGGAGTAAGAGTAGGCCATTTACCCTCTGAAACTGCATCATTATATGATCATTAGAGAGCATTCAAATTCAATCCCCTGTTCCTGATTTTTCTTATATCTGTTTAGGCATAAGAACTATATCTAACTACATTCTGAATATATTTCATAATTTGGCCTAAGTGTTTTTGTGGTGGAATATTTTTCAGATTCCCAACTTTGCAGTTGAAGTAATGTCTCCTAATTTCATTTCTGGATAGCTTACCCCATTCTGATCCCTGGTTCCGCACATCCCCACCACAATGGTCATTCTTTCTGAATATAATCTCACCAGTCTCACCAAGATTTATGTTTCAATGTGGTCCCTTTTTATTTTTCAGAATTCTGCAGATATGAGCACATTTGTCCCAATCTCTCTTCATATATCAGTCCTGCCATCCCTTGAATCTCTGAGATGAAAATTGACTGCACTTCCTCCATAAACAATATCCCTTGACTACGTGCTGGCCATGCATGGTCATCTAGAACAGGGGTCTCCAAACTATGGCCACGAGACTTTATCTGGCCCGCAGCAAGCTCTTAACACATTCCGTGTGGCGAGCTATTTAGCGGGATCTGTGGTAGCGCGGGAACTTACACCTCAGTTTGCCGTAGGCTATCAAGTTGAGGGTTTGTGTGCAGTGGCTGACAGGTTACTGTTAGTTGTATGTGACTAATACCCTGAGGTACAGTGCTGCCGGAGCTCACTGGAGTGCAGCAATGGCACCTCTGTAACAAAAAAAGCCAAAATCAACAGCGGTTCCTTGGAGGGGCACTAGGACCCAGCAGAGTCAGACCACGTGCTGTCTGCATCGTGGAGGTTGTGGGCCTGGTGTTGAGCCTGGAGCTCTGATGAGGTGACAGTTCTGGCCCGCTGGTGGCCGGTGGAGAGGTGAGGGTTGGCTGAATCTTTGTTGGAGGCCCGTGGGGGGCTGGAGTAGAGATACGAGTCGGCGGCAGCAGCATCAGTGGCCCTGGGAAGACAGTGAAGGTCAGCGACAGTGGGTGAGTGGGTGGGTGAGTGTGTGAGTGAGTGAGTTGGTGGGTGGGTGAGTGTGTGCGTGCGTGTGTGCTTGTGCCCAGAGCTGCGAGAGAGTCAGGGCGAGTTGGTGCTGAGCCGTCACCTCGGAAAAAATACATGATTACCGTCTTTTTCTTTACTTGCTTGATAATTATATTTCATGATAAATATATAAAACTGACGTTTCTTTATTTTTCCCTACGGCCTGCAAAAATGGGCCAAATTTATAATGTGGCCCTGATGCTGAAATGTTTGGAGGCCCTTGAACTAGAACATAGGTTCTGTCACCTATGATACCCCAAGAGGATCAGTACTGGAAGGTCATACAGGTAACTAGGAAGGTTTTGTTGCTAAGCCAAACTTTGCGCACCAAATGGACATTATATAGCTCAATCATTCCTTACTTGGGACTTTGTCTCATTCACATCAAAACAATGAGCTCAACACACAGTTTGTGTTAATCCTTCCTTTTCCCTGTTATACTCACCGCCACTTTAAAGCATACTGGGTACCTTGACTAAATCCTTCATTTAATATAAGTCATTGAAATTCATCATGCTACCTGATCATAGAGAATATTCCTACTGATCCAGGTCACGTCCTCGTTCTGTGTTTTGACATGTGCATCCTTTTAGAACAATTACTGGACCTTAAAGAGGCCTGACAATCACTGCCATCTTTTCCCTTTCATTCTTCTGCTTCAAATGATAGGAATCTTTTATTTGAATTGTGATCTAATATACTTAGTGACGAAACTTACATTTTGTACTGTCGTTTTTAATTGTTGTTGATTGAAAGTTTTAATAGTGTGATTGACAAATACTTGTTTTGCAGGATTATTAAGTGCTTTAGAATTGAAGCAAATAAATGGATTTATGGTACAGATTAGACCATGAATTGATGAATAAGTTTAAGGGACTAAAGTTCCTCCTTTATTCCTCTGCAGAAGCACATTCATAACAGTGTTACAGCTCAATTCTGGATAGTGTGGTCAAATCATCAATATCATTAAATGAGACTGGTCTGAGGCCAGGCGCCAACTCCTCCTCCTACTTATTCTTGGAACACGACCCCACAGACGAGCACCAGTCCATCATCTCAAGCACCATCACTGGCTTCATCGCTTCCTCACACACTCTTCGTCTCCTTCATGACTTCCGTTTTCCAGACCCCCACTCCCTCATCTTCACTATGGATGTCCAGTCACTCTACACCTCCATCCCCCACCAGGAGGGTCTTAAAGCCCTCCGTTTCTCCCTCAACCGCAGAACCAACCAATCCCCATCTACTAATACTCTCCTCCGCCTAGCGGAGCTGCTCCTTACCCTCAACAACTTTTCCTTTCACTCCTCTCATTTCTTCCAAATCCAAGGTGTAGTTATGGGCCCCAGCTATGCCTGCCTCTTAATAGGGTACGTCGAACAATCTTTGTTCGAGGCATATCGTGGCCCTATCCCCGAACTCTACCTCCACTACATTGACGACTACATTGGTGCTACCTCCTGTACCCATGCAGAACTCACTGACTTCATCCATTTCACCACTAACTTCCATCCGGCACTCAAATTCACCTGGACCATTTCCGACATCTCCTTACCATTTCTAGACCTCACCATCTCCATCGCAGGTAACAGACTACTGAACGACATCTACTACCAACCCACTGACTCCCATGGCTATCTGGGCTACACTTCTTCCCACCCTGCTTCCTGTAAGGACTCCATCCCCTACTCCCAATTCCTCCGTCTACACCGCATCTGTTCCCAGAATGAGGTTTTCCAGACCAGGGCATCAGAGATGTCCTCATTCTTTAGGGAACAGGGGTTCCTCTCTTTTATTATAGATGAGGCTCTCACCAGGGTCTCGTCAATATACCGCAGCTCCGCTCTCACTTCCCATCCCCCAACGTAACAAGGACAGTGTTCCCCTTTTTCTCACCTTCCACCCTACCAGCTGTTGCATACAGCATATAATCCTTTGACATTTTCGCCACCTCCAACGGGATCCCACCACTGGCCACATCTTCCCATCTCCTCCCCTTTCTCCTTTCCGTGTAGGCAGTTCCCTCCTTAACTCCCTGGTCAATTCGTCCCTTCCCACCCAAACCACCCCCTCCCCCGGGTACTTTCACTTGCATCCGCAGGAAATGCTACACTTGTCGCTTTACCTCGACTCCATCCAAGGACCTAAGCAATTTCTCCAGGTGAGGCAGGGGTTCACCTGCACCTCCTCCAACTTCATCTACTGCATCCGCTGTTCCAGGTGTCAACTTATCTACATCAGTGAGAGCAAGCGCAGGCTTGGCAATCGCTTCGCCCAACACCTCCGCTCAGTTCGCAATAACCAACCTGATCTCCCAGTTGGCTCAGCACTTCAACTTTTCCTCCCATTCCGAATCCGACCTTTCTGTCCTGGGCCTCCTCCATGGCCAGAGTGAGTCCCACAGCAAATTGGAGGAGCAGCACCTCAAATTTTGCTTGAGTAGTTTACACCCTAGCGGTATGAACATTTACTTCTCAAATTTCAGGTAGTCCTTGCTTTCTCCCTCCTCCCCCTCCCCTTCCCAGCTCTCCCCCAAGCCTACTGTCTCCGCCTCTTCCTTTCCTTTTCCCCGCCCCCCTCACGACATCAGTCTGAAGAAGGGACTCGACATGAAACTTTGTCTATTCCTTCTCTCCACAGATGCTGCCTCACCCGCTGAGTTTCTCCAGCATTTTTATCTACCTTCATTAAATGAGTAATCATTTATGAAATGTTCTCTTTCAACGAGGCAGCTTTGTGGAAACAAAGCTGATGTAATAGATGGTAGACACAAAAAATAGCAAGCTAATAATTCGCTGAAGGCAAATGTTTCTGAAAGTTCCTAAAATATCTGTGGCAGGTGTTTCAAAACACTTTTATCACTGTGTGGCACCAATTGGCAAATGCTGCAAGAGGTGTCTGAATCAATATTTCACCCAGCTTAAAGAGGCACAGTTTGAAGGAGCTGACTACTAGACAAATGCTCAGCATGCTGCTTCGACATATGGGCAATCCCAGCAGGTGACTGCTTTCCTCGCTGAGATTAAAATTCATACTGAACGGAACAAGCCAATAAAAAATACCAGATTTTATAATGAGATGCCGAACTATCATTTTTTTTGGTTGTGTAAGCTAGTTCGTTAACTTTGCTAACACTCACCATATTAGCACCATATAATATGAGACAGCACGAGAATGATTCCTTATCTTAAAATGCTCTCAGCAGTTGACGGAAGCTTTTATAAGGCTCTTTTTTTTTGTTTAATCACTTTGAGATAGTACTCTTTTCAAGAAAATTGAATGCAGTTGAATAAAGGGGACTATGGGGCCACGAGGAAGTAGCTGGCCAAAGTTGACGGGAAAGATACACTAGCAGGGATGACAGTGGAACAACAATGGCAGATATTTCTAGGAATAATACAGAAGATGCAGGATCAGTTCATTCCTAGGAGGAAGAAAGATTCCAAGGGGAGTAATGGGCGACCGTTGCTGACAAGGGACATCAGGGACAGTATAAAATTAAAAGAGAAGTACAACATAGCAAAGATGAGCGGGAAGCAAGAGGATTAGGTAATGTTTCAAGAGCAACAGAAGATAACTAAAAAGACAATACGGGGAGAAAAGATGAGGTACGAAGGTAAGCTAGCCAAGAATATAAAGGAGGAGAGTAAAAGCTTATTTAGGTATGTGAAGAGGAAAAAATTAGTTAAGACCAAAGTTGGAACCTTGAAGACCGAAAAAGGGGTATTATGGGAAACAAGGAAATTGCAGATGAGTTGAACAGGTATTTTGGATCCATCTTCACTAAGGAGGACACAAACAATCTTCCTGATATCTGGGGAACTGGGGTGACAGAGGAACTGAAGGAAATCCACATTAGGCAGGAAATGGTGTTGGGTAGATTGATGGGACTGAAGGCTGATAAATTCCCAGGGCCTGGTGGTCTGCATCCCAGGGTACTTAAGGAAGTGGCTCTAGAAATCGTGGGTGCATTGGTGATAATTTTCCAATGTTCTATAGACTCAGGATCAGTTCCTGAGGATTGGAGGGTAGCTAATGTTATCCCACTTTTTAAGAAGGGCGGGAGAGAAAACAGGGAATTATTGACCAGTTAGCCTGACATCGGTAGTGGGGAAGATGCTGGAGTCAATTATAAAATATGAAATAGCCGCACATTTGGATAGCAGTAACAGGATCGGTCAGAGTCAGCATGGATTTACGAAGGGGAAATCATGCTTGACTAATCTTCTGGAATTTTTTGACGATGTAACTAGGAAAATGGACAAGGGAGAGCTAGTGGATGTAGTGTACCTGGACTTTCAGAAAGCATTTGATAAGGTCCCACATAGGAGATTAGTGGGCAAAATTAGGGCACATGGTATTGGGGGTAGAGTGCTGACATGGATAAAAAATTGGTTGGCAGACAGGAAACAAAGAGTAGGAATTAACGGGTCCCTTTCAGAATGGCAGGCAGTGACTAGTGGGGTACCGCAAGGCTCGGTGCTGGGACCGCAGCTATTTACAATATACATCAATGATTTGGATGAAGGGATTCAAAGAAACAATAGCAAATTTGCAGATGACACAAAGCTGGGTGGCAGTGTGAACTGTGAGGAGGATGCTATGAGAATGCAGGGTGACTTGGACAGGTTGGGGGAGTGGGCAGATGCATGACAGATGAAGTTTAATGTGGGCAAATGTGAGGTTATCCACTTTGGTATCAAAAACAGGAAGGCAGATTACTATCTAAATAGCTTCAAGTAGGGAAAAGGGGAAGTACAATGGGATCTGGGGGTCCTTGTTCATCAGTCTATGAAAGTAAGCATGCAGGTACAGCAGGTAGTGAAGAAAGCAAATGGGATGTTGGCCTTTATAACAAGAGGAGTCGAGTATCGGAGCAAAGAGGTCCTTCTGCAGTTGTACAGGGCCCTAGTGAGACCACACCTGGAGTATTGTGTGCAGTTTTGGTCCCCTAATTTGAGGAAGGACATTCTTTCTATTGAGGGAGTGCAGCGTAGGTTTACAAGGTTCATTCCCGGGATGGAGGGACTGTCATATGCTGAGAGAATGGAGCAGCTGGGCTTGTACACTCTGGAGTTTAGAAGGATGAGAGGATATCTTATTGAAACATATAAGATTGTTAAGGGTTTGGACACCCTAGAGGCAGGAAACATGATTCCAATGTTGGGGGAGTCCAGAACCAGGGGCCACAGTTTAAGAATAAGGGGTAAGCCATTTAGAACGGAGACGAGGAAACACTTTTTCTCACAGAGAGTTGTGAGTCTGTGGAATTCTCTGCCTCAGATGGTGGTGGAGGCCAGTTCTCTGGATACTTTCAAGAGAGAGCTAGATAGGGCTCTTAAAGATAGCGGAGTCAGGGGATATGGGGAGAAGGCAGGAACGGCATACTGATTGGGGATGATCAGCCATGAGCACATTGAATGGTGGTGCTGGCTCGAAGGGCCGAATGGCCTACTCCTGCATCTATTGTCTATTGTCTGTTGTCTATTGTCTAAAGATGAAATTCAAGAAATTTGATATGACCTTTAATTTAAACTACCCACACTGAGGCATTATCAATCAAATGTTGACACTAATCCATATAAGGAGATAGTGTGTAGATAACCATTAGCTTGGTTAAATCAGAAGTGTTAAAGGATATCATAAAACAGAAAGAAGAGGCAACGTTCAGGGCGAGAATTACAAGCATTTTGACTTTTCTATCAAGAGGTAAGATTGGAAGGCCACAAATATCTCATGGAAAACAACAGAAAACATGAAATAATAGGAGCAGAGGAATCTGCTTGACTCTGTGTTCATACCATTGTGTTATGAGCTAACCTCACAGAATATGAGATGCTATTTCTCCAGTTTGCCTCCTCCATTACCACAGTGAGGCCACACGGAAACTTGGAGGAACAGTATGAACATTACATATTCCAATTTCAATGAACTAACCACAACAGCCTTTGTCTAACAGTCAGCCTATCAAATAACCACCTTGACTGTGTTCACCTGTAACTGGCCATGCCTTGCCCTGTCCCTTTTCTCTCTCAGCTTTCCTGCCCGTCCCCTACAATCAATTTAAAGAAAGGTTGTGACCCAAAACCTCATCTATCCATGCCCTCTGACCCACTGAGTTAGTCCAACATTTTATGTCTCTCTTGTACAAAAAAGCATCTGCAGTTCCTTGTTATTATTATTCCTCATACTTTCTTGGCCATCTTCTTTGAGCGCCTTAATTTCCCAAATTAGTGGACTAGCTGTTCAACAAACAAATTACAGACATGGCTCGAGCTATAATGGATAGATAAGAAGAAAACCAGATGAGTGCAATTTCATTCAGATTGCCATAAGTATTGGAGGATGTCAGTTTGACCAACCACATCAAAGGCTGCAGAGCAATATGGAATATATTACATTTATCACAATTATATCGGATGCTATTTGTGAGTTTGATAATGGCAGTTTTAATATAATCTTAGGGATTGAAATACAATTGAATGGATTTATATGGGAGATCCAGGAAAAATGGGCAAGAATTTGCATGATAAGGTGTTTTGGTAAGGAAAGTCAGAATGGACAATCTGCATGGCTGTTTTTTCAGGAAGGGAAAATGGTGGAAGATTATAAGGAATGAGAATTGGAATTTGAGAAGAGAGAACTGTTACAATATTGCCTATCACGGATGATGTGGCAATGGGGGTGCAGGTTGGATGGGTGTAGTCAGAAATAGATATTGATTGGAACAGGATGAAGAGCAGAGGATGATGAATCTCTAGAAGGAGTTCAGTACTCATTTATCATGGATGAATGGATAGCTCTTACAAAAAGCTCACATAGCAGATAGGTCAAATAGCCTAAACAGTTGTCAAATGCATTGGATTCCATGTAGTCAAACATTTGTCAAATACACAGGACTCTTCATAAAGCTGGCCGCCGGGCCAAACTGTGCACTCGGGGGAGAAGGGCCTTGATCAGGGAGGTGACCAAGAACCCGATAGTCACTCTGACAGAGCTCCTGACTTCCTTTGTGGAGATGGGAGAACCTTCCAGAAGGACAACTATATCTGCAGCACTCCACCAAACAGGCTTTTGTGGTAGAGTGGCTGGACGGAAGCCACTCCTCAGTAAAAAGCACATGACAGCTTGCTTGGAGATCACCAAAAGGCATGAGAAACAAGATTTTCTGGTCTGATGAAACCAAAATTGAACTCTGGCTTGAATGCAGGTGCCAGGTCTGGAGGAAACCAGGCACCACTCATCACCTGACCAATACCATACCTATAGTGAAGCATGGTGGTGGCAACATCATGCTGTGGGAATGTTTTTCTGTGGCAGGAACTGGGAGATTAGTCAGGATCGAGGGAAAGATGAACGGAACAAAGTACAGAGATCCTTGATGGAAATTTTGGACCTCAGACTGGGGCGGAGGTTCACCTTCCAACAGGACAATGACCCTAAGCACACAGCCAAGACAATGCAGGAGTGGCTTCCTGACAAGTCTGTGAATGTTCTTGAGCGGCCCAGCCAGAGCACCGACTTGAAACCGATCGAACATCTCTAGAGGGACCTGAAAATAGCTGTGCATCGACACTCCCCATCCAACCTGACAAAGCTTGAGAGGATCTGCAGAGAAGAATGGGAGAAATTACCCAAATACAGGTGTGCCAAGCCTGTAGCGTCATACCCAAGAAGACCTGAGGCTGTAATCACAACCAAAGTTGCCTCAATAAAGTACTGAGTAAAGTGTCTGAATATGATAAAATGTTAAATATGATATTTCAATTGTTTATTTTTAATTATTTTGCAGGAGTGGCTTCCTGACAAGTCTGTGAATGTTCTTGAGTGGCCCAGCCAGAGCTAAACACCTGTTTTTGCTTTTTTATTATTGGGTATTGTGTGTAGATTGATGATAACAAAAAAAGTAACACAATATGGAAAAAGTGAAGAGGTCTGAATAATATCTGAATGCACTGTACACTTGAAGTTACTCCCCTCCCCTCCCCCCCTCCACCTCCCTCCCCTCCCCTGGGGATGATCAGCCATGATCACATTGAATGGCGGTGCTGGCTCGAAGGGCCAAATGGCCTACTCCTGCACCTATTGTCTATTGTCTATTGTCTCTCCCCTCCCACCCCTCTCCCCCCTCCCCCTCTCCCCTCCACCCTCCACCTCCCTCCTCCACCCTCCACCTCCCTTCCCCCCTCCCCCCCAACTACCCCTCTCTCCCTTATTCCTCTCTCTCCCCCCTTCCCCCTCTCTCGCTATCCTCTCTCTCCCCCCTCTACCCCTCCACTCCCTGCCCTCCCACCACCCACCCCTCTCCCCTCCCCTTCTCCCCTCCCTCCTCCACCTCCCTCCTCCCCCCTCCCCCCACTCTCCCCCACTACCCCCTCTCTCCCCCTCCTCTCTCTCCCCCTCCCTCTCTCCCCCCCTCCTCTCTCTCCCCCTCTGCCCCCTCTACCCCTCCCCCTTCCCCCACTCCCCTCCACCTCTCCTCTCCCCCTCACCTCCTCTCCCCCTCCACCTCCCTCCCTCCCCCTCCCTTTCCCCCCTCCTTCCCCCTCTCAACCCCCTCCCCCCCTTTTGTGTGGACGCTGCAGCCCCCGCCCCTCCCACAACCGCGTTGAGGGGACAGGACCCAACGGGTCCACCTTGGTCTAGTAATTCTATAAAATGGGATGAAAAGTGCATCAAGCTCACTGCTAAGTAGAATACTATTTCCAGCCCAGCCCCCCCCCCCTTAACAAAGGCCCTAATTGGAAGCCTTGTTTTATATGAATAAGTAGGATTGTTACAATATTTTGAGATTTTATAAATCAAGCCTGTAATTTATCCCATCAGATAAAGCATAAAAAGAACTTTGATTTGATACCTAATTCACTTTCATATCTTCAGTACTAAAAAAGTTGTGGCCATTTTCATTCTCAGAAATTAGCATCTTGTTCCCTATTCCTTTTCCATTGACTTAACACAAAAGCTGTGATCGAGGACAGTCAAAAGCCCATAACTTCCTTAAAAATTAAGAGAACTGAATGAAACTTTCAGTTATTATAGATTGAAGCATTCTGAAACAAATATAAAACATCTTACTTGGATGACCTGAAATTAAAGCATATAATTAGTTAGTTACCTCATTGTAGTTAATTACAAAATTGACCGTTGTGACGGAAATAGTAATAAACAACCAGACTGCCTTGAAAATTCAAAAATGTGATATTCTCAAGATCAGAACTTTAATATTATTGTATTATATGCTGTAAGTCCATAACAGATAGGTAAATACATTACAATTTCTAGCAATAGACCAAGTCTTTATGGAGACGATCAGTTGCTAGCTGGTACATTGGTATATCATAATCAGTAGCATCATCATACTCCTCAGATTGTAATCAATAAGCAACTCTGTACACCTTGTTTTTCCTCAACTTTTCAAATTTGGCATTGTAAACTACAAGTTTTTGCTCTTCAAACCACGCATGACATGCCTTTCTGCCCACTACTTTCCTATTAAGAATGTCCTGTAGATCATCACATTTGGAGTAGTCCAAATTTGGATAATCTCTGCGAATGCTGTCCAAATCAGTCACTTTTGCTGGATTGACAATTTTGCATTTCTTCTTCGGAGACATCTGTTTAAAATGTAAAGGAAAAAAAACACTGAACAGCATTACCAGCAACAAGTTATTATTTGCAGTTTTAGAAAAAAGGTAGAAATGATAAAATTAAACGCTAAAACAAATAGTAAATATCCATCAAAAAATTCATATTCATCAGTTTCATCAAATCAATTAAATTCATCTAATCAATTAAATTCATCTAATCAATTAAATTCATCTAAATTCAATTACTAGATCTAAACATCTATCCATTTCTTAAGAAAAGGCTAACATTTATAAATAGCCTAAATATCTAAATAACAAACTAATCCCATTCACACAACAATTCACAATATAACATGATTTTTAAATCTCACTGTCCTGCCAAATGGAAAGAATTTTATGTTTAATTCCCATAAATTAATCTAGAAACATTCACTCTTTAATTGAATATAATCAAAATTATTATTTGTTGCACAATACATGTGACTAAAACTGTTGTGGATATTTATTATAAAAATATTGATTATGGATAGACAATAACAAAAAATATAGACGATTTAGATGCTCTTATGACATGATTGTACAAAGATTTTTTTTAAAAATCATCTTGATCGATTGGAACGTTGCCGTTGCCATAAATTTTAAGCCTATACCGGCAGTCAAGACACGGCCGATTCGTATGGGGCCTAAATAACATTTTCACATCGTAAGATTAGACTAAAGCCACCCCAAGAAGCAAGATTATAAGTGAAATAGACGACTTAGCTTTTGTTTTGTCCTGATATTGCAATCCGTGACGTCGAAGGCGTTGAAGGCATTAGAAGTCGCTTTTTACTTTAGTCCAGCGATTAAATTGTCCAGCAAAAAAAAAAACGGGAAAGGAAGTCCGATCAATTTTTCTTCATCAACTAGCAGCCCGATGAACTCCCTCTTCGACAAGCAATACAAACCTGCATTTTAATCCTGCCACCCCCCCCTCCCCCCTCAAAAGCTCCGGAGTCGCACACACAGCCAGTAGCAAATCTGAAGCGCCGCTGAAGGTAGGTTTTGTAACATCGCTAGAATAAGCCGACTGAATGATTCCAATTTATCACAATAGAGTAAACTGTATGTCACTGTTTAAAAACACACTTCCTGGGATGTTATCCATCCATATGAAATAGTGGAACAGTCGCAAATGATCTGGAAATACAAAATAAACATTATATCATACTGTGATTGGTTATTTATTGCTATGCAACTGGGAGATTTTAGACTTAAACTTTCAATCTGCCAAGTTTATCTCCATTACACTGAGAAACCTAACTTCTTCACATGTAGCACTCTTGCTTTTTATTCCCCAAGTGGTGTTTTTTTGCAGTACTACATGCTCAATGCTATGACTTTATTCAGTACTCTGCAGATTTGCTTTGTCAGAAGCAGTCTTGGAAAACATTCATCTTTATTACAGTGATTTTCCCAGTTCCCCACGAGATGTTTAGATCTATATATCCAAGACTTCATAAATAGAATTAGACACAATGGAATAATAGAAAGATTAAACGAGAACTTACCGTTTGAAGTTTGATCTTTATTTTATGAGAAGTTGGAGTGAGAGACTACGTGAAGAACCCACCAGTCTACATGCACATCAATCTTCAGAGCCACTGTATGAAACCACAGTCCACTTGAACCAGATTCAAGCTAGAGAAAGATTAATAACCCTTGACTTACCGAATGAAATTTGTGAGATTCAGGGTTGGGAGTCTCTCACTCCAAATTCTCATAAAATAAATATCAAACTTCAAACGGTAAGTTCTCGTTTAATCTTTCTATTTTATTTCAAGTCACGTGACGAGACTATGTGAAGCCTTTGAAGCTCTGTGGATTCATGCAGTAAACCAATCTGTATGTGAACACAACACAGATAAACCATAAATGGTAGAAAAGACATAGGCCATTAACACATGATGCTAACTTTACATACATGTACATCGCCCTTAACAAGACCACAGTCCCATTTGCCTTGGAGTTACAAACAAAACAGCTCATGTAACACTGTCCAGAATTCTCTCTGCAATCATCCAGACCTGTTAAGCGGTTAAAACTTCCGAAAGTGCACTAATCTGGCCATCCTGCTGTTGCAAGAATGGGATCAAGAGGAACATCCATTCTATTGGCTGCTGACATGCCAGCAGCCCTGGTCGAGTGTGAGCTGAAATTATCTGTATTCACACCCGCTTTCAACAGCATACACTCTATCCATCTTGAAATAGTCTGCATCAACACTCTCTTGTGAGGCTTTTTTATAACTATGAAGAAAGCTTTTCCTTCATCTCGTAGGTTCTTAGCTTTTCCTTCATCTCGTAGGTTCTTAACCTCAATGTACTTTTTCACATAATTAACACCCCAATCTCCGATTTGGTGGGTATGCTGCCAGCTCCAACTTGTACCCAACCGTGCCTGCTCTGCTTTATGAGTTAATTCACATAAAACGCTACCCTCTTGTCAGATATTACCGAGTTATCCAGACGGAGATTGCCTAAAGACTGAGGTCTTCATGCTGGAATGAGTGCCATGAGCATGACTAACTTCTGAGTAGCTGCACCAACGTTAGAGATGCAGCTGGTGCCAATTTGCGTAAAAAATATAAAACTGATTACACATTCCACACTTCTTTGTATCTAGGCTTTAGAGGGTTCATATTAAAGACACCTTCCATAAACATTGTCACCAGTGGGTGAGAGCCAATTGTTTGTTGTCCCACTCCAGGCACTGCGAGCAGTGTTAATTGTGCTATAAATTAGTCGCTTCTCATAAAACCAAACTGAAAGAAGCCCCAAACCTCTGCTACTTCTGTTTTAAAGTAGCTCACATGTATCTCCTCACAAAACTTTACCCCTGTTTTATGTAGGTAGCATACTGCTTTCTTGTGCCATCTCGCCAAGCTGCAGTGATCACGTCAACTGTTCTGCTGGATTGTCCTATAAGCTCGAAGGGTCTCTTTAAATCCTGCAAATGACTTCCGGTGGTGCCATGTTACACTAACAGACGCACACCTAGCTCCGCTCCCAAAAAATTTGCGATTTTTCACGTTAAAAACGGGTCTACTGGTCGGGACCGATTAAAAAAACTTACCGGAGCTTCTGGACGTCGCGCTGATGACGTCATCAGTAAGCGCTGTGAAATTAACGGAGCTTTAAAGATTTTAAATGAAAAAATCGTCTCCAGCTGTGAGTCCTCAAAGAACAGTCACAAGACAGCTGATGAAAAGCCTGAAGAAATCTGAAGAATCTACCTCTGAAGGGGTCCCTGAAGTGGCTGCTGAAATGTCTACAAGGTCCAAGACTGATCTGGCTAAGGACAAAGATAAAGAATTTGAGGAATTAAAGAAATCGGTAAGAGATATGAAGGATGAAATTTTGGATGATATTAATAAAATGATGGGAAAAATGATGAAAAAAATCAAAAAGATGACGGAGAATATGAGTGCTGGTAATCAGAAAGTTATTGATTCAATTGGCACTATAAACAAACAAATTGATGATGTGAAAGGAGAATTATCGGAGAGAATTGATAAGGTGGAAGAATCTACCACGGACAAGTTCACGGCTGTGCTTGGAACAGTGGCTTCAAATATGTCTACAATCATAGAAATGGAGAGAAATATGGCTCGAATGGCTGAAAATATGGAGGACGTTTCATGTTAACCCCTTCAGCCAACAGTTGGTTATTATTGAAGGTAAAATCATTCGTTTAAACACTTAGTAGATAAAATTGTTATATATATATGATATGTTATAACGAAATATATATGGTAAATGTGTATTATATATCTGATTTTGAGGTCCCGTCCCACTATGTTACGAGTAATCAAGGGAGCAGAGCTAATTGTTTAACATCGACAATGGAAGTCGATACAAGGTTTTCTCCCACCTACAGGTGGGCCACTTGTTACAGGGTCGACACTTTTAGACACTGTATTTTCACTTTGTCAATTTTTTTTTTACTATCACATCAAGTCACATGTTTGTGTTTTTTGTTTAGGGATAATCGCAAAAGGGATATACCAACTGAACTTAGTAACGTAAAGGTTCCCCCAATATCTAAAGACCTGAGGTATGGATGCACTGTAAGATTTAAGGGTATTATAACCATTCAAAATGCAAGACGTTAAACAAAAGGAACTAGGAGTCACATTCTGTAGTTGGAATATAAGAGGTGTTAATGAACCTATTAAAAGGGGTAAGATATTAGCTCAGCTGAAATTGTACAATACTGACATCATCTTTCTACAAGAAACCCATCTTAAATCCCAGGATCAGGCTAGATTGAGGGCGAATTGGATAGGCCAAATATATCATTCTTCATATACTTCAAAATCTAGAGGTATGTCAATCATTATTCGTAAAGGCATTCGTAAAGGAGAGATCCACGCTACCCCAATTACCTTGGTAAATATATACGCGCCTAACTTTGATAACCCTCATTTTTTCAATAAAATTCTGAATATAATCGCAGAATCTAATTACCAAAATGTTATAATAGGAGGAGACTTCAACTGTGTTTTAGATCCGTATTTAGATAAATCTAGGCAAAAACAGAGAGGTAATATGAAATCTAAAACTAGTGAACTCTTAAATACTTACATAAATAATACTAATATAACAGATGTTTGGAGGATCGCTAATCCGACTGGCAGGGAATACTCGTTTTATTCAATGGTACACAAAACATACTCACGTATAGATTATTTCCTGGTGGATACAAAATTAATCCCCTATACTTTGAACCCAAAATACCATACCAACTCGATCTCAGACCACTCCCCGCTAACTTTCTTTTTAAAACTGGGAATGTCTAAGAACAAATCGTTTTGGAGGTTTAATCCTCAAATTTTAAAAGACCCGCAAGGGAGTATATATCTAAAAAAACAAATGGACCTCTTTTTTGAAATAAATGACACTCCAGATATATCGCCCACTTTATTATGGGAATCTTTCAAAGCATTTATTAGAGGTGTTATAATTTCATACCAAGCTTTTCAAAATAAAAAGAATAAGAACGAACAAAGACAGTTAGAAGAACAAATTAGACAACTGGATATAGATAATGCTAAAGATCCAACTATGGATAAACACAATAAAATAACAATTCTGAAATTTAAATTAAATATATTATTATCAGCCAAACTTATAAGACTATTCCAAATTACAAGACAGGAACACTTTGAATTTGGGAATAAACCACACAAACTCCTGGCTCGTCAGCTAAAAAAACAAGAAAAAGAACACACGATTCAAAAGATTAAATCAGACAAAGGGGAACCATTAACTTTACCGAATTATATTAACAAAAGATTTGCGCAATTTTATGAGAATTTGTACACATCCAAAACGACAACGGACACCAATAATATCACATAATTCTTGGATAACTGTAACCTTCCAAAATTAGAGTTGAATGAACAAGAGGAACTGGGTGCACATATCTCATTTAAGGAATTAGAAGATACAATAACTTCATTAAAGAATAGAAAAACTCCAGGTCCTGATGGATTTAGTAATGAATTTTATAAACGTTTTTATGACAAAATTATACCACGTTTACAAAAAATGTATAAATATGCCTTTAAAGAACAAACATTACCTGATACACTAGCTGAATCAACGATCACATTAATACTTTAAAAAGACAAAGATATAGAAGAACCCGGTTCATATAGAGCTATCGCATTGTTAAATACAGATCAAAAAATATTAGCGATCTGTATACGTGATGTGTACTAATGTAAATGTTTGTAATTTAATGTACTTCTAATAAATACAATTATAAATCAATACGATCATGCAGTGGATGCGGTGCCCGACTGACAGGTTGAACTAACCAATGTTCGTGTCTGTGAGCAAATATAGGAGCTTCATTCAACAGACCTTTTTACAATGGAAATCATGGTTGAATAGGCCAATTTGGCACTACTATAATACCTGTTGCCTTGTCTTGAATTATCTTTTGGATGCATCCTCCGATAAGGCAGAATGAGGAATTTCTTGCTTCAATTTTGTACCTACGTGGCAGATGTGCAGCTGACACCCATAATTTCCTCTTATACACCGTGCCCAAATGGATTTTGCTAGTGCATCACATGTTTGAGACTTACAGCTACCCATATAGTTAACATACGCTACTGCTGTTGTTTGTCCCGGTGTAGCCTGATGGTCATTCCCACAATACGTTCTCAATGCCTGGAATACAGCTAGCTTTTCCAAATAGTTGATGCCGTATTTTATGGCCATGTCTCAACTCAACTTCATTGCACTTACCACCACAACTAGTGTGGGTGTTAGTTACACCCCAGCCCTCACTTTGTAGTGTTGGCTTACTAAGTACAATGAACCCTGTGTGCTCAATCCCCCACTGGATTTCGGATATCGACTCTGTCACAGTGTCATACGTATATCAATATGTTCCATATTCAATTTTAGGGCAAGAACCTTCTCATGATGCAGGCTTCTATAATGCATGGCCCATAGCTGGGAAGGCAGCTACCAGCTTGCCTATCCCCTCGGAACCTGTTGTATAGTACACTTCTCATTCTTAAGTAAGCCTGTGCATGCATCTACAAAATTCTGTTTCTTATCTGTAGGTAGGGTCACAGACCTATCTGAAGAGTTTATGAGAAAGCTTAGATATGCGATAGTTTTTGTCAGCTCAAGCCTGGGCTTTCCTGGATGAATAACAAATCATAGCTCTTCTAGCAGTGTCTAGGTTGCTCAAACAGCTACATCTGTGTCATATATCGTCTTTCCTATGATGAGCGTGTCAACTATTTCCTGTGATTTTCATGTATTGGTACTGTAAAGAATGCATCTTTGAGATCGATTGAGGCCATAAAGCAATCCTCAATAATCAGCAGTTTGGCTGAATGAAAAATCCATTCTAAAATGGTTATATTCCAAGTCCATGTTCAGACTAGCCAAATCAAGAATGATTCGGTATACTCCATCTTCCTTAGACCTTGTGAAGATATTGGAAATATATTCATCTTGTTCATGGACAATCTCCTCAATCATATCCTTTTGTATAATTTCACTACCTCTACTCGGATTGCTATATATTCCTCTTTCAACCGTTTTCACGGGAATTTGGGCTTTTCTTGCCATGGAGGAAAGACAGGATGTCAGATTTATAACCATTTATGGCTAGTAAAATGAAAGGGCCTGTGGTTATCTTTCCCCACTTGCACTTCCCCACTTAGAACAGACTCAATATACCTCTGACTTGAACATCCTCCGTACATTTCATGCAGGTGTAGGAATAATACTCACCTAACTTAACGGGTTTAGGTAGTTGCTTGATAGCATCTGCTGATGCTAATTTCTGTTCTGTCCCTTCCCTCTGGCTCTGACATCATGTGGCACGCGCTGTCTCCTTGCTGAACGCTGTGAACCTGCGGCTAAAAAAGGCCTCTGGCTCTGTCTTAGTTGTGTAGGCCTGGTGCTCAAACCTGCCGCAGTATAGCGGTTTAAGCCACTAACTTGGTGGGGATGATATCCTTACAAAGCAGTGCTGAGGCGTCTTGCAGCACTTCAGAACACTGTGTTCCATCCACTGACCTCACAAACACCAAAACCCCTCTTGTGTGAGCTCTCTGAACTCGTTGGAGTTTTAGATCTTTAGACTCCGTTTAGCCAATCAGAATGTCCCAGATGGTGTGTTTAATCTTCGGTACATCACGAGTCTGGCAGTTATCAGATTAACAAACCTTTCAGCGTTGTACTGCATGTTCTCCTCATTCAGCTGGTGTGAAATCAAGTATGTAATGCTACTTGCCAGATCTGCCTTTACTGGTTCACCTACCCCCGAGGGGATGGCAAATTTTGATCCCGAGTGCCGGCTGCTCCTTTATAGTCATGAGCTGAAAGGTATTATCCATTTGTTGAGGGAATCCTCAAACTCCCAGCCACTGAGTTGGAGATATCCTCAGATATCTGAATTTAACTGCCTGTATCAGTGCAGTGCACCTCCCCATCACCAGCCTCTCACTCAGTTATACCCACTTGTGAGTTGACTGATAACATCAACCTTAGATGTTGAGGCAATGCCTCCCTGGCCAGTATTGTCCTTTTGGACAGCCAGTTCCTTGGTCTTCCCCGAGCCCAGGGTTGACAAGCTGCTCCTTTTCGGAGCTTTCATGGAGGTTGCTGTGTAGGCCACCCTGCCAGCGTCTCCGAGCCTGAGTGGCCAAGCTGCTTCTTTTCGGAGCTTTCGCGGAGGTTGCTGTGCAGGCCACCCCGCCAGCGTCTCCAAGCCCAGGGTCATTAAGCTGCTCCTTTTCGGAGCAGTCACAGAGGTTGTTGTGCAGTCCCTACCTGCCAGCGTCTCTGAGTCTGGGTTGACAAGCTTGTCCTTTTCGGGGCTTTCATGGAGGTTGTTGTGCAGGCCGCACCTGTCAGTGTTTCCGAGCCTGGGTCGACAAGCTGTTCCTTTTCGGACGTTTCGAGGAGGTTACTCTGCAGGCCGCACCGATTCACTTCTCCGAGACCGGCTTGACATGCTGCTCCCTTTCGGAGCTTTAGAATTGGTTGCTGTGCAGGCCGCGCCTGCCAGCTACTCAGAGCTCGCTGTTAGCGTCTCTGAGCTCGATAGTAACGGCCACCGATCTCGCTCATTGCCATCATTCCCCGCTGAATTTTCAACGGCACATCTTTTCTTGTTTCTTCGTTTGTCCATTTTTGGAAATCATACCCGCGTTGAAACAAGAAGCACCGTTCCTGCAAAAGAAAACCTTACCTTCACACTTAAACTCTGACGGAGCATTTCCGAATGCATCCGTATCTCGCACCATGCGACGACGTATTGATGCGCATGCGGACTGGCGGATTGTTCATGTAGTCTCGTCACGAGACTTTGAAATAAAATCGATGTTGCATGGGGTAACCAGGCCTAGTTTTGCACAATTCAGGTGTTAACGAGATAATTACCTTTAATACTGTAACACATTCACTTATGCATTCTGTTGATATTGGTTACTTGTTGCATGCAGGATCTCCCAGGATAATGCAGGGTTACATTCTTGAGAACTGTTCATGAGCTGAACTCTTTTTTTCAAATTGGAAATGTGTCTGCAAACTGAGCAGAAGTTACCTGAAGAGGTGGGTTGTCCAATTGGACTGATTAGACTGGAGGCACATTTTAAATATTATTTTTTTCCATTCTTAATAATAAAGCTGAAATTAGCAAATTTATTCCAAGCCTAAAATGTATTCTTCCAGGGTTTGATGTGTCAAAATCCAAACTGGTATCAAGAACAGTTGCCTGCAGCTCTGCAACAGCTGGCAAATCCATCTCGGTCTCCCAAATGTATATAAGTTCAGGCTGTATATAAGTTAGGTATTCGTAAACAAGAAAAGGCATGTACTTCACAACATTCATTATGTTGGGTTGGATAAATAACACACATTCACACTCAATTATCTCTGCAATCTGCGACTATAGATACTCAGCACACAAAAGTAAATGCTGCCAATGATAAATTTCAATTAGACCACTTGAACTATATGCTGGCACCATACTTCATCTGAGGCAATTAACCCCACTTATCTGTTTTCTTTCCCGCCAACCATTCCCCCATCCCTGCTCCGCCTACCACCACAGATCCTGGAAATTTATCTTTTCAAAAGTGTTTCTGAATCCCAATTTTTTTAATTCAGTTTTCTTTCACATCCCATTTGCTGTGTGTGTAAATTTGCTGGCACTGTTCCAAAGTTACAGCTTTGATTGTGTTTAAAAAAAAAAGCTTAATTGGGTTTAAATGCTTTGGGATGAATGGAGTTCTTGCACGCTTGGATAAAATGCACCATTTGTCTGCTAGTGTGCTAGCAGCATTTTCTATTCTAAGAACCTTCACTGTGCTTGGTTGTTTTATTTAGAAAATAACAGATAATTGAGCAAAACGATCTCTTTCTGCATTTGAAGATTCTCAGATTCTTTCACCCACAGATAATGTCTGAAAGAACAGTAAATTTTCCAGAATCAATATTGTCAAAACAGGTATATTATTTATACAATGTAAGGACGTCTTTAATTATTGCAGGGACCTGGTGAAGAGTTTGTTACATTCCCTGTAGATTCTTCCATCAGAATCCATGATTAAGAAAGGAATGGTGGTGCAGCGGTAGAGTTGCTGCCTTACAGCGATTGCAGTGCCGGAGACCCGGGTTCAATACCGACTATGGGTGCTGTCTGTACGTTCTCCCCGTGACCTGCGTGGGTTTTCGCCGAGATCATCGGTTTCCTCCCACACTCCAAAGACGTACATGTTTGTAGGTTAATTGGCTTGGTGTAAATGTAAATTGTCTCTTGCGTGTGTAGGATAGTGTTAATGTGCGCGGATCGCTGGTTGGTACCGACTCGGTGGGCCAAAGGGCCTGTTTCCGCGCTGTATCACTAAACTAAATGCTCAATGAGAATTTTGTGGAACCTATCTTAGATAGAAGATAGATAGAAAGATTCCACAAAATCTTCTATCTATCTATACATAATTAAAACTCTCATCTTGTCATCTTCTGATTTGCGTTGTTTTTATATTTGTGCAAAAACGGTACCGATAGCGCTATGATTTTTCGCCACCTTGCTTGTCATTCTCCTGTGCTGCAAGTGCACCAAGTTTTGTTCTGATCGGTAGAATATTACAAAAGTTATTAAGGTTTAAAAATCGTAAAAATTGCACATGCGCAGATTGGTCTCCTCTTCTGTCAGCAGATTGATCTTCTCTCCTGTCATTTGCAAGGATGGCGATGCCCCTTCCGGCACCCACTGTCAATCAGCAGCAGTGAGCAGAATAAAGCTGAAGGGTTGCGTCTGTGGTGACCACCACGACGAGCCGGGAGCCGCTGAGTGAGGCCGGGGGCCTGGAGCCGGGTGCTACTGAGTGTGAACGGAGCTGGGGCTGGCAGCAGTTGAGTCTGGCCAGAGCCGGGGCCGGGAACCTTTGAGTGCGGCTGGAGCCAGGACCGGGAGCTCCTGAGTGAGTCCGGATCCGGGCCCGTGACGCGTTTAGTGCGGCTGGAACCAGGGCCGGGAGCTGTTGTGTGTGGCAGGAGCGGGGGCCGGGAGCGACTGAGTGAGGCCAGTACTGGAGCAGGGGCCGGGAGCCGCTGAGTGCGGCCGGATCCGGGGCTGGGACCCACTGAGAGGCCGGAGCCGGGGCTTGGTTCCGCTGAGTGTGGCCGGAGCCGGGACCCGCTTACTGATGCCGGAGCTGGGGCCGGGTGCCTCTGTGTGAGGCCAGAGCCGGGAGCCACTGCGTTGGGTTGGGGCCAGGAGCCACTGAGTGAGGCCAGAGCCGGGAGCCACTGAGTGGGGCCTGAGCTAGAGCCTGGAGCATCAGAGTGAGGCGAGCCTAGCTTACTAGCCCAAGAAAAGTCAATTCAGCCTACAATGTCTGTACTAGCCCTCTGGAAACCAGTCCCTTCAGACCACAACACCCGTGCTAGTTCTCCAGAAAGCCCGACCCATCTCTAGCTGCAAGACCCTCTCCCCCCACTGGCCCCTGTCTGAAGCCGTCCCCCTTCCCCTGCTACAGGGCGCTCCCCCCGCACCTGAAGCCATCACCATCAATGTCCCCGGCTACAAGATGCTGACGCCGGCCCCCGCCTGAAGCCGGCCCCCTCTCCCGGCTACAGGATGCTCCCGCCGGCCCCCGCCTGAAGCCGGTGGGGAGCGGCAGTGGCAGGCCACAGCAGCGGCAGGTTACAGCAGTGGTAGGCGGCGGCAGGGGTAGAGGTAGGCAGACATAGGCCACGGCAGCAGTAGGCCACGGCAGCACTCCCTCCCCCCCACCAGCTCCGACAGGCTCTGCCTGAAATTGTCACTCTTACCAGGATGCTGGACGCTCCCCGCCGGCCCCCGCCTGAGGCCGTCCCCATGCCCGGCTACAGAATGCTCCCGCTGGCACACGCCTGAAGCTGTCCCCGTCCCCAACTGCCAGATGCTTCCCCACTGGCCCCCGCCTGAAGCCATCCCCTTCCCCAGCTGCAGGACGCTTCCACCCCAACGACACCCGACAGACCCTGCCTAAAGCCGTCCCCCTCCTCCAGCTGCAGGACACCCCCTCCTTGCCCACCGTCCCCCGACGGCCCCCGCCTGAAGCTGTCCCCCTCCCCCAGCTACAAGACGCTCCCACCCTCCCCCCATCCCCCCTTCCCCCGCCTGAAGCCATTGCCATCCCCCGGCTACAGAACGCTCCCGCAGGCCCTGCCTGAAGCTGTCCCTGTTCCCAGCTGCAGGACGCTTCAAACCCCCCCCCCCCACCAGCCCAACCTGAAACCGTCCCCCTCCCCCGGCTACAGGAAGCTCCTCGCCGGCCCCCACCTGAAACCGTCCCCCTTCCCCGGCTGCAGGATACCTCCTCATCCCCCACCAACACCCAACAGCCCCCACCTGAAACTGTCCCCCTTCCCCAGCTGCAGGACACTACCACCTCCCCCACCGGGCCCCCGACAGCCCTCATCTGAAACCGCCCCCTTCCTCCTGCTACAGGACGCTCCCCCTTCCCCGCTTGAAGCCATCCCGGTCCCTGGCTACAGGACAAACCCGTCAGCCCCAACTGAGGCTGTCCCCCTTCCCCGGCTACAGGACACTCACACCCTGCCTGAAGCCGCCTCCATCCCTTTCCCGGCTATTGGACGCTCCCGCCAGCCCCCGTCTGAAGCTGTCCCCCTCCCCTGGCTGCAGGACGCTCCTCCCCCCCACCAGCCCTTGCCTGAAGCCGTCCCCCTCCCCTGGCTGCAGGATGCTCTCTCCCCCCCTCCAGCCCCCGACAGCCCCCGCCTGAAGCCGTCCCCCCCCTGCTGCAGAATGCAACAAGAAAGAATGGACTGAACAAATCTCATCTTTAATGTTTAAATTGTTGTTATATTTTAAGAGTTATTCACATTTTAAGCTTTAATAAACCCCTTTTGCACTTGCTGTCAGCTGCGCTTGCACAGTAGTACCTGCGTGTTCTTTGTCACAATGGGAACCCAATGGGCGGGAATGGCTGCACTGCAGGAGAGCCACTAAGAGTGGATGGGGGGGTTGAGGGGGGATGGAGTGAGTGCATGAGTGGGGATGGGGGGGATCAGCGGCGTCACAACGGGAACCGGTCAGCCGCGCCTGCGCAGTTGGGGGCTATGCGTGAGTGGTGGAATATTGCATTGGGGGGACCAGGCCTCCCTTGTGACAATGGGACCCAACGGGTCCCACTAATTCTTGTACATAACTAAATCTCTCATCTTATTATTTTCCAGTTTGCATTTTTTTTTAAATTTGCTCAAAAACTGTATGCGATAGCGCTACGATTTTTGCCACCTTATTTACCATTGTACTGTGCTGCAAATGCACCACGTTTTGTTCAGATCGGTAGTATATATTAAAAGTTATTAAGGTTATAACAATGCTTTAGAAAACATTGCAATATTTGACAAATGAAATTTAAATAAATTTCACTTACAATATTAAAGAATGGAGTACAATATTGAATGTAAAACCAGATGCTTACAGTGCATTCAACATATTGCTTACTATTAGTCTATTTGAATCACATGGAACTCTTCTTCTTCTCTCTTTATATCAAATGTTACAAAACACAATCAGAAATATTTCTGTCCTCACCATTGGAAACTATAATACGGGAGAGCAGATCACTGCAGTTACCGAAGCTGCCTAATTTTTAAATTCCCTTTTCTTAATTGCAGCCAAGGAATCAAGACAATATCATCACTAGCACACTGTAAAATAGGATTTAGATAAAGAAAGAAACATCTAACGTTCGGATGAATCCCAGTATCTCGCTCACAAAAAGCAGCAAAAAAAAAACAATTATTGAAATCACTATTCTCCATTACTTATGCTTTTTATGCCAATTATTTGCCCATTATAACTTTTTGCCTTTTTGTCTTCAAGGGAGATACATATCTTTCTACTCTCTACTGTTTTACACAATGTCAAGATGTATTTCAATATCTCCCTAGATAGGGGTTAATTTACCCACAAACACTAAATTATATATTTTTTCATGATTATTCATTGCTCTTTCCAAAAACTCAAGCAATTAATTTACAGGCACATTGGTTTTCTTGGCATTACATAACCAAACATTTAATGAAATACTTTTTAAAAATAACCATGGTTGGATAACTTTTAATATGGAGTTATTTCTCAATGAAATATACAATTGTTTGAAAATTATGACTTTTTCATTAAATATTTGCCTTTGTTTAGTGGCAAACCTTCAAATATAATTGCCAATATCAGTTTAACTCAATCATCTGTTAACCTGCATAACTGGCTTGATTTCAGCTTTATTCTTGTTTGTTACAGAATTGTGTCCATCTTGAACTGAATACTAAATACCATCCTTTGAATTCCTTTCACTTGCTAAGATATTGCATATTAACCACATTTCATTACACAAGCAAAAAATAAAGTGCCGCAGGAACTCAGCAGGTAGGACAGCATTTGTAGAGGGAATGGACAGACAACTTATAATGTTCCGACCCAAAATGTTGTCTGTCCATTTTCTGAACACATGCTACCAGATCTGCTGAGTTCCTCCAACACTTTGTTTTTTACTCAAGATTCCACCATCTATAATTATTTTGTGTTTTTATTACACAAGATAAGACCAAATAGTTTGTTTGACAGTAGTTTTGACATTGTTCAGAATGTACTGCAAGTACACATCCAACTTACTTATGGCAATTTGGTTAGCTTCCTGCAGCCTTAAAATAAAGATACAGATACAATGCATCTTGCTCACTAGCCTGGTTGTCTGTTTACACTATTGCATCAGGATGAGCACTGCATTGACTGGGGATCAGTTCAAGGCTTCTACGTGCAAGGTGACCTTAAAGTTAAATACCTTCCCGAACTGGAAATACATTACCTATCCCCCATGGCTTCCCATTCATAATGTCAGATTTGCATACATAACAACACCATGATAAACCATTAAACACAAGCAATACAAGAAAATGTGTCCTTAGAATTCTCAACAAGTTCTGATCTTAAAACATTGCCCGGCTCCTGTGAGTGATTCTGAATATGGTAACATTATCAGTTGCCTTCATTTTATTGATGAGCATCCTTGTGTTTGGTTGAGCACTGAACTACAAATGGCCAAGTATGTAAACATACAATTGTCTCATCATGCAAATGTGTTTATTAATGCCAGCCTCCCATTGTTTAACCCATTACCACTGCACTGTGGTGCGCCTGTGGCTAGTCGATGTTTATTCCTCTGCAACAGAGAAGATTGTAGACAAACTAATCAAAAGCCCTGAGTAACTCTTGGCCAAGACAACCAATTTCAAACAACATATTCACATCATGTGATGTACAATGATGGCATTGACAGATTGGAGTGATGGGGGCAAGAAGTTTTCAGCCTGAGTGGCAACCGTGCAGTCTTTGCCATTCCCTTGGCGTAGGATATCAGCAAGTCCGATGACTTTGCAGAGGGCAGATTGCTGATGTATCATCGCTGACAAATCTTCAATGGAATTGTGGAGTACAGAGCCATATTGGTAGCAATCTGAGCTGTGATTAACCACTATTAGGTTGTGTGGAGTATGTGTGTATGTGTATATATATATAATTATGTTGTGAGTATGTGTTTATGTACACATTGAACTTTTCTTTTCTCTCTCGTTTATCATATCATACTATGTTTACATATTCTGTTGTGCTGCAGCAAGTAAGAATTTAATTGTACTATCCGGGACATATGACAATAAAACACACTTGACTCTTGTTTCCAAAGCTATCTTCTAACAACTGCAAAAGTACCACCCATGAGCCATCAACATCAGTATAGGTATCCACCATAGTGATGGTGTGCAGGAAGCCTTTTCCCATGTCATGACTATATCCTTCTGCAAGAAGAGGAGCTATTTTCTCCTTGGAACAGATGTGACTTTTAAGGCTAGAGATAGAGATTACATTGCTTGATGAAGTATCATACAAGTAGCAATAGAAGAGATTGCCGTGTCAGGTTCCAAAGATAATTCCCTAAGTGGACTCCTGTTGTGAACCAGCAGCCTGCAAGCTTGACCTTGGTAAATTAGTTTATTCCTCGATGTTCATTTTGCGTTCATTCATTAATTTGATTTCACATAGACTTCATAGGAGCAATTTTTTATTCTGTTCCTCAATTATGTTGAGTATGATTTATAAATTCCATATGGGCAAATTTCCATTGGTCAAGTACAAGAATTGGGTTGTCATGTTATTGGGTTGTGAGTCTACATTTGCAGTATTGTGCACAGTATTGGTCACTTAGCTGTGGGAAGGATGTCATTAAAGTGGAAAAGGTGTAGCAAATATAGTCATATATTGTGCAAACATGCCCTTCAGCCCAAGGTGCCCTTGACTACCAATATGCCCCATCTACACTAGTCCCATCAGCCTGAATTTGGCCCATAATCTTCTAAACCTAACCTATGTACCTTTATAAATATTTCTTAAATATTGTGATAGTGTAGCGGACGCGGAGTTGTCCGTTAAAGAACGAGGCAGACTCAAAGTTTGTCTGAAATACTGGTTCTTTATTACTACACTAATTCTCCTCACTCACCAACCCTGTGCGCATGCGATTAACCCTTAAAATAGTCCCCAGGGGCACCCGTGGCCAAACCATGACCCCTATCTCTCGTTACCGGGACACGTGACCCCCCAAAGAGCCCAAGGTTATGTACAGTGCATGGCCCATCACCCAGTGCTGCCACATTACCCCCCCCCCCAGAACCAGAGGCACAAAAACGGATGGGAAGACAAACGAGGCAGCCGGACCTCGTACGTACGTCCCCACGCAAAGGTGTATTTTTTGGTAAGGACGAACTAGGTGGGACCCGAGATGGCGGACGCCCTCGATGGCGAGGCTGGGCCACCTGGACTGGCTCACTCAGGTCCAAATGGGCCGGCTTCAAATGAGCCATCGAAACGGTCTCCCCCCGACCCCCCATGTCCAATTCAAAATTCGTGGGGCTGTGCCGTAGCACCCGAAAAGGACCCTCATAAGGGTGCTGTAAGGGCGACCTGTGGGCGTCACGGTGGAGGAAGACATACTGACAGTCCGCAAGAGTCGGCGGCATGTGAGATGGAGCGACACCATGCCGGGACGTTGGGACAGGAGACAGGGCGCCAACCCTCTCCCGCATTCGGACCAACATGGATGACGGCAACTCCTGGGGGCCGCCAGCGGTTGGGATAAACTCCCTGGGCACGGTCAGTGGAACACCGTAAACCAACTCGCCTGCAAGTCCTCCTTTGGGGCGGTGCTGATCCCCAGCAGGACCCACGTCAACTCGTCCATCCATCCGGGACTGGTGAGGCGAGCCTTCAAAGTGTCCTTAAGCCAGCGGTGGAAACATTCCATCAACCCATTCGACTGGGCCGTCGAGTGGTGGACAGGCGAGCCATTGCTGACCACAGCTCCGACGTGAATTGGGCACCCCAGTCGGACGAGATGTCCAGCGGTATCCCGAAAAGGGCAACCCAATAGGCCACCAGGGCACGCGCGCATGACATGGTCGAGGAATCGACAAGCGGGATGGCCTCCGGCCTCCTGGTGAAACAGTCCACCACCGTAAGCAAGTGTGAAATTCCGCGGGACAGAGGCAGCGACCCTACGATATCCACGTGGACGTGGTCGAAACATCGGCGAAGCACTGTAAAGTCTTGAACTGGCACCTGGATGTGCCGCTGAACTTTCAATGTTTGACAGGGAATGCACGTCCGGGCCCAATGACCGATCTGGTTCCACAATCCGTGCCACACGAATCTTGCCGCGACCAATGCCACCATCGCCCGGATGGATGGGTGGGTCAAATCATGAATGGCGTCGAAAACCTGACGACGCCAGGCAGCTGGAACAATAGGCCGCGGCTGCCCCGTGGAGATGTCACACAGGATGGTGATGCCAGTGGAACCCAAAGACACATCCACGAGCATATGCCTTGTGATGGCAGTTCGGTATGCCCTCATCTCCTCGTCCGCTAGCTGTGCCGCTGCCAAAGTGGAGTAATCAATTCCTGGGGACACGTTGAGAATGGCCATAACAGCCGGGCGGGACAAGGCGTCCGCGACCAGGTTATTTTTCCCGGCGATGTGGCGGACGTCCGTTGTTAACTTGGAAATAGCGGTGAGGTGGCGCTGCTGCCGAGCGGACCAAGGGTCGGCCACCTTTGCAAAGACAAAAGTGAGGGACTTATGGTTAGTAAACGCAATGAAGTTCCAGCCCTCCAGGAAATAACAAAAATGCTTCACCGCCAGGGATAAAGTGAGCAGTTCCCGGTCGAACGTGCTGTATTTATGCTCCGCCGGGTTGAGTTGGTGGCTGAAAAAAGCGAGAGGCCACCAGTGACTGTCTACAAACTGTTCCAATACACCAGCAACCGCAGAGTCAGAGGCATCCACAGTTAGTGCTGTATGGGCATCGACCATGTACCAGCATCGTCGCCCGAACTAACGCCTCTTTCGCCCCCTCGAAGGCCACCACGGCAAAGTCAGTCCAAAGCACGTCCCGCCGGTTGCCCGACAACTGTTGAAATAGCGGCCGCAGTATTCTCGCCGCCACCGGCACAAATCGGTGGTAGAACTGTATCATTCCCTCAAATTCCTGCAAACCCCGCACTGTGGATGGCCATGGAAACCGATGATTGGCATCCACCCTGACTGGTAGGGGCACCGCACCGTGCTGCGTCACACGCTGGCCCAAGAAGTCGATGGCCCGAAGGCCGAACTGGCACTTATCCGGGTTTAATACCAGCCCAAACTCGCTCATGCGCTGGCACAACAACCGTAGGTGGGCACAATGTTCCTGTCGCGAATGTCTCGCCACCAGGATGTCATCCAGATAAATGAAGACAAAATCCAGCCCCTGTCCCACAGTGTCCATCAGGCGTTGGAGTGCCTGTGCGGCGTTCTTAAGGCCAAAGGGCATACGCACAAATTCGCAAAGCCCGAAGAGGGTGATGATAGCCGTTTTGGGCACATCCTCCGGTCGCATGGGGATCTGATTGTACCCCCTGACCAGGTCGATTTTGGAGAAGAATTTAGCTCCAGCTAGATGGGCAGAGAAGTCTTGAATGTGTGGGACAGGGTACCGGTCTGCAATCGTAGCGTCATTCAGGCGGCGGTAGTCACCACAAGGCCTCCAGCCACCGGAGACATTGGGCACCATGTGCAATGGGGAGGCCCATGGGCTGTTTGATCACCGGACGATTCCCATTGCTTCCATCTTTTGGAACTCCGCGTTCGCAAGCCGGAGCTGGTCGGGGGCCAGTCTGTGGGCGCGGGCATGAAGCGATGGTCCCGAAGTCAGAATGTGATGTTGGACCCCATGCTTCGGGTTGATCAAGTCAAACTGAGGGGTCAGGATAGCCGGGTACTCTGCCAAAATTTGTCCGTAGATATTGTCCACCTCTGCCACTGGGTTGCGAATTGGCACAGCATATGCAGCAGGGCGCAAGGAAATTGCCTTGAGCGTAGAAGCATGGACAAGGCGCTGTCCCCTCACGTCCACCAGCAGAGATTGTGCCCGGAGAAAATCTGCACCTAACAATGGCTGGGTCAAATCTGCACCTAACAATGGCTGGGTCACGTCTGCCACTGTAAATGGCCAAGAAAAGTGGCAAGAGCCACAACAGGTATGGTGCGGACCCCATTCGCAGCAGTCGATAAGGGCCCCCGCTTACTGGCACGCGTGTCCATCCTGGACGGGGATACCACGCTGACCTCGGCTCTCGTATCAACCAAAAATCTTCTGCTAGAGCCCGGGGGTTTTCAAAACTTACCCCTGCGAGGAGCGGGTAGATGTCATCTGGAAGCTGTTGTAGGTCGGCATATTCAATAAGCATGCAGTGGTGGTGGCCGTCCATGAGCGAGAGCATCTCACTCATTAGGGCCGATGGTTTACTGTCACCAAGCCGGCCCATGTTGTAAATGCGGGCCGCTTGCTCCATCCGACTGAGGCCGAAGGTTTGGAGCAGCAACGCCTTCAGGCCGCCACATTTATCGGCCGCTGGTGGATCCTGCAGGAAGGGGATGATTCGCCCGGCCATTTCTTGGTCGAGCGCGCCGACCACATAATGGTAGCGGGTCTCATCGTTTGTTATTCCGCGGATGAAGAATTGGGATTTGGCCTTCTGAACCCATACCTGCAGCTGGATGGTCCAGAAGGTCGGCAGCTTCAGGGATACGGCGCTGAGTTGGGCCAGGTCATCATCGGCGACGGCGGCGAAGGGTTGGGTTTTGGCGGGGCGCATTTTCTTCCAGAATATCTATTCTGGACGTCGAGGTCACCAAATGTAGTTGTCCGTTAAAGAACGAGGCAGACACGAAGTTTGTCCGAAATACTGGTTCTTTATTACTAATTTTACTTCGGAGTCACGTGAGTGACTACATGAAGAAGGGACGTTAGCCCGCCTGCGTGTCATTACGTTCACTCGCCTTGCGCAAACGAGCCAACTGGCGGCAGCGTTTGCTCTGTCCAGTGGTAAGTTTAAACCTACAAGGTAAGTTTTAAACTTACTTCTACGGTATGTTTTTTGTATTGCAGGAAGCTCTTTACAGAGTTTACCTGCTGGATTCGGGGCGAGGTCCGGACGGGCCGCGGGGGAACCTTTATGGACCGCAGGGGAACCCAGTCACCGGCCATAGGGAATCCCGGTCATGACCTCGGGGAATCCCGGAAACGGACCGCGGGGAACCCGCTAATGGAGACCGCGGAAGTGCGAGTAGCGGGCAGCGGTCGAAATTCGCCTTTCGAGTCGCTGGCGGTGGAGCCAGCGGCGTCAGACTGGTGCCGGTAGCACCTAGGCAACCCCGTTTGGAAGGTTAGCCACTATATTATATCTCCCTCTCTGCGGAGGGGAGCATAGGGAAGAGGCCCGTTCATTCAAAGTAGTCGGGCCAGGAGCACCTAGGCAACTCCACTTGGAGGGTAGCCACGACATTATATCTCCCTCTCTGAGGAGGGGAGTGTAGGGAAGAGGCCCGTTGACTCAAACGAGTCGGGCCAGGAGGATTCCTGATGGAGAGGATCCCCTACTTCATGCGTAACATCTTTAAACATTCAAACCCTCATGGAGCACCTGATGGAGAGGTGCTCCTCAATGATATACTCCAAAGGAGGAGTTTTCAGCCCGGGTATTATGGAGAACCCGCAGGCAGCAGGACCTGTTTCAGGGCTGCACAATGTCTCCTTCTCTGAGGAGGGGAGCATTCAGGGTCATTTTTAGTTGGACCCAGAGAAAAAATAAATTCATAAATAAATAAATAAATTGAAAATATATATATACATATATAATAAAAATTTAAATAAATAAATAAAAAAATAAAAAAAATAAAAGAACAAGAAAGAGAAAAGAAAAAAACAACAACAAAAAAACCTGATATAGGTCTGCTGGAGGGGCCATGTCAGCGCAGGTATCCTCAGGGCTGTCTACGAATCTCCCTCTCTGTGGAGGGGAGTGCGAGTGGTCAGTATGTAACTGACTTCGAAGTATGTCCGTGGAACATACTGGAGCACATGCATATGGCTTCAAGAGATACTCGCAAACGAAGGTGTTGCTGCCGGAAGAGATGGTCACCAGCCATTGGCAGAATACCCGCAAGGGGCCAGAGTTCTCTCACGCTACAAGTGCCGGCAAGCGAACAGCGCTATCAGGGTGACATTGGAGGGCATGAAATCCAGGAAATGAAACCAGCCGCCGAATCCTCTCTCCAGGTAAGACTTATCCCACAGGTAAGACCAGGAGGAGGAAGCATAAGCGGTCGGACTAATCAAGGTACCGACAATGAGCAAAGTTTCATCGCTAGACGACGACACACGCCACGCCTCCATCAGGGGTAAGCAGTTCACTGAAGCCGGTGGCAGCTTGAAAGCCGGGCATGGAAATATGGCCAGAGTTGTCTTTCAAGGCAGGCTCAGAATTATGGCCAGAGTTGTCTTACGAGGCAGGCTCAGTATGATGAGGTTTTCAGACCAAGGCCAAGCCGGTCTCAGGGCAAATATGGAATCCACGCACCCTACCAGTCCTACTCTCCAATCAAGGAGGGGAAAAAGAACCCGCATCAGCAGCCTTTGGGCTTACCATAAGACCACCAGTAGCCATGGAGGTAGGTGGGTCTGGTTCTTCCGAAACATGGGGTTGTGGACCATTTACATGTTGGTAATATTTACACTTGTGTTTTTTGTACAAGTGACTATGATAACATGAGATTCAGATCTGGTTTTTAAAAAACTGATGATAACATGTGATACTTGATACTGCACATTATACTTAGGTTCCAAGCAGGATTGGAATTGTGGCCGGATTTGTCTTTCAAGGCAGGCCCAGTATGGGCAGGATTGCCTTTTAGGACAGGTTGACAGATGGAGGATGTCACTTCATCCAGATTTAACTCGTATGTGCAGTATAGATTTTCAGAATAGTAAACTTCGTTACTGTCTAACAATTGATTTCTATAGGAGCTATATGGCAAGCATCGATCTCAAAGATGCATGCTATTCAGTTCCCATTCACAGGGATCACCGGAGATATTTGAAATTTATCTGGATGGGTCAATAATAACAGTTAAAGCTTTGCAAAATGGGCTAACTTCAGCTCCCAGGTTTATTTACCAAATTACTAAAACCAGTGCTTGGGCTGCTCAGAGCTCAAGAACATTTGTTATCGCCTATCCGGATGATGTTTTAAACGCTGTATTTTACTGAAATTAACTGTTTCAGCCCCAAACTATATTTGAGAAATTGGGGTCCCTCATCCATCCAATTAAATTTAAGTTGATACCAATCAGAACTATTGGTTATTGGGATTTACATTTAACTATCAACTTAACAGGGACTCCGCCCTGGAGCAAGAGATGCAATTAACAGAAGCCTGTAACAACCTCGTTGTTATGAAACAGCCTTCTATTCATCAAGTATAATTGGCAATATAGCAGCTGTGTTTCAGCGGTGCAAATTGGGCCTTTGCATTACCAGAACTTACAACGTGCAAAGAATTAACCTCTCAAGTACCATATAGGTCATTATTAATAGACCTATGCTATTACCAGCTGAAGCTACCAAAGTCACAATGGTGGCAGTATTCCGCATTGCTCCACTATTTTTAGTCAGTAATCTTCAGTAATTACAAACTGATGCTAGTGCTCAAAGATGAGAAGTTACGAATGCCATCTCCAGTTACGGAGGCGGATGAGGGTTGCATGAGTTACCAATTTTTTCAGTGATTGATATCAACTACCTATAAACACTAGGTGCATTCTATAGGTTAAAGGTTATTGTGAGAATTTGCATAAACTGCATGCTCAACTCCAAGTTAATACACTATGGTGGTGGCATATGTTAGTCACATGGGTGCAATCAAGTTAAAGTATCCTGTGATATTTACCTAACCTCATTTAACGCTATTGTATCATCACGTGAAGTCAATGACA
>CM075977.1:21402384-21482627 GCA_038087875.1 Malacoraja senta | reverse complement strand
GTGCAAATAATTTAAACATTTCTTTACATTATTTCTGTTTTGGAAAAATTAAAAAACACCAAACAATATTGTAGATAAGTTTTATTAACCTCAGTGTAATATGAATAATTTGATCACAGGATCTCTCCAGGGCATAAGAAATATAAACGTCAATTTTGTTAAACTTAATTACTTACTTGAGAATTATTAAATAAGATAATTTAAAAACATATCTGAAATAAAGTTAATTTGCGATTTCATTTTCAACCAAAACAGCAAGTTTCAGGATGTTCAAAGTATTCTGTAATATTAGCAGGAACCACTTGATGGCATCAGTAGACAAACATTTACCTGCCATTCTGTACTGCATTGGTTCAGTAATTAAGATGCTAATGTTTTGGACTTATCTGAGTTAAATTTAATTAAGTGTGTGATAGTTATAATTGGAGTATTCAATGTTCATATCATTGGGTTGTAAAGTTAAAATTGGTATGAACATTAAATTCTCCAATTTTTACATAGAACATTTGTCTCCCTTTTTATCACAATTTGTTGTCCCTTTTAACTGCTGATCAGCCATCCCTCCCAACCAGCCCACCCACCTACCCCCATACCACTCTCCTATTCCAGGCTTTGTAACACACCCATCTCTTTTCCAACTTTTTCCGCACTCCCTACTACTACAATCAATCTGAAGAAGGGTCCTCACCCAAATAATCACCTATTCATTCCCTTAACAGGTGCTGCCTTACCCATTGAGTTACTATAGTACTTTGAGTAGTATTTCAGGAAGACCTTTAGAAAGGAGATGGCCTGCTTCCACTCCCATGACCTTTGAACATAAACCTATCTATTATAGATGAACTGATTCACAACTGCAGCAAATGAGAGACATTCCAGAGAAGACCAAGGTTATGCTCCTGGAGCAAACTGGAGCAGGAAATACAAAATAAATGACCAAATAGTGTAGAAGGATAGAGGGAGTCTCATGCCCATAGATCACTGAAGGCAGCTGGGAGGGTTTGAGTCTTGAGTGTGGCAGTTTATGGGGTAGGCAGGGAAGGCAGCATATGGAATCAGTAAACATGGGGTATTTGAACAGGAAGTTATGCTGAAGCTATATAGAACATTAGTTAGTCCACAACTGGCATTGTATAACAGCTCCAGGCTCTGCGCCACAGAAAGGATGTAGAAAGTTGGAGGAGGAGTTTTGAATTATGGCTGGAGAGTTATAGTGATTTGGAGAGACTGGCAAGGTCAAGAGACTGACTAGCATTTATTTTGAGAGGGCTAGAATATAAAAAGAGGGATGTAATGCTGAGGCTATAAGACGCTGGTGAGGCCGCATTTGGAGTATTGTGAGAATCTTGGGCACCATATCTGAGGAAGGATGTACTGGCTCTGGAGAGGGTCCAGAGAAGGTTTACAAGAATGATCCCAGGAATGTGTGGGTTAACGTGTGATGAGCGTTTAACAGCACTGGGCCTGTACTCACTGGAGTTTAGAAGGATGAGGGGGGACCTCATTTAAATGTACCGAATAGCGAAAGGCTTGGATAGTGGATGTGGAGAGGATGTTTCCACGAATGGGAGAGTCTATGACTAGAGGTCATAGCCTCAGAATTAGAGGACATTCCTTTAAGAAGATGAGACGGAAATCTTTCGTCAGAGGGCGGTGAATCTGTGAAATTCTTTTCCACAGATGGCATTGGAGGCCAAGTCAATGGATATTTTTAAGGCAGAGATTGGTAGATTCTTGATTCATACGGGTGTCAGGGGTTATGGGGAGAAGGCAGGATAATGGGGTTAAGGAGGGAGAGATAGATCAGCCATGATTGAATGACGGAGTAGACTTGATGGGCCGAATGGCCTCATTCTGATCCTATCACATGACCTTATGAAGGCTGAGCCTTTGAGGTCCAGGGTCAGATCTATGAGGGTCAAGGAGGCAGCAGACTTTCAGGTGGGGTGTAGGAGGCACTGGGCTCCAGCACTGGGTCAAGGGTCAGGATACAGCTTGCGATAAGGTCTCGGGTTTGGGCCTCAAAGTGGCAGAGCCCTGGATCATGAACCAATAGTTGCTGGAATTGAAGGGTCAGCGTCTGGGAGATGTTAGGGACCTGGGCTTCAACACTGTTTGTCACCATGTTGTAAAGACACACTGGTGATTGCCATCTATCAATTTTGTGTTGCAATGATATGTTGATATCTGCTGCCATCTAGTGGTATCATCCTATACATGGCAAGAGTAAATCCAAGGAAAGACACAAAATGCTGGAGTAACTCAACAGATCAGGCTGCATCCCTGGAGAACATGGATAGGTGACGTTTCGTGTCATGACCCTTTTTCAGACTTTATAGAGTAAATCCACATTATTGCCTATAAATTTATCCCCATTTAGTTGAGCGAAATATTTTAATGCTGTCAGTAATGTTGTGCACTATCTCCAGAGTTCATTCCTTTTACCTGACCATTGAAACAATCAACAACTTGTATTGAACATTTTCATTCAACTAAATTTTTGCTTTCCTAAATTATCTAAAGTGGGAGGCCAAATTCTTCATGTCCAAATGTAGAAAATAGCAGGTTAATTTAGCAAAATAGAAAAAACATCTGGTAATTATTTTCCTTGATATTTGTTGTTCTTAAAAAAAGCTACATAATTTCTAGAAACCTAGAAAAGAGGTGAAGAAGGCAAGGAGCCTAAAAGGTCTATTGTTTAATTGGTATCGGTATGAATTTATCATTATCACACGTACTGAGTCACAGTGATTTCTATTTTGTTTACATACTGTTCCGTCAAATACGACTAATTATGAGCTCAATTAAACCATACACAAATAAACAGGTAGTGCAAAGATTGCAAGATATAGTATTATAGTGTTATAGTGTTACAGTTAAACAGAAAATGCAGGTAAAATGATGTGCAATTGAGGCAGGCCAGAACTACACCCTAGCTTTTGGGAGGAACATTCAGTAGTCTGATAAACCTCATATGTTATTCATTGCTGTTATTCATTGATTACAGCTCGGCATTTAATACAATCATCCCCTCCAAACTGGTTACCAAACTCGCAGAACTGGGTCTCTGCGCATCCTTCTGCAATTGGATCCTCGACTTCCTCATTCACAGACCACAGTCTGTTCATATTGGCGACCTCCCCAGAATCTCAAGGTTGCCGCTCCTCTCCCTTCTTGCATGCCCCGGAGGAGCATCAGCCATCAGCGCCCTCAGAGCAAGGCCTCAGTTTGGCCCGGAAGCACCAGCAGCTACGGTCGCGCCGGCATGTGGTCGGGGGGGGGGGGGGGGCAAGCTTGGAGATAAGACGGTTGAAAAGCCATGGGGAGAGGGGGGAATAACGGGGGAGGGAGCAGGAGCCCATGAGGGGGACCAGAGGGGAATGGGGTGGAGCTGCGGGGCGTTGCGATGGCAATGTGTTTGGGACTCACAGCAGGTGCTGGATGCTCTCGGCCAGGATCAGACTCACCGCTTTCTGTTTGGCGACATTGCCGGGCTGCTGGGCTGCTGCTTGGGGCGGGGCTGCTTCGGGTCCCTCCGAAAGTCCGGTAGGACACCTTCGCCGACATTCCTCAGCTCCAGTTAAGACGTGATGGTGCAGGAAGGGGAGGACCGTCCAGAGGAGTGACAGGGGAAGGGACTAATCCGTGCGGTGCTGGAAGGCAGGAGAATCTGCGCACGCACCGTTTTTAAGATTTTTAAACCTCGCTAACTTTGACGACATTCTCGGAACAAAACTTGGTGTTCAGAACATAGGAGAACAGTGGGTGAACTGGCAAAAAATCGTAGCGCTATTGCAAACCGTTTTTGCGCAAATAGAATGACCGCCAAACCGGAAGATAACTAAATCAGTTTTAGTTATGTATAGATATGTCTGCATCCCTACATCCCTCTGCTTTCAAAATTCCTCACCCACCTGCCTAACTGATCAAGGTGATGACCATCTTCACGATCTACGATACCACCCACTTTTGCATCATCTGCAAATTTACTAATCATGTCTTATACATTCTCATCCATCTTGCATGCTTCCAGTCTGTAACAGTCAGTCTGTTCCAGTTCTAGTCTAAGTATAAGGAACTACTTTTACCCATATATATATATATATATATATATATATATACTGGACCAAGTGGGACACGTTGGGTCCCTGTCACACAATTTGCCTGGTTCCCCAATGCAACCCGTTCCCCAACACAATATTCCACCACTCACCCAGAGCCCCCACAGGAGCCTGGTCCCCCAACGCAACCCGTTCCCCAAGGCAATATTCCACCACTTGCCTGTTTCCCCCAATGCAACCTGTTCCCCCAATGCAATCTTTCACCACTCATCCATAGCCCCCACCGGCGCAGGGGCTGCTCATTTCCTCTTATTTATCCTCCCTCATTTTAAACTTTAAAAAAATGCTTGCTTGGGTTGGCAGGACTCAATGTCCTGGGATCGCAACATTGTAGCGAGCAGGGCTACAATCCCATTGTGATGTCATAGCTGTACAGTACAGGTGCACAGTAGAGAGCATACTGACTGGTTGCATCGTGGCCTGGTTCGACAACTTGAACTTGAAAGTCCAGGAGCGGAAAAGATTGCTAAAAGTTGTAAACACTGCCCAGGTCATCACCGGCTCTGATCTCCCCACCATCAAGGGATTTATCTTAGTCACTGCCTCAAAAAGCAAACCAACATCACCTCAAAGACCCACACTATCCTGGCCACACACTCAGCTCACCACTGCCATCGGGAAGAAGGTACAAGGAGCCTGAGAACTGTAATGTCCAGGTTCAGGAACAGCTTCTTCCTTACAGCCATCAGGCTATTTTAATTCGAAGTCTTGCGATGAGACTACGTGAAGAACCCGCCAGCCCGCATGCGAAACAATACGTCGTTGCATGGTGCGTGATATGGATTCATTCGGAAATGCTCCGTCAGGTAAGGTGTTTTTTTTGCAGGAACGGTGCAGCAGGTTCGGAGATGATGACAGGCGCAACCTGTACAGCAACCACTGTTAAAGCTCCGGAAGGGAGCAGGTGGCCCGGCCTGGTCTCGGATTAACTGGCAGGCGCGACCTGCACAGTAATCTCCTCTAAGGCTCCGAAATTTAGCAGCCTGTCGAACCGGGCTCGGAGACGCTGGCAGGCACGACCTGCACAGCAACCTCCGTTTAAAGCCTCGAAAGTGAGCAGTTTGTCAAGCGTGTGGCCGAAGAGGTAAACAGGCGCGGCCTGCACAAGTAACCGTGCTAAAGACTGGTTGTCCAAAAGGACCATATTGGCCTGCTTCAACATCTAAGATTGAGGTTATCAGAGTGAGGATAACTGAGTGAGAGGGGGAGGTGCACTGCACTGATACAGGCAGTTAATTCTTCAGATATTTGAGGATATCTCCTGCTCAGAGGCAGGGAGTTTGAGGATTCCCTCAACACATGCAATATATTTCAGCTCACGGCTAAAAAAGAGCTGCCAGCACTCTGGAACATAATTTGCCATCCTCTCTGGGATAGGTAAATCAGTAAAGGCCGAACTGGCAAGTAGCATTATTACCTGACTTGCAGGTTCGTAATGTAAAAATAAATAAATAAATACATAAATAGAAAAGAAAAAGAAAAAGCTCCGAAAGGGAGCAGTTTGGTGACCCGAGTTCAGGGAAGGCCAAGGCCAAAACGGCAAAATATGTCCAAAAGGACAATACTGGGCAGGAAGGTACTGCCTCAACATCCATTGAGGATATCATATGTCGACTCTCAAAACTGGAAAACCTGATTGAGAGGCTGGTCGAAGGGAATGTGCTCCACACACTGGCGACCGATACCGGTAGATCGAGTTAGATGTCTGCGGCAGCAATACCTGGTTCAGGGTTGCATTATATCTCCCGCTCAGAGGAGGGATGTTTTGAGGAGTATTACGTGGTAGATTCTGACTGTGGGGAAGTCGACAGTGAACTCGAATTCCCTCAACAAGTGGATGAAATGCTTCAACTCAAGTCCAAAAAGGAGCTGCCGGCATTTGCCAACCCCTCGGGGATGGGAGAACCGTTAGAGGAAGAACTGGCAAGCAGCATTGGTTATTTGACTTCTCATCAGCTGAATGAGAAGAACATGCAGGACACTGCTGGAAAGTATGCTAGTCCTGATAACAGCCATACACTGGAGGTTCCGAAGGTTAATGCCACCATTTGGGGCAATCTGAATGGCAAAACAAAGTCAAAAGTCTTAAAATTCCAGGGAGTTCAGAGATTTTTCACAAGAGGAATTACGGCCTTTGGAAGGTCGGTGGAGGGAACTCAGCTGTCTGATTTGCAGTAGTCGCCTTAGCACTTCTGTGTAATGCACAGTTTGAGCTCAATTGTGTTGCAAAGGATGGTATAAGGACTGAGATCAACCCAATATGAGGGAAGTTAGTGTAGAAATAGCAGGGGCTATGACAGAAATATTTCAAATGTCATTGGAAACGGCAATAGTGCCGGAGGATTGGCGTACTGCGCATGTTGTTCCATTGTTTAAAAAGGGGTCTAAGAGTAAACCTAGCAATTATAGACCTGTTAGTTTGACGTCAGTGGTGGGCAAATTAATGGAAAGGATACTTAGAGATAATATATATAAGCATCTGGATAAACAGGGGCTGATTAGGAACAGTCATGTTTGGCTAATCTTCTTGAATTTTTTGAAGAGGTTACTCGGGAAATTGATGAGGGTAAAGCCGTGGATGTTGTATATATGGACTTCAGTAAGGCCTTTGACAAGGTTCCTCACGGAAGATTGGTTAAGAAGGTTCAATGGTTGGGTATTAATGGTGGAGTAGCAAGATGGATTCAACAGTGGCTGAATGGGAGATGCCAGAGAGTAATGGTGGATGGTTGTTTGTCAGGTTGGAGGCCAGTGACTAGTGGGGTGCCACAGGGATCTGTGTTGGGTCCACTGTTGTTTGTCATGTACATCAATGATCTGGATGATGGTGTGGTAAATTGGATTAGTAAGTATGCAGATGATACTAAGATAATAATAATAATAATAATAATGGATTTTATTTACGGGCGCCTTATACCGAGGTCTCAAGGACACCATACAGAGATTTATAGAAAACATATAATCAGAATTTAAAAAAAAAATTGGTTATAAAGACCAATACATAAATCAGGGACAGAATTCCTTCCAAAAACACCAAAAAAAAGAAAATCAGAAGCACAATTTGATAGGTGGGGCTGTGGATGATGAAGTAGATTTTCAAAGTCTACAGAGAGATTTATGCTGGTTGGAAGAGTGGGCTGAAAGATGGCAGATGGAGTTTAATGCTGATAAGTGTGAGGTGCTACATCTTGGCAGGACAAATCAAAATAGGAAGTACATGGTAAATGGTAGGGAATTGAAGAATGCAGGTGAACAGAGGGATCTTGGAATAACTGTGCACAGTTCCCTGAAAGTGGAATCTCATGTAGATAGGGTGGTAAAGAAAGCTTTTGGTGTGCTGGCTTTTATAAATCAGAGCATTGAGTATAGAAGTTGGGAGGTAATGTTAAAATTGTACAAGGCATTGGTGAGGCCAATTCTGGAGTATGGTGTACAATTTTGGTCGCCTAATTATAGGAAGGATGTCAACAAAATAGAGAGAGTACAGAGGAGATTTACTAGAATGTTGCCTGGGTTTCAACAACTAAGTTACAGAGAAAGGTTGAACAAGTTAGGGCTTTATTCTTTGGAGCACAGAAGGTTAAGGGGGGACTTGATAGAGGTCTTTAAAATGATGAGAGGGATAGACAGAGTTGACGTGGATAAGCTTTTCCCATTGAGAGTAGGGAAGATTCAAACAAGGGGACATGACTTGAGAATTAAGGGACAGAAGTTTAGGGGTAACATGAGGGGGAACTTCTTTACTCAGAGAGTGGTGGCTGTGTGGAATGAGCTTCCAGTGAAGGTGGTGGAGGCAGGTTCGTTTTTATCATTTAAAAATAAATTGGATAGTTATATGGACGGGAAAGGAATGGAGGGTTATGGTCTGAGCGCAGGTATATGGGACTAGGAGAGAATACGTGTTCGGCACGGACTAGAAGGGTCGAGATGGCCTGTTTCCGTGCTGTAATTGTTATATGGTTATATGGTTAAATGGTTATATACGCTCATTTGTGTAAGGCAAATAATGTGCACTCTGCAAGTATCTCTTTGGAGAAGATTTGGCCAAGCAAGTAAAAGACTTGCAAGAGGAATTTAAGGTTGCGGTGGGTGTGGTCAAGACACCCTTTGTGGGTAAGACTCCCGGCTACTGGCATGCATATCATCCCTACCAAGCTAGCGGCAGATTGCTACACTGAGGCTGGTTGGAGCACCAGGCCTACACAATTAAAACCAAGCCAGACGCCTTTTTTATGCACAGGTTCACAGCACTCACCATGGAGGCAGCGCACTCCACATACTCAGTATCATTTCCCAGCAGGCCACGATGCCAGAGCCAAAGGGACAGAGCAAAATCTAGGGTCAGTTGACTCTATTGATCAACCGCCTAAGGCCATTTTGGTGGTGTCAGTCTCAGGGGTTGCTGGATCTTGGTGGCTGGTGGTGATAATCACCTCTTGCCTATTATTTTATTGGCAGCCTTGGTGGTTTTTATAGCAAGTTCTTTCTTAGAAACTGCCTTGATCACACCGATAGCCACCGTCTGTCTCATCATGGACAGCCAAGCGATCAAGAGGTGGAGGCCATTGAAGTATGCAAATATTATTCCTTCAGTCGCATGAGATGTGCTGACGATATTCAAGTCGGAGGTAGATTGAGACGGTTCAACAACAGGTGGGAACAGATAACCTCTGATCCTTTCAGTTTACAAATCATAAACGGTTATAAGTTTGAGTTTCTGGCTGATCAATTTCCTCCGCGGCAAGAGAAGCCAAGACTCTTGTACATACGGTCTAAAGAGGAAACTATGGCTACCCAAGTTGAAATAGAGAAACTACACAAAAAGGGTGTGATTGAGCAGTCTTCCCATGAACAAGAGGGGTATATTTCTAATATCTTCTCAAGGTTGAAGAAAAATGGAGGACACCGAATCATTCTAGGATTTGGCTAGTCTCAACATGTGCACAAAAGAACCTAGGAGGAATCTCATTTTGTAGTTGGAATATAAGAGGTATTAACGAACCTATTAAAAGGGGTAAGATACTATCTCAGCTGAAACTGTACAACTCTGACATTACCTTCCTACAAGAAACACACCTAAAACCCCAGGACCAAGTTAGACTGAGGGCGAAATGGATAGGTCAAACATACCACTCTTCATTTACTTCAAAATCTAGAGGCACGTCAATCATCATAAGAAAAGGTATACCATTTAAAGCAAAGAATATTATAACAGATATAGAAGGGAGATACCTAATAGTTAATGGAGAAATCCATGACACTCCACTTACTTTGGTAAATATATATGCCCCTAACTTTGATAACCCCCACTTTTTCAATAAAATTTTCAACATAATTGCAGAGTCAAACTATCAAAATGTTATAATAGGAGGAGACTTTAACTGTGTTTTAGATCCGTACTTAGATAAATCAAGTCAAAAACAGAGAGGGAATATGAAATCGAAAACTGGGGAACTCCTCAATACCTATATAAATAACACTAATATAGCAGATGTTTGGAGAATTGTTAATCCAACTGGCAGGGAATATTCGTTTTACTCAATGGTACATAAGACATACTCACGTATAGACTACTTTCTGCTGGATACAAAATTAATCCCCCAAACATCTAATGCAATATACCATACAAATTCAATTTCAGACCATTCCCCACTAACTTTCTTTTTAAAACTGGAAGGATTGTCTAAGAATAAATCGTTCTGGAGATTTAATTCTCAAATTTTAAAAGATCCACAAGCGAGTATATATTTAAAAGAACAAATGGAGGTCTTTTTTCAAACAAATGATACTTCAGATATATCGCCTACTTTATTTTGGGAATCTTTTAAAGCATACATTAGGGGTATTATAATTTCATATCAAGCTTTTCAAAATAAAAAGAATAAGAATGAACAAAGACAGTTAGAAGAACTTATTAGACAAATGGATATAGATAATGCTAAAGATCCATCAATAGATAAACATAATAAAATAATAATTTTAAAATTTAAATTAAATAAATTATTATCTGCCAAACCTATAAGACTTTTTCAAATTACAAAACAAGAGCACTTTGAACTTGGGGATAAACCGCATAAACTTTTGGCTCGCCAGCTAAAAAAACGAGAAAAGGAACATACTATACCAAAGATCAAATCAGATAAAGGGGAATTATTAACAACACCGAAGGATATTAATAAAAGATTTGCGCAATTTTACGAGAATTTGTATACATCTAAAACGATAATTGATTCCGATAATATCACAAAGTTCTTGGATACCTGTAATCTTCCAAAGTTAGAGCTGAAGGAACAAGAGGAACTGGGTGCACAAATCTCAATTAAGGAATTAGAAGATACAATAAACTCATTAAAGAATGGAAAAACACCAGGCCCTGATGGATTTACTAATGAATTTTATAAAAGCTTTTATGATAAACTAATACCAAGATTACAAAAAATGTACCAATACGCTTTTAAAAAACGAATACTACCTGATACATTAGCGGAATCAACGATTACATTAATACCCAAGAAAAATAAAGATTTAGAAGAACCTGGCTCATATAGAGCTATAGCATTGTTAAACACAGATCAAAAAATATTAGCGAAAACATTAGCTAGAAGATTAAGTAAATACATTAGTAAATTAATAAACCCAGATCAGACAGGGTTTATCCCTAAGAGATACTCTTCTAATAATATGAGACGTCTACTCAACATAATGCACTCACACAAATCTGAAGATCAAGAATTATCAATTATTTCGCTGGATGCTGAAAAAGCATTTGATCAAGTAGAATGGAATTATATGGATAAAGTATTACAAAAATTTCAACTGGGAGAGAATTTTATTTTATGGATTAAGTTACTATATAACAAACCTACAGCTAGAATACTAACTAATAACATATTATCCTCGAAATTTCAACTATCAAGGGGAAATAGACAAGGATGCTCATTATCACCACAGCTGTTTGCTCTCATTATTGAACCGCTAGCAGAAAAAATTAGAATACACCCTGATATTCATGGATATAATACTAAAGACTCATATAATAAAATATCTTTATACGCGGATGATATATTACTGTATATAACAAAACCTCAAATCACTATACCAAATATATTAAATTTAATTGAAGACTTTGGATCTTTTTCTGGATATAGAATAAATTGGAATAAAAGTGAAATTATGTCAATAAAACCGAAAGATTCAACACATCTTTTAAAATTCCCTTTTAAAATAGCTACAGAAAAATTTAAATATTTGGGGATCGAAATTACCAGAACATATCAAGGTATGTTCAGGGCAAATTTTGACCCCCTACTTAATAAATTAAATACACTAATTAAATTCTGGAAAACGCTCCCGATGTCTTTAATAGGCCGAATAAACGCAATAAAAATGATCTTTTTACCACAAATTTTATACCTATTTCAATCAATTCCTATATACTTACCTAAGAAGTTTTTTAAAAAACTTGACTCAGATATCACTAATTTTATATGGGACTATAAATCACATAGAATACAAAAAACTCATCTGAATAAACCTAAAGTATTGGGGGGTTTAGCACTACCTAATTTTATGTATTATTATTGGTCAGTAAATATTAAAAACATGATTCAACTGATGGATAACTCCGCCCAGCAAGTAGACTGGATTGTAATGGAGAAAGAGGATTGCTCCTCTAGAAACATTGGAGCGATCCTCCTCTCTCCAATGAAACTGAATAACATAAATTATAATAAGAACCCAATTATTCATAGTACAATCCGTATTTGGAAACAAATAAAACAAAATTTAAAATTAAGAAATTTATCACTTTTATTACCTATAGTCAATAACCCTTCGTTTAGTCCTTCTATTATAGATAAAGCTTATACACAATGGGATAGACTAGGAATTAAAACGCTTGGTGACTTGTATGAAACTGGAAAATTACTTTCATTTCAACAATTACAAATAAAATATAAACTCGGAAATAATCAATATTTTAAATATTTTCAAATATGCGACTATTTGAAAAAATATACAAAAGATCATTATAATAACCCAGTAGATGTATTGGACGAGGCAATGCAGATAAAAGCGGAATCAGCAAACTTAATATCATATTTGTATAATATTATTTTAAATGTACAAATACCACCTACGGAGGGTATCAGAAAAGACTGGGAACAAGAGTTAGCTATTAAAATGTCAAAGGAAAGTTGGAATGAATACTTATTAAATGTGCATAAATGCTCGATTAATGTAAGACACACTTTAATACAATTTAAAATTTTACATAGATTATATTATTCGAAAACTAAAATTCATAAAATTTTCCCAAACGTATCATCTATTTGTGATAAATGTCAATCCCAAGAAGCTACTATAGCGCACTCATTCGTCTTCTGTACAAAAATTCAAAAATTTTGGAATGAAATTTTTGAAATCTTTACAAAGTTATTTAAAACAAGACTGATACCCAAAGCAGAATGGATTATCTTCGGAATAACGGAAGATGATCCAGAACTAAATGTGTTTCAAAAGAAATTAATGGACTATGGGTTAATAACTGGAAAAAAGCTAATTCTAAAATTTTGGAAGAAGGCTCCAATACCAACTATAAATATGTGGATTTCAAATATGTTTGAAACACTACACCTAGAAGAGATAAGACTCCTCCTAGCAGGTAAACCAGATCACTTCCACCTGACGTGGTCTGCATTTATAGAATTATTACAAACATAGCGTGCAAAAGTACTTTAAAAAAAATAAAAAATGGAGGTCGGGTAAGGGGGGATGATAGTTGAAGAGTTGGTATGTCCTATTTACGTAATGCTCAAAAAAATATTTGTTTTTCTTTTTTTTTTTTTTTCCTCTCTCTTTTTCTCTTTTTTTTTCCTAGGGCCTATTTCTTAACTCTTTTTCTTTTGTTTTTAATTTCGCTCTCATAGGGTCTTCGTCCTTTTTTGTTGTTACATTTTCTACACTTTTCTACACTTTCACTTTTTCCTTCACTTTCTTCTCTCTTTCAATCTTTTCCTTTTTTAGTGTAAAAAAAAAATAATAATAAAGGGAGTACATTAATTGTAAGAAGATACAAATGACGAGTATTAATGTATGTGGTTGTAATGTAATGTACTTCTAATAAATAAAAATTAAAAAAAAAAAAAAAAAAAAAAAAACATGTGCTTGGAATATAACCATTTAGATATTTTTCATTCAGCAAATAGCTGATTACAGAGGATTGCTTTATGGCCTCAAATAATCTCGAAGAGGCAAACTATTCAGTACCAATACACGAGAATCACAGGATATATCTGAGGTTTATCTGGCAAGGCCAGTTGTGGCAATTTTAGGCTCTACCTAAGGGGTTGAGTTCAGCCCTAGGCTATTTACAAAGATTCTAAAGCCAATGTTGCCCTACTCAGGTCTAAAGGGATATTGTCATGGGGTTTATAGATGGCATGCTCATTGTAGGGAAGAGATCATGTGTCACAGAGTTAGTTGTTTCAGCAACCAAGGCACTCCTTGAATATCTAGGGTTTGTTATTCATCCAGGAAAGTCCATACTGGAGCCGACAAAATCTATTACATATCTAGGTTTTGTCATAAACTCTGCAGATATGTCTGTGACCAAGTCAAGTCAAGTCAAGTCAAGTCAAGTTTATTTGTCACATACACATAGGAGATGTGCAGTGAAATGAAAAGTGGCAATGCTCGCGGACTTTGTACAAAAAACAAACAAACAACCAAACAAACTACAAACAGAATGGAACAGAATAGTAAGATTAAACGAGAACTTACCTAAGTTTGAAGTTTGATCTTTATTTTATGAGGAGTTACGTAGGTGATTACGTGAAGAACCCCGCCAGTGCACCTGCGCGTCAATCTTCAAAGCAGCAGTGTGAAATCACAAAAAACAACAACCAAAGTAATATAGTCTCATAATAAAACGAGTAATACAAGAACTTCCATCTGACCTATATGATAGAGGGTAGGGTCGTGGCGGGCACGTAATCACCTACGTAACTCCTCATAAAATAAAGATCAAACTTCAAACTTAGGTAAGTTCTCGTTTAATCTTACTATTTTACTTCGGAGTCACGTGAGTGACTACGTGAAGATTTTAAAGCTTTGTGATTTCATGCCGTGGATCAATCCCAGCTTCTCACTGCATTGATTGACTCGGAACCAGAAATAATCAATCATGCATTCATAATAACATTTGTACCACAAATGCAGTAATTCATTTCAATAATGAAATTAATCAGATCCCCTTTAAACCAGAGGAATTTACACAGAACTTAAAATAGTTTCTGCAAACAATCCCGCATTAACAATAGGCCGATGGTAAAAATGTTGAAACATCAACTCATTGGACCACCCGGCGGCTGCGAGGATATGGTCAACGGGGACGTCTTTTGCCCTGGGCGCCGACATTTCTGCTGCCCTAGGCGAGTGAGATGTAAAAACACAAGTGTTAATACCAGCAGCTGTTAAGACTTCTTTTATCCATCTGGAAATAGTCTGTATTGAAACTGTATTGTGGTTTCTTGTGTGCGATCAACAACCCAGTTTCCGTATTTCTCAAATTCTTTGTGACCTCAATGTATTGTAACAAATATGTCTTAACACAGAGACAAGGATCATTTGGATATGCTGCTAGCATAATTTAAAATCCTGTCACACCTGGCCTAATTTGCTTTAGTAGGTCATAGATATAGAATGTAACCTTGTCTTCAGTTACTTCCATACTGTCTATTAGTAATTTTCCAAGTGTTTGCACTCATTGTCACACCCAATTGTTTCCAGACTAATGAAAGGAATCTTTAATTCCAAACCACCGAAACCTAGGTACATGACAATCTGGGATGTAAGTGTGGTACTGAAACTACTTCGTGAATGGTCACCAAATGTGTCTTTACCTTTGGCCAAGCTCAGTATGAAAGTATTCATGCTTATGGCATGAGTGACAGCACAACGAGTGCAAACACTTGGAAAATTACAAATAGACAGTATGGAAGTAACTGAAGACAAGGTTACATTCTATATCTATGACCTACTAAAGCAAATTAGGCCAGGTGTGACAGGATTTAAAATTATGCTAGCAGCATATCCAAATGATCCTTGTCTCTGTGTTAAGACATATTTGTTACAATACATTGAGGTCACAAAGAATTTGAGAAATACGGAAACTGGGTTGTTGATCACACACAAGAAACCACAATACAGTTTCAATACAGACTATTTCCAGATGGATAAAAGAAGTCTTAACAGCTGCTGGTATTAACACTTATGTTTTTACTTCTCACTCGACTAGGCCAGCAGAAACGTCGGCGGGCAGGGCAAAAGACGTCCCCGTCGACCATATCCTCGCAGCCAATGAGTTGATGTTTCAACATTTTTACCATCGGCCTATTGTTAATGTGGGATTGTTTGCAGAAACTATTTTAAGTTCTGTGTAAATTCCTCTGGTTTAAAGGGGATCTGATTCATTTCATTATTGAAATGAATTATTGTATTTGTGGTACAAATGTCATTATGAATGCATGATTGATTATTTCTGGTTCCGAGTCAATCAATGCAGTGAGAAGCTGGGATTGATCCACGGCATGCAATCACAAAGCTTTAAAATCTTCACGTAGTCACTCACATGACTCCAAAATAAAATAGTAAGATTAAACGAGAACTTACCTAAGTTTGAAGTTTGATCTTTATTTTATGAGGAGTTACTTAGGTGATTACGTTCCCGCCATGACCCTACCCTCTATCATAAAGGTCAGATGGAAGTTCTTGTATTACTCATTTTATTATGAGACTATATTACTTCGGTTGTTGTTTTTTGTGATTTCACACTGCTCCTTTGAAGATTGACGCGCAGGCACACTGGCGGGAATCACATATTCTTTTACATATTACATATTGTGGGAGGAAGGAAAAAGGAAAAAAAACAGCAATTTAAAAAAAAACAGTAGAATGGTGCTGTAAAGTTAGTCCCTGGTGAGGTAGGAGTTTACAGTCCTAATGGCCTCTGGGAAGAAACTCCTTCTCAACCTCTCCGTTCTCACAGCATGGCAACGGAGGCGTTTGCCTGACCGTAGCAGCTGGAACAGTCTGTTGCAGGGGTGGAAGGGGTCTCCCATGATCTTGTTGGCTCTGGATTTGCACCTTCTGATGTATAGGTCCTGCAGAGGGGCGAGTGAAGTTCACATAGTGTGTTCTTGTCCTGGGCAGAGCAGTTCCTAAACCAAATCGTGATATTTCCAGACAAGATGCTTTCCACAGCCGCTGAGTAGAAGCACTGGAGGATCCTCAGAGACACTCTGAATGTCCTCAATTGCCTGAGGTGGTAAAGGCGCTGCCTTGCCTTAGAGAGATTTAGAGAGATTTAGAGATTCCTTTATTTGTCATTCAGACCTTTCGGTCTGAACGAAATTTCGTTGCCTGCAGTCATACATATAATAATAAATGACAAAACACACAATAAACACAAATTAACATCCACCACAGTGAGTTCACCAGGCACCTCCTCACTGTGATGGAGGCAAAAGTCTTAAAGTCTTACTCACGAGTGCTGCAGCGTGTGATGTCCATGTCATATCCTCAGAGATGTGGACTCCCAGGTATATAAAACAGCTCACTCTATCCACAGTATCCCCATTTATCCTCAATGGTGTGTACGTCCTCGGATGATGTACCCTCCATGATCAGATCAGTCGATCAGATGATGTCCACGATCAGCTCCTTAGTTGTTTTGATGTTCAAGAGGAGGCTGTTGTCCTGACACCAGAGTGCCAGATCAGCCACCTCCTCCCGGTAGGCCTTCTCATCGTTGTCTGAGATCAGGCCCACCACCACAGTGTCATCAGCAAACTTGATTATAGATTTGGAGCTGAACCTAGCCACACAGTCATGTGTGTACATGGAGTACAGTAGGGGGCTGAGGATGCAACCCTGGGGGGATCCTGTGGTCAGGGTGAGGGACTTTGATGTATTTCCCCCCATCTTGACTACGTGGGACCTGGTGGAGAGAAAGTCCAGGACCCAGGCACACAGGGGGGTGTTGAGCCCCAAATCCAGTTGCTTCTCGGCCAGTCTGGTGGGGACTATCGTGTTGAAGGCTGAACTGAAGTTTATGAACAGCATCCTCACGTAGCCCCCCTTCTGGCTGTCAAGATGAGAGAGAGCGGTGTGCAGAACCTGGGAGACCGTATCGTCCGTGGATCTGTTCGGCCGGTATGCGAATTGTAACGGGTCCATGTTGCAAGGGAGGAAGGCACAGATGTGTTTCTTCACCTGCCTCTCAAAGCATTTCATGACTACCGAGGTGAGGGCCACTGGACGGTAGTCATTCTGACAGGCTGGGGAGGCATTATTAGGTACTGGTACAATGATGGATCTTTTGAAGCAGGCATGGACCAGGGACTTGTCCAGGGAGAGGTTGAATATTTTCGTGAGCACCGGAGCTAGCTGCGTAGCACAGGACTTAAGTACTCGCCCCGAGATGCCATCGGGGCCTACAACTTTCCGCGTGTTCACCCGTGTCAGAGCCCTCCTCACATCGTGCTCGGACAACGTGAATGTGTGCACATTCCTCCCTTCAGCTTCGATAGCCAGCCCGCTGGCGGTATTGTCGATAGTCAGCAGACCTGGGGTGATGTTGCCCATCTCGAAACGAGCGTAAAAGGAGTTCAGGTCATCAGCTAGGGAGGTGCCGGCACTTGCGGATGAGGGTGGGGGGGTGCTCCGGTTGTTGGTTACAGTCCGTAGCCCCTGCCACAGGCGTCTGGTGTCCTGCTGCTCCATCTGTGGCTCCATCTTGTCCCTGTACCTCCCTTTTGCGTCCTTCACCGCCCTTCGCAGTCGGTAGGACTCTACCTTGTAGACGTCCATGTTTCCAGATGCCAGGCCCGAGTTGTAGGCAGCTGTGCGAGCATTCAAGGCAACACGAACGGACCTGTCTACCCAGGGTTTTTGATTCGGAAAGGTGCTTACCCTTACCGTGGGGAAGATGTTGTCGGTAATTGTTGCGATGAAGTCCGTGACTGCTTCCGCGAACTCACTGACGTCACTGGAACTTGCTTGGAACATATTCCAGTCGACATCTGTCAGTGCATCTTGCAGCATGGCCTCTGTCTGGTCGGACCACCGCTTTACGTCCCTCTTCACTACCGCTTCCCGAACTATCCTCTGTTTATACTCCGGCAGCAGGAAAATGGCAGCATGGTCAGATTTTCCTTGGGGAGGGAGTGAAACGACCTTGTAGCCCTTCCGGAACGGCGTATAGCAGTGGTCCAATGTTCTTTCCCCCCTGGTGGCACACGTGATGTGTTGGTAGAAGGTCGGCATGACCTTCTTGAGATTTGATTTATTAAAATCTCCAGCCACCACCATAGCCACATCCGGGTACTTGTTTTGATGTCGATATAGCACATCGTGTAGGGCCGATAGTGCCACGTCGGTGTCCGCATGCGGTGGAATGTAGACGGCTGTGACGATCACTGAGCCAAACTCCCGGGGGAAGGTAGAATGTGTGGCATGAGATCATCAGGTGCTCCAGATCCAGCGAGCAGGAACAGGAAAGCATCTTGATATTTCCAGGGTTGCACCAGTTGTTATTGGTCATGAAGCAGACTCCTCCACCCTTGGATTTCCCAGATGCTTCTGTTCTGTCAGCACAGTAGACAGTGAAGGACTTGGTTGGGCAGATTACTTGATCCAGGATCAGCGAGGTCAGCCATGTTTCAGTCAGGCAGAGGATGTTGCAGTCCTTTATGTCCCTCTGGAATCTGACCCTCGCCCTGAGGTCATCCAGCTTGTTTTCCAGGGACTGGACGTCCGCCAGAAGGATGCTGGGCAGAGGAGGACGAAAGGTTTGTGCTCTCAGCCTATTCTGAATCCCCCCCCCCCCCCCCCCCAGCTTACCCTGATGTTTTCTCCGGGTTTTCCTTGCAGCCAAGTTCCTATTGTTGTTGCAGCAGCCTCTGATGATCTCTGCTGCCCACGCTGGATCGGTAAGTACAGCGTTTAAAAAGTCTCCGTTTGCACTATAGTTTAGATTTAAGAGGGTTTCCCTGCCATACTTCATTAGTACTAGGGAGTTAGAACTTAGAAATGAGTTAAAAGGAACATAAAAGTTAAAAATACACACAGTTTTCGCAGAGCTGCCACCGATAAGGAACAGAATATTGTAGAGGCATGCACACGGTATAAATATCGGAAGATGCCTCCAAATATAATTCAAGACCAGGCAACATGAATGATAGTAGTGCCAAATTAACCTACTCAACCATGGTTTCCATTGTAAATAGGTCTTCTGAAAGAAGCTCCTATATTTGCTCACAGACAGGAGCAGTGGCTAGCTCAACCTATCACTTGTGCACCTATCACTGCATGGTTGTATGGACAAGTTTTCTGAAGAGACACATGTGAGCTAGTTTTAAACAGACGTAGCAGAGGTTTGGGTTTCCTTCAGTTTGGGTTTATGAGAAGCGACTAAGTTATAGCGCAATTAACACTGCTTGTAGTGCTTTGTCATCTTATCTAGTACTAGAAGTGGGACAATAAATGATTGGCTCTCATCTACTGGTGACAAAGGTTATGGAAGATGTATTTTACATGAACCCTCTAAAGCCTAGATACAAAGTAGTGTGGAATGTGTAATCAGTATTAATTTTTTAACGTAAATTGACATCAGCTGCACCCCTAACGTTGGAGCAGTTAATCTTAAGTTAGTCATGCTTATGACACTTCTTTCAGCACAAAGAGCTCAGTCTTTATGCAATCTCCATCTGGATACTCGGTTATATCTGACAAGAGGGTAGCATTTTATGTGAATGAACTCATAAAGCAGAGCAGGCACGGTTGGGTACAAGTTGGAGTTGACAACATACCCACCAGATCGGAGATTGTGGGTGTTTATTATGTGAAAAGGTACAGTGAGGTTACTAAGAACCTATTAGATGAAGGAAAAGTTTCTTCATAGTTATAAACTAGTCTCACAAGAGATTGTTGGTGCAGACTATTTCAAGATGGATAGAGTGTAAGCAGCTGAAAGCGGGAGTGAATACAACTAATTTCAAGTCACACTCTACCACGTCAGCAGCCAATAGAATGGATGTTCTCTTGATCATATTCTTGCAACAGCAGGAGGCTCAGATGAAGTTATAAAATATCGTTGAACATGTCTGTACGATTGCAGATAGAATTCTGGACAGTGCTACATGAGCTGTTGTCTAACTCAAAGTCAATTGAGACTGTGGTCCAATTAAGGGCGATGTACATGTATGTAAAGTTAGCATCATGTTGATAATGCCCCATGTCTTTTCTACCATTTATGGTTTATCTGTGTAGTGTGTTCACATAGAGATTGGTTTACTGCATGAAACCACAGAGCTTCAAAGGCTTCACGTAGTCATCATGAGACTTCAAAATAAAATAGAAAGATTAAACGAGAACTTACCGTTTGAAGTTTGATCTTGATTTTATGAGGTTGGAGTGAGAGAGTACATGCCATCCACTCCCAACCCTGAATCTCATAAATTTCATTCAGTAAGTCAAGGGTTATTAATCTTTCTATAGCTTGATTCTGGATTAAGTGGACTGTGGTTTCATACAGTGGCTCTTAAGATTGATGCGCATGCGGACTGGCGGGTTCTTCACGTGGACTGGATGTATAAAATTAACACACCTGTGATGGACTGGGCTGGGTTCACCACTCTCTGAGGGTTTAGCTGGCCAAGAGTAGAGCAGTTGTCACACCGGGCTGAGAAGCTTCCCCGTCATGATGTCGGAGTCATGGCAAATGTCCAGAAGTTTAGTGATGAGTGTATTCAGTATTGTGATGTTGAAGGCTAAGCAGCAGTCAATCAATATCAAATTGTCATAGGTATTCTTATTGTAAAGATGATCCAGAGCCTAACATTGTGCAGAAGAAATGGCATCATCCATCGGCTTATTTATCTTCTGTGCCAGTTGTAAGGGGTCAAAATCGTCTGGAAGACTAGCACAGATGTGGACCATTACCAATCTTTTCAATCACTTAATCATGCTTGACGTTTGAGCGACTAGCAGATAGTCATCGAGACAGGTCACCTTACTTTTCTTGGCGCTAGAAGGATGGAGATTGCTTGAAGCAGATGAGGGCAGTGGACTTTGAATTATGAGGTGGAAGATGTAGGCAATGTTTATAGCCAGTTCATTGGTGCACAATTTCAGAACTCGTCCAGGGCCATATGGGCCAGACTCTTTCCAAGTTTACCTCGTGGGTGTACATCTGATTTCTGTCATCTTGGGGCAGAATCAATGGAGGATGAGACAGGCGTCAGTGGAATTTTATTTGCCTTTACAAAATGGCCATAAAATGCATTGACCATATCCAGATGCATTGTTGCCCGAAATGGTGGCTGATTTTGACTTGTAGCCTGTAATGTCATTCAGGTTGTGCCACTGTCACTTGACATCAGGGGTAGCAATCCCACAAGAGTTAATGACCGAATATAATTCACCCAGCGTCATCTTGATTTTGTTTTGAGATGGTATATAGACTGTTCAACAAATGATGAAGGTGAATTCCCTCAGTAGATAAATGGGGTGGCATTATATGAATGGGTACTTCAGGTCAGAGGAGCAAAATTGAGTTAAGCCCATTACACCAGTGCACATCTAAATATTGGCCTGAAACGATATCGCTGCCTTTCCTCTTGTTTGTGGATTCCTGTGCTCCATACAATAAATAAGAAATTATCTGTTTGTAGGGTAGTGTTAGGTCAGTCAGGGGTTGGCAATGCTTCAGTGAAACAAATAACACAACAGTCCCTGATCTTCCTTTGAAACAGCAGCCTTGCTCAAACCTCTTCTGGCTTATGCTTGAGTGATTGAAAGTTAGCTCAAAGTATGCTGGGAGGGGGTGAGGAGTGGAGGGGGTTGGGATCCCTGTCATATAGAAACATAGAAACATAGAATCATAGAAAATAGGTGCAGGAGGCCATTCGGCCCTTTGAGCCAGCACCGCCATTCATTGTGATCATGGCTGATCGTCCCAAATCAATAACCCGTGCCCACCTTCTCCCCATATCCCTTGAATCCACTAGCCCATAGAGCTCTATCTAACTCAATTGCACATGAACCCACATCCCGACTGTCATGCCTCCTCGCTTCTGAGTTACTACTAACGGTTGTGCCAAAAGTGTAGGGTCCAATAAAGATTTGTAGTTCCAAGAACTGCTTTGAAGATAGAACATAGAACATAGAACAGTACAGGCCCTTTGGCCCACAATGTCTGTGACATGCATGATGCCAAAATAAACTAACATTATCTGTCAGTTCATGATTCATATCCCTCTATTGCCTGTATATCCCTGTGCCTATCTAAACACCTCTTAAACGCCACTGCCGTGTCTGCCTCCAACACCACCTCGAGCAACTTGCTACAGGTACCCACCACCATCTTTGTGAAAAAAATTTGCTCCACTCATCCCCTTTGCCCCTCTGATCTTAACGCTGTGGCCTCTAGTCTTTGACATTTCAACCCTGCAAAAAAATATTCTGACTTTCTGCCCTCTCTATGCCTCTTATAACTTTACATACAGTACTTCTATCGGGACTCTCCACAGCCTCCAGCATTTCAAAGAAAACAATCCAAGTTTGTCCAATCTCTCCTGGTAGCTAATACCCCCTAATTCAGGCATCCGCTAAAAATCACCGATCATTGACAGGAGACTTTCAACGCTGGAACTAATGACGTTTTCAATGCAAGATAGATAACATGGAGAAGCTGTTTTTAACTGTTTTGAGGAGCTTCAGATAAATGTTGGCCATCTTCCGAAACCATCGTAACCATGATTAAAAGAATGCCGGGGATAGGCAAAATTTTCTTGCCATTGTCCAGTGATTGTCCAGGAAGATTTGGATGCCAGTAGTTGATGTGTCTTTGTAAAGTTGATTTTTTTAAGAACATCGGTGACTCCAACATACAATTTGTTTGCATTCACCATGCCTAATGTAGATGTCAGTAAGTTTGCAAATGTTGTCATTAATACAATTGTTGGTATCGAAATGCAAAATATATTTCCAGCTACAATGTCTAGGGCTCAGTATTTCACCAGATGACTAAGTTGGCTACATATGCTGCAGATATTATTCAGTTAAATGGCTGAGTAGTTCCACATTATGGTGAAAGCTAGCTATAATGCATGCAATTACTTAATATATTTTTTGTGACTGATCTTATTACTAATTGCATTAGAATGGAAATTGCAAGTGCTGACATATTTATGTCAGCGTTTCAAGAGCCTGGAAGGGCCTTTGACAAATATATTTGCTTTGAATCTGAATGGATTCAATGGAAACAAATGAGTGCAATGAAACAATGGTTACTGTTCGTTGATGTTGATTCTCATTGTATTGGGTGCAAGCCAAAAGGGCCAGTCCCACTTAGGCGACTTTTTAGGCGAGTGCAGGAGACTCTGTGCTCGCCACATGATCGCCACATGGTCGCCACATGGTCGCCACATGGTCGCCACATGGTCGCCACATGGTCGCCACCTGGTCGCTGGTGGTCTCTGGAGAGTCTCCATGGTCGCGATGAGTTCCCACATTCTGGGAACTAGTCGCGGCCTCAGTATGGTCGCCACAAATTTTTCAACATGCCGCCATGGAGAAAATCTATTATTTTGTAGTTGTAGGTGCAGTTGTAGTGGGGTCGCGATGTAGTTATAGGTATTCGAGTTAGTTGTTGGTAGTTTTAGTTAATCGCCTTTGCTGACCGGCTCCTTGGCTCATTGGGGGAAAAAAAACATAAGCAAGAGTTTTCAGAACCAAGGAGAACCGACCGGTAATGTTAAATGCCCGCCGAACTTCACAGCTGTTTATCTCTGGCTTATTACATGTTGTCTGGCTTCTTAAAAGTGTCTCCACTCTCTCCCCCCTTCTCCCCCCTTCTCCCTCCCTCTTTTAAAGGACTTACCGTACACTGTGCATGCCATCTTAACCTTCCTGTTCATCGCGGTGTGTGTCTGTATCACCTTGGCTTTGCACCGTGTGAATTCCAGGCAGTGGAATTCCAGGCCCCGCTTTCCCTGGCCCCTGCCTTTGTTATGTGTTTGTGTGTGTGCTCCACTCTGACAGTCGTGTTCCAGTTTCCGTTTTTTCAGGCGATTGTCGCGAACCTGACACTCGTGGCAGTCCGCTGAAAAATCGCCTGTGGGACAGGCCCTTCACCCATCTTTCTGCACGCTTTCTTTCAACTTTCACTAACTATCCCCTTGAACCAATGAAAACAGTGGATAGTAAGACAGGTTTTCATTCACTCATATTTTCAGTGTTCTTGTCGCATTATGATTCTAGTAATGTCATATCTGTCAGAGACAAATCCCAAGATAGACACTAAATGCTGGAGTAACTCAGACAACATCTCTGGAGAGAAGGAATGGGTGATGTTTCAGGTCGAGACCCTTCTTCAGACTATTAAGGAAAAGGGAAACGAGAGATATTCTGTACTTCAAGTAACCACAGCATTCCCTCCCTCCCTATCCCTCCCCACTCAAGTCACACCAGCTTCTCGCCTTCACCCAACAAACAGCTAACAATGGCCTGTTTCCTTTATCATCGTTACTTTTTTGCATATCTTTCATTCATTATTCTTTATCTCTCTACATTATCGTCTATATCTCTTGTTTCCCTTTTCCCTACCTAGTCTGAAGAAGGTTCTCGACCCAAAATGTCATCCATTCCTTCAGTCCAGAGATGCTGTCCGTCCCACTGAGTTACTCCAGTTTTTGTGTCTATCTGTTTAAACCAACATCTGCAGTTCCTTCCTACACAGAGACAAATCCCCACTGGTTCTTACTGAACACTTCCCTGCAAAATGAGCATAAAACCTGACAGGAATGCAATCTATCACTACCTGGGCCTTGCGGAAATGCACAATGCTAGCAAATCTTGACACCCATTCTGACTGCTGAGGGAAAAAGAGGATGTCTCTTTTCATCGAGTACACAGCACCAGTCTCCAAAGAAGTGAGCAGCAATAAATGTGCAGATCAACTACAACTTAAGATTCTGTCACCTGCAGCACTTGTATCTTGACACAGCTCTCATCATGCAAGGTTCATCCTCACAGGGGAACTGTTGGTACTGAATTCTGAGCAGCTTGCCTTTATATGGCTCTCACATTTCACATATGGACTAACCCAATAACAGCTGCTCCTAATCCATTTTTTCCCACCCGCTGCCTAATAATGTTGTAATTAGGTTTTTCAACATTGCTTGTCTGTACGGAGCTTGTACGTTCTCCCCAAGGCCTGTGTGGGTTTTCTCTAAGATCTTCTTTGTTTTACTCCAACACTCCAAAGACGTCAAGGTTTGTATGTTAATTGTCTTGGTATAAATGTTTTTTTTAAATCCCTTGTGTGTGTAGGATAGTGTTAATGTGTGGGGATCTCTGGTCGGTGTGGACTTGGTGGCTGAAGGGCCTGTTTCTGTGCTGTATCTCTAAAACTAAAAACTAAAACTAAAAGGTATGAAGAATATTTATCTTCATCAGCCAGGAGACAGAATATATGAACAGGGAAGGGATGTAATTACAAATCTGTATAAAACATTGGTTTGGCTGCAGCTGGACTACTGAGTGTAATTCTGTTAAGCACAACATAGGAAGAAAATAATTGTCTTGGAAAGGATACAGAGAAAATTCACTGGATGTCGACCAGGATGGAGAATTTGTTATGAGAGATATTGGATAGGCTGCAGTTGTTTCCCTTGGAGCAGAAGAGACTGAGGAGGACTCTGATCATCATGTAAAAAATTATGAGGGGCAAATAAAATAGGTGGTAAGAATCCTCTCCCATAGCAGATGTTTAGTTTAGTTTAGTTTAGTTTATCGTCACATGTACTGAGGTACTGTGAAAAGCTTTTTTGTTACATGCTAGCCAATAAGTGGAATGACTATACATGAATGTAGTCAAGCTGTCCACAGTGTACAGATACAGGATAAAGGGAATAACGTTTAATGCAAGATAAAGTTCAGTAAGTATAATTAAAGATACTGAGGGTCTCCAATGAGGTGGATGGTAGGTTAAGGTAGGTATGTTACAAAACTTACCTTCAGTCGCGCTGTAATTCTGCCACTGGCCGTGTGCGCGGTTTTGGCGCCTTTAAGGGGGGGGCGGGGTTAAAACGCGGGTATCTCCTCCCTTATCCTGGTTAATATTTTGTTGGAGTACAAGCGTTGGCTGAAGAATCGTTCCTAGTGGCGTTTTGTGTATTTTTTATTTTTATTAAATCGTCAATGTCAGCGCTAGAGTAATTTTAAAAGCAGCTCCTGAAGCGTCAACGCCGATAACGGGGACGGATTTCACACACGGGACAGGTAAACGAAAGTGGTTTCTTTAAATGTATAAAAGTGCTTCTTAAGAAGCCTTTAATTCACAATTTTTCATGCGACACGGTGATTTTATTCCCCGAATTAACGGCAGAATTTTTCATGCCAATACGGGGTTAAATTCACCGCAAATGAACGTTCCAAAAGATCGCGTTCCAGAAATCCTCACTCTCAAGATGATTTAAATGCCCATTAATTTACAGGTATTAAACATTCAATTCCTTCCATTTGGTCTATAAATTCATGAAAATGAGATTTAAAAATTATGTTATATTGTGAATTATTGTGTGAATGTTATTTGGACACTTAGGCTATTTAAAAATGTTAATCTATTCTTAAGAAATTGATAGATGTTTAGATCTAGTAATTGAATTTTGTAATTAGCTCCAATTAGGTAACTAACTAATTATATGCTTTACTTTGTGTTAAAGAAGGAACTGCAGATGCTGGAAAATCGAAGGTACACAAAAATGCTGGAGAAACTCAGCGGGTGCAGCAGCATCTATGGAGCGAAGGAAATGGGTAACGTTTCGGGCCGAAACCCTTCTTCAGACTGATAGGGGGTGGGGAGAAGAAAGGAAAAAAGGAAAAGGCGGAGGAGGAGCCCGAGGGATGGGGGAGGGGAGGAGACAACCAGATGGCTGATGAAGGGGAGGGGACAGCCAGGGCTAGCAGAATTGGGAGAATTCAATGTTCAGGCCACCAGGATGTAGACTGCCCAAGCGGAATATGAGGTGCATTTCCTCCAATTTACGGTGTTGCTCGCTGTGGCCATGGAGGAGGCCCAGGACAGAGAGGTCAGATACGGAATGGGAGGGGGAGTTGAAGTGCTGAGCCACCGGGAGTTCAGGTTGGTTATTGCGGACCGACCGGAGGTGTTCGGCGAAACGATCGCCAAGCCTCCGCTTGGTCTCACCGATGTAGATCAGCTGGCATCTAGAGCAGCGAATGCAATAGATGAGGTTGGAGGAGATGCAGGTGAACCTCTGTCGCACCTGGAACGACTGCTTGGGTCCTTGAATGGAGTGGAGGGGGGAGGTGAAGGGACAAGTGTTGCATCTCTTGCGGTTGCAAGGGAAAGTACCAGGGGAGGGGGTGGTATGGGAGGGAAGGGAAGAATTGACAAGGCTTCCCTTCCCTCCCATACCACCCCCTCCCCTGGTACTTTCCCTTGCAACCGCAAGAGATGCAACACTTGTCCCTTCACCTCCCCCCTCACTCCATTCAAGGACCCAAGCAGTCGTTCCAGGTGCGACAGAGGTTCACCTGCATCTCCTCCAACCTCATCTATTGCATTCGCTGCTCTAGATGCCAGCTGATCTACATCGGTGAGACCAAGCGGAGGCTTGGCGATCGTTTCGCCGAACACCTCCGGTCAGTCCGCAATAACCAACCTGAACTCCCGGTGGCTCAGCACTTCAACTCCCCCTCCCATTCCGTATCTGACCTCTCTGTCCTGGGTTTCCTCCATGGCCACAGCGAGCAACACCGTAAATTGGAGGAAATGCACCTCATATTCCGCTTGGGCAGTCTACATCCTGGTGGCCTGAACATTGAATTCTCCCAATTCTGCTAGCCCTGGCTGTCCCCTCCCCTTCATCAGCCATCTGGTTGTCTCCTCCCCTCCCCCAGCCCTTGGGCTCCTCCTCCGCCTTTTCCTTTTTTCCTTTCTTCTCCCCACCCCCTATCAGTCTGAAGAAGGGTTTCGGCCCGAAACGTTACCTATTTCCTTCGCTCCATAGATGCTGCTGCACCCGCTGAGTTTCTCCAGCAATTTTGTGTACCATATGCTTTACTTTTATGTCTTCTAAGTAAGATTGTTTCATATTTGTTTCAGAATGCTTCAATCTATAATAACTGAACATTTCTTTCAGTTATCTTAATTTTTAAGAAACTTATGGGCTTTTAACTGTCCTCGATCACAGCTTTTGTGTTAAGTCAATGGAAAAGCAATAGGGAACAAGATGCTAATTTCCTAGTATGAAAATGGCCATAACTCCTTTAATACTGAAGATATGAAAGTGAATTAGGTGTCAAATTAAACTTCTTTTTATGCTTTATCTGATGGGATAAATTGCAGACTTTATTTTTAAAATCTCAAAAATTGTGTAACATTGCTAGTTAAGGCAGGTACAGGATACTGAGTTGGATGACAGCCATGATCATATTGAATGGCGGTGCAGGCTCGAAGGGCCAAATGGCCTACTCCTGCACCTATTTTCTATGTCTATGTTAGGTCTGCTCCCTAGTTTGTGATAGGATGGTTCAGTTGCCTGATAACATTTGGGAATAAATTGTCCCTGAATATGGAGGTATTCACTGAGAGCAAATTTGGGCCCCATATCCGAGGAAGGATGTGCTGACTGGAAAGGGTCCAGAGGAGGTTTACAAGAATGATTCCAGGAATGAGTGGGTTAGCATATGATGAATGTTTGACAGTAATGGACCTCTATTTGCTGGAATTTAGAAGGTTGAGGTTGAGAATTTAGAAGATTTAGAAGGTTCCTCATTGAAATTTACAGAATAATGAAAGACATAGATAGAGTGGACGTGGAAAGGATGTTTCCAATAGTGGGAAAGTCTAGGACCTGAGGTCGTAGCCTCAGAATTAAAAGGCGCTCTTTTGGAAAGGTGAGGAAGAACTTCTTTAGTCAGAGGGTAGTTAATTTGTGGAACTCTGGCACAGAGGGCTGTGCAGGCCAAGTCAGTGGATATTTTTAAGGCAGCGACAGACAAATTCTTAATTAGAATGGGTGTCAAGGGTTATGGGAAGAAGGCAGGAAAATGGAATTAAGAGGCAGAGATCAGCCATGATTGAATGGCGGAGTAGACTCGATGGAGCAAAAAGCCTAATTCTACTCCTATAACTTGTGAACGAACTTATATATGTTTTCCCCCTTCTGTACCTCTTGCATGATGGGAGAGGGTTGAAGCGATGGAAATGTCTGGGGTGAACCTCGTTCTTGATTATGCTGGCAGCATTGCTAAGACAGTGTGAAGTGTAGTTGGAGTCAATGGAAGGGAGGTTGGTTTGTGTGATGGTCTGGGCTGCTTCCACAAGTCTCTGCAATTTTATTGCGGTCAATCTCCAGGTTCTCAATTACCATCCTGTACTCCATCGCTTCATTATTTGATATACACCCCACTACAGTGGTGTCATCTGCAAATTTGTATTTGTATTTGGATGCATAGTCATGAGTGTATAAGGAGTAAAGAAGTGGTCTGAGAACACATCCTTGCAGTGCACCAGTTGTGAGGATTATAATAGAGCATGATTTGTCACTTTTCCTCACTGATTGTGGTCTGTTGGTTAGGAAGTCCAGGATCCAATTTCAGAGGTGAGTGCTGACTCCAAGTTCCAGGAGTTTGGAAATGTGCTTGGATGAGATAATGGTTTGAAAGCAGAGATGTAGTCTATGAATAGAAGTCTTATAGATACTAAAACCAGAGGACATGTTTAGAGGAATGGTTAGAAGATTCAGAGACAAACTTGGCATGTAGCAAAAGTAATGCTGTGGTTGTTATGGGAGATATCAACATGCAGGTAGACTGGGAAAATCAGGTTGGTACTGGACCCCAAGAAAGGGACTTTGTAGAGTGCCTTCGTGATGGATTCTTAGAGCAGCTTGTATTGGAGCCTACCAGGGAGAAGGCAATTCTGGATTTAGTGTTATGTAATGAACCGGATTTGATAAAGGACATCGAGGTTAATGAGCCATTAGGAAGTAGTGACCATAACATGGTCAGGTTTAATCTACAATTGGAGAGGGAGAAGGGTAGATCAGAGTTGTCAGTGTTGCAGTTGAATAAAGGGGACTATGGGGCCATGAGGGAGGAGCTGGCCAAAGTTGACTGGAAAGACACACTAGCAGGGATGACAGTGGAACAACAATGGCAGGTATTTCTAGGAATAATACAGAAGGTGCAGGATCAGTTCATTCCTAGGTGGAAGATTCCAAGGGGAGTAAGGGGCGACCGTGGCTGACAAGGGACGTCAGGGATAGTATGAAAATAAAAGAGAAGAAGTACAACAGTGAGCGGGAAACAAGAGGATTGGGTAATGTTTAAAGAGCAACAGAAGATAACTAAAAAGACAATACGGGGAGAAAAGATGAGGTACGAAGGTAAGCTAGCCAAGAATATAAAGCAGGATAGTAAAAGCTTCTTTAGGTATGTGAAGAGAAAAAAATTAGGTAAGTGGAGATTTTAAATCAGAGTTTCCCCTCTCCTAGATGGACTGCCTTCCCAGGCTGACGAGCCCCATCTGCCCGAGACTCGTGGGGGCAGGAGCGTCTACCTTCCCATGCAGGTCTATAGCACCTGCCCACTGCCCAATAAGGTTAGTTATTTTAGTGCAAACTTGCTAGATTGAATATAATTCCAAAGCAAACCTCCGGAACAATTATTTTCTTTTACATGCATCCTTGATGTCCTATCAAAGGAATTGCATTGCCCGTTACGTTATCGAGTAATTGATCTTGCTGACTGAGCTGCTCTCTGCTAAGGGAAAGGGTAAAGAGATTTTGATCAGAATATTTTGCCAAACCAACAGAATGCTTAATGCACATTAATGCGTAAACCGGCCAGCAAGAAAATGATACTCCCACGAGATGCGTGCCACAATTTGTGAGAACACTTAACTCGACACTGCAAAAAACAGAGCATTACCCTCAATGCTTTGTGAACTTCATGAAGATGTGACATTTGCATGTTAATTGCCCATTTAAATTGCTGCAGAATTTCAACTGTTATTTAACAGTGCAAGTATATTTTTAATGAACAGGATTATATTCCTGCATTGACATTTCTAGCTTGGACATGGAACATGAAACCATGTCTCATTCCTGCAGATTACTTCAAAGTGTTTAGTGTTAAGAAAATTAATTATTTCTAATAATTTTTTTTGTTTCCTTCTCTTTACTTTGTTTTTCTCTACATGTTTTAATCTTCCCTACTCTTGTAAAAAAAAAGACTGTGGCACTCCATCTTATTTTACTTCGGAGTCACATGAGTGACTACGTGAATAGAAGGCCGTCAGCCCGCATGCGCGTCATTACGTCTACTGCATTGTGCAACGACTGCCTGGGAGGCGCGCTGCTGCTTTCCAGCAGTAAGTTTAAAAGCCTCAGGTAAGTGTTTAAACTTCCTCTGAGGTCATTTTTTTGTATGGTTCTGTAAAATTCTTACATACAGACGAGTTGGAACCATTCGAAGGCGAAGAGACGGTCCACGGCAAAATCGGCCACCGAAGACCGCGGGAGTGCGGCTAGCGGGCGGCTGTCCATATCACCTTCACGGTCGCTGGCAGCGGAGCCAAAGACAGCAGACTTATTGCCGGGAGATTGCACCGTGTCAGTACCGCTTGGGTGGAAAGCCACACATAAGTCTGTCAGGCCTGTGGACTCAGATGAGTCGGGCCAAGAGGATTCCCCTCCTACACTGGGGAGCGTCAGTGGACGACTCACCCACATGGAGCACCTATTGGAGAGGTGGCTCCAAAATGATATGCTCCGTAGGAGGGAGCAATATCAGCATGGATCTCCATGGGGGACCGTGCCAGCAGCACCTGTCACAGGCTGCACAGTATCTCTCTCTCTGGGGAGGTGGGGAACAGGAGGTCAGTATCAAGCTGATTCAGAGTTCGGTGGCACAGCTGGTGAGTACACTCGGGGGCAAGAGATACATGTACCAGTTATGGCATCTAAATTCGTCGTCCCATCACAATCTGGGGAACCCCTCGACGAAGACCTAGCCAGTAGGATAAATTACCTGGCATCCCACCAGCTACAGGATCTGGCCATGGAGGAGACAATAAATAAATATCATGCTCCTGCCAATTGTGCATCTCTGAATGTGCCAGCTGTAAACCACTCCATATTGGGCAACATTGGAGCGGGCGTCAGAGCCCAGGAGATCAGGCTCCAAAGGATTTTGAAATTACCTGCCTCAGGCATAACAGCCTTCACCAGGTCAGTGGACGGGGAGACTCTATCAGACACACAGCAGGATGCCATGGCTCTCATGTGCACAGTTTGAGATTAACTTCCTGCGTAAGAATGCCATTCGGCCGGCATTAAACTCCAATTTGCTGCACTGTGCAAAGCCAGCAATGTCCAACCGGCAAACTATCTGTTCGGGGAAGACCTGACTAAACAGGTCCGGGAGCTAGATGATGAGGCAAAGACAGTTCGCCTAATGAAAGTCCCCACCAAGCCTAGAGTCTCATCATACTGACGGCAAAACCCCTACGCTCCCTACAACACCAGGCAGTACACCGGTACTGGTGGAAGACCCGAACAGGTGACACAGAGGCCTTTTTTAGAGCAAGGCCCAAACCGGCCAACATCCAGGATGCGCAGAGTGCACCCGCCATCAGGACTACCCCCCAGATCTCGGGGGCGGAAACCGGCGCCCTACCACCAGTAACATCGGAGGTAGGTGAATCTAGTTCCTTACGGAACACATCAAACATGACTCAGTCACAAGTTGGGGGAAGATTGCAATATTTCTTGCAAAAATGGCGTTTGGATCACTCTACATCCATTTTTTTATACTGCACAGTGTACAAGGTTTTCCTTCACAATTCGCCATCACCGACAACATTCACCCCACATATTTTTTTTGCAATTGGGAAGTTTGGAGGTACAAACTGAAATTGGAAATTTATATATGAAGAGGTCATTGAGAGGTCATCTCATGAACCTCACCAATCTGGAGGATACCGTATCATCCTAGACTTGACTGAACTTAACACCTTTTGTGCAGTATAAACACTTTAAAATGTATAACTTCATGCAACTGGTCTCTAAAGGAGTTTTTTTTTTAGCATGCATTGACCTTAGAGATGCATTCTACTTGGTACCCGTTCACAGGGAATACAGGAGATATTTGAAGTCTAACTGGATGGAACAATTGTGGCAGTTTTAATGCATTGCCTAAGGGACTAACTTCAGCCCAGACTATTCACAAAATTATTGAAACCAGTCCTGGGACTACTTTAAATTCAGAAATCATATTAACCATATAACCATATAACCATTACAGTACGGAAACAGGCCATCTCGGCCCTTCAAGTCCATGCCGAACACTTTTTTTTTCTCCCTTCTTTCTTCTTACTTCCCCCTAGTCCCATCTACCTGCACTCAGACCATAACCCTCCATTCCTTTCCCGTCCATATACCCATCCAATGTATTTTTAAAGGATAAAATCGAACCTGCCTCCACCACTTCCACTGGAAGCTCACTCCACACAGCTACCACTCTCTGAGTAAAGAAGTTCCCCGTAATGTTACCCCTAAACTTCTGTCCCTTAATTCTCAAGTCATGTCCCCTTGTTTGAATCTTCCCTACTCTCAATGGGAAAAGCTTATCCACGTCAACTCTGTGTAACACTCTCATCATTTTAAAGACCTCTATCAAGTCCCCCCTTAACCTTCTGCGCTCCAAAGAATAAAGACCTAACTTGTTCAACCTTTCTCTGTAACTTAAGGCTCTGTCCCACGGGTTTGCGGTCATTGGCGGTGAAGCACGGCGTCGCCGGAAGAGGGGACCGCACGGCAAACACGAGAGCGCCGCACGGATGCTGCGCGGGGGCCGAGTGATCTCCGTACGGCCGGTTCCACGAGCTTGTGGCGTCGGGTGATGATGTCATCGCGCAACGCGATGACGTCTGTCGGATCGCGCTGTGGCGGCAGCCGTGCCGCACACGTGCCTCACTGGCGGAGGCTGTGGCAGTGAAGGTTCGACTCGCAGCGCTCGTGCCACACTGGCGGCGGCTGTGGCGGTGACCGTGCCGCACTCGTGCCTCACTGGCGGCGGTTGTGCGGTAAGAAATTATTTTTGAACATTGCTGACTTTTTGTGAGCACCGTGCGGTGTTGGGACCAATGCCGCATGGCCTCGGCAGTTTGCGTTTGACCGAACCCACAGTCTCTGGTGGTCCACGAGCGGTAGATACTTCCTGTATCACCGCCAATGACCGCAGACTCGTGAGACAGGCCTTTTAGTTGCTGAAACCTAGGCAACATTCTAGTAAATCTCCTCTGTACTCTCTCTCTATTTTGTTGACATCCATCCTATAATTAGGCGACCAAAATTGTACTCCATACTCCAGAATTGGCCTCACCAATGCCTTGTACAATTTTAACATTACATCCAAACTTCTATATTCAATGCTCTGATTTATAAAGGCCAGCACACCAAAAGCTTTTTTTACCACCCTATCTACATGAGATTTCACTTTCAGGGAACTATGCACAGTTATTCCTAGATCCCTCTGTTCAACTGCATTCCTCAATTCGCTACGATTTACCATGTACGTCCTATTTTGATTTGTCCTGCCGAGATGTAGCACCTCACATTTATCAGCATTAAACTCCATCTGCCATCTTTCAGCCCACTCTTCCAAATGGCCTAAATTTCTCTGTAGACTTTGAAAATCGACTTCATTATCCACAACACCTCCTATCTTAGTAACATCTGCATACTTACTAATTCAATTTTCCACACCATCATCCAGCTCATTGATGTACATGACAAACAACAGTGGACCCAACACAGACCACTGAGGCACCCCACTAGTTACCGGCCTCCAACCTGACAAACAGCCATCCACCATTACTCTCTGGCATCTCTCATTCAGCCACTGTTGAATCCATCTTGCTACTCCACCATTAATACCCAACAATTGAATCTTCTTAACCAACCTTCCATGAGGAACCTTGTCATGACATATTGGATGACATTTTTTGTCATTAGGGAAGCTATGAATTTAGCTGAATCAGTATTTCAGCCACCAAGCTCATACTTGAAAGATTGAGTGTCTCATCCATCCAGTTAAGCCCAAATGTATACCTACCAGGGTAATTGATTACCTGGGGTTCACCATTAACTAATCTAACATATCAGTGACTCTGGCCTGGGACAATCAATCAGATTTAAACAATCTCATTGTTAAACAGCAGCATATGATTAGACAATTGGCTAGTGTGATTGGAAATCTAGTGGTTGCCTTTTCCAGCAGTACAATTGGGGCCTTTTGCACTCAAATTCAGTGCAGGTCACTACGGTAGGCCAATGTGATTGCCAGCAGAAGCCACTGCTGAATTACAATAAAAAGGTAACGATTATTTGTGATTGCTCGAGGAAAATTTAATCGATTCACCGTCGGTTATTTTACAAACCGATGCAAGTGCCCTTGGCTGGGGAGCTACTAATAACACCTCTAACTATGGTGGTAGGTGGAATGTGTGAAAGTCACTAATTCTTCAGCAACATGGTATTAACTACTTAGAGGTGTTGGCAGCACTCTATCGGCAGAAGGCTTATTGTGGAAATACAGCATGTGCATGTTTCAACTACAAATGGACAACTCTATAGTGGTGGCATATGTTAATCACATGGGTGGAGTCAAGTATTTATCTGGTGATAAGTTGGCTAACCTTATTTGGCACTGGTATATTATGAGGTACTTTTGGTTTTCAGCCATCTACCTACCAGGTAGATACAATATGGTGGCGGACACCAGATCATGGAAATTCAATTACAACTCCGTATGGAGATTGAGTCATGAAGTATCTCTAGATATTGTTGCTCGGTATGGCATACCGGATATTGATTTTTTCGCAGCCAGGTTAAATCACCAGCTACCCAAATATGTATCATGGGAACCAGACCCAGAAGCGGTGGCAGTAGATGCATTCTCGCCAAACTGGGGAGGAATTTTTCTGTATGTGTTTTTTCACCCTTTTTTTACTTATCAGTCGGTGTTTGGCAAAAATTAAGCTAGACATTGCCACAGGCGTTTTTTATAGTACCTGACTGACTTACACAGTCTTGGTTTCCACTAGTCCTGGCTATGTTAACACAGCCTTTTATGGCTGTCCCCAAAATCAGGTATCTGCTGGTTCACCCAGCAACGGGTAATAGCCATCAACCTCATGACCGGATCAATTTATTGATTTGCAGATTCTGAGGAGACCATACCTGGGGCTCGGATTATCAGAAAGGACAGTGGATATGATAACTGCGGCCTGGAGGAACAGTACTAAAAAACAGTACATCTCTCACATCAAGAAGTGGGAGATGTTCTGTTTATCCACAGGCATAACGTGTCAAACAGCACGAATTACAGATGTATTGGAGTTTCTATCTACCCTATACTATGATCTGAAACTGAGCTACATTACCATCAACAGTGCCAGGAGCGCATTATCCTCATATTTAGTGCTGGGTTCGGGCCATCATTCTGTAGGTTCACACCCGTTGATAACGAGGTTTGTGAAGGGTATTTTTAATTCCATACCACCCAGACCCAGGTACACGGAGGTATGGGATGTAAGCGTGGTATTAACTGCTTCGCCAGTGGGCACCAACTTCGTCCCTCTCTTTATCTAAACTCACCCTCAAGGTGGTCATGCTTATGGCGCTGGTCTCAGCGCAACATGTCCAGACACTACACAAGTTACGACTGGACAACATGGCCACATCTGTCAATAATATTACTTTTTACATATATGATTTACTTAAATAGAGCAGACCGGGGGTGTCGGGTCTCAAATTAGTGTTTTTAGCTTACCCCATCGACCCACAGTTGTGTGTGGTAACACACATTCTTCAATATATCAAAGTCACCAAGAACCTTAGAGGCACAGAGTTATCTGTACTCATTAGCTACAGAAAACCGTACAAAAAGGTTTCAGTGCAAACCATCTCCAGATGGCTAAGAAAGGTCCTGACCAATGCAGGAGTGGACACTCACACTTTTAAATCTCACTCCACCAGGGATGCATCTACGTCGGCAGCAAGGGCGATGGACGTACCTTTCAACCTCATCCTAGCGGCTGCAGGATGGGCCAATGAAAAGACGTTTCAGAGATTTTACAATATGCCCATTGCCGGACCAGGCAATGGGCATATTGCGAGCTCCGTTTTAAGTTCTGTCTTATAGTTTCCCCCCAGGATGGGAGGGGTCACTATTATTTTTTCTTTGATGATTAAAGCATCAGCATTGTTTAACAATCTCGTCATGTCTGAATGCTTAAATCATTCTCACTCATCCATGGTCAATTGGTGCAGTGTGTGACGCTTGGACTCGTTCCCGGCATGAAATCACAGTGCTTCAAAGTCTTCACGTAGTCACTCACGTGACTCCGAAGTAAAATAGTAAGATTAAACGAGAACTTACCAGTTTGACGTTTGATCTTTATTTTATGAGGAGTTACGATGAGGGATTACGTGCCCTCCGCTCCCTCCCTCATATCATAAAGGTCATCTGGTAGGTTGTAGTTCTCTCTAATCTTACTATGTTCAGTTAAACTACTACTATCTGTGATTTCACACCACTGCTTTGAAGATTGACGCGCATGCGTGCTGACGGCCTTCTATTCACGTAATCCCTCATCGTAACTCCTTATAAAATAAAGATCAAACTTCAAACTGGTAAGTTCTCATTTAATCTTACTATTAATGCCCGCACGATTTTATAAAACTCTCTAAATGTTCCTCCCTTGACCTCCTTTACTCCTGGAAAAACATTCCCAAATTATCCAGTCTCTCCATTTAACTTAAGTCCTCCAGTCTAGGCAATGGCTTTCTGCATCCCCTCTAATTTAATCACATCCTTACTATAGTTTGCAACCACAAATGCACATATTATTCCAGGTGTGGTCTCAGCAATATCCTGTCCAGTTGTAACATGGCCCATCTATTGATGGCAAATGTGCCAAATGTCTTCTTCACCATTCTGGGTAACTGTGCCCCCACTTTCAGAGCATTATGTACTTGCACCCCGTTTCTATGTTCTACAACACTCTCCAAGACCCTCCATTCAATATGTATCTCTTGCCCTAATTTAACTTCTCAAAATGCATAAATTTATGTAACACTAGACCAAGGGGGACCCGTTGGCTCCTGTCCCCTCAACATGCGATTGGGGGGGGGGCATACACACACACACACACACACACTAACCACCCTCCACAGACACACACTAACCCCCCGATATTATATTAATATTATTTATTCGCTCCTTTTACCCCACCCTATCCACTCACGCATAACCCCTAACTGCGCAGGCATGGCTAGAGAGGGGGAGGAGTGGAGAGGGAGAAGAGTAGAGAGGGAGAGGGAGGGGGGTAGAGAGGGAGAGGGAGGAGGGTAGAGATTGAGGTTTGGGGGGGCGGCGTCACAGGGGAAGGCTGTTTCCCAAACGCAATACTCCACCACTCACCCATGTCCCAATATTCACCATTCCCTGGAGAGGGAGGGGGGCAGAGAAGGAGCAGGGCAGAGAGGTAGGGGGGCAGAGAGGGAGGGTGGGCAGAGAGGAATTGGGGCAGAGAAGAAGTGGGCAGAGAGGAAGGGGGCAGAGAGGAAGGGCCCCCTCCCTCTCCCCCCCCCTCCGCCCTCTCTCTCTTTCTCTGCCCTGGGGAGTGGTGAGAGAGGGAGGGGGAGGCGGTAGAGGCAGCACGTTCCCAGGTCACAGAGCAGAAGCCTCCCCACCAGGTGGCGGGCCTGACCTAGGCTGCGTCCGGCATGGACGAGAGCAATGCCAGGAGTGATCTGAGGACGGTGAAAAGCAGAGGAGGGCTGGCCGATCGTGGCTTCCGCGAGGGTAAGCACACCCACCAGCGTGACAGACATTCAGGCGGGGGAGACGGAGAGGAGGTCATCCAATGTGACGGCCGCCACGACCACTTTTTAACTGAGCTTGTCCACACCCTCGCTGCGATAACGGCTACCACCACCATGTTGTAGAATTGAAGGAGCCCAGCGGAGTGCGCAGCATGACTATATTACGTGTTCAATGGCTTCAATCCAGAGCCCTGTGAGGGGGAGAGAGGGCGGCTGGGCCACATAACTTGCAGCTTGTGGCTGCGCATTGAAAACTCTGTGCAGCTTTCTGCGAGGAGCAAAGGCATTGTGATGTCATCCAGCTCGCTTCAGCACATTAGATTTTAAAAAGATGTCAGATTGGTGAATAATTTTAGGAAAAACAGGAAATAATTGATCAAATGTTCATATGAGGGGATTTTTGAAATCATGAAATCACATGGGATGGCTAGTCCACCATAGCAATATTCCACCTCTCCACCAATTCCAATATTGGTGGCCAGTGGGGGGGGGGGGGCTTTCTGGAGTGCTAGTATGGGTGTTGTGGGCTGAAGGGACTGGCTTCCAGAGGGCTAGTATGGACATTGTGAGTCGAATGGATTCTTGGGCTTGTGGCTCAGTCACTCAAGCCTGTTGTGCTGGCAGCTCACTCACTCACTCACAGCTGGTGGGCTCACAGTTGACATGCCTATTCCTTGAAATTCCATTTCAAGCAGGGTGAAAGGGCACCAAATTCAAGTGCAGTTTCATATCATTTCAAGCAGGGTGCAAGGGCACCAAATTCAAGTGCTGTTTCATACCATTTCAAGCAGGGTGCAAGGCCACTAAAGACAGCAAATCGTGACCTCTCCCTCCCCTATCTTGCAGAGACTGAGCCATGCCCACACTTCTGGGTTTTATAGTCCCTCTCCCCCTTCCACCAGAAGGGGTGTGACCTTCATGGTGTGATTGAAAGGAGAGATAATCTCAACATTTTTTAAACACTAATAACTCTTTTATTTTTTATCAATGGGAAAAATCCTCGGCACCTGATGAGCGGATGGGGACTATGAGTAAGATGGCCAAAAATTACAGCCGTACTTGGTAGCGTTTTTTCTCAAATCAATATAAAGCGCAAGCAGGAAGTGGTCAAGATTAGACTTAATTATATAGAAGGCAAGGCATCTCTAATTAGGCAAGGCAGCTCGCTTTAGCACTTTCAAAACCAAAGGCAAGGCTGCTCGCTTTACCACTTTCAAAACCAAAGGCAAGGCAGCTCGCTTTAGCACTTTCAAAACCAAAGGCAAGGCAGCTCGCTTTAGCACTTTCAAAACCAAAGGCAAGGCAGCTCGCTTTAGCACTTTCAAAACCAAATGCAAGGCAGCTCACTTTAGCACTTTCAAAACCAAATGCAAGACAGCTCACTTTAGCACTTTCAAAACCATAGGCAAGGCAGCTCGCTTTAGCACTTTCAAAACCAAATGCAAGGCAGCTCACTTTAGCACTTTCAAAACCAAATGCAAGGCAGCTCACTTTAGCACGTTCAAAACCAAAGGCAAGGCAGCTTGCTTTAGCACTTTCAAAACCAAAGGCAAGGCAGCTCGCTTTAGCACTTTCAAAACCAAAGGCAAGGCAGCTCGCTTTAGCACTTTCAAAACCAAAGACAAGGCAGCTTGCTTTAACACTTTCAAAACCAAAGACAAGGCAGCTCACTTTAGCACTTTCAAAACCAAAGGTAACACAGCTTGCTTTAGCACTTTCAAAACCAAAGGCAACACAGCTTGCTTTAACACTTTCAAAACCAAAGGCAACACAGCTTGCTTTAGCACTTTCAAAGCAAAAGGCAACACAGCTTTAGCACTTTCAAACCAAAACACACTTTCAGACTACATTTTCAAACCACATTAAGGGCACTGACAGGTCTGTAAAACCACTCACAGTTTAGTAGACATGTGTTCAGTGTTATTCCCAGCTCTGACTGAGAATTGCAACCTCTCGCTCCCCCTTCTTGCAGAGAACAAAAGCACCTCCACACTTCCGGGTTTTATAGTCCCACTGGAAGGGGCGTGACCTTCAGGAGAGAGAATCTCAACATTTTCTAAACACTAATAACTCTTTTATTTTTCATCGATGGGTAAAATCCTCTTGTCCTGCGCAGCGGAGGGGGACTCTGAGTAAGATGGCCAAAAATCACAGCCGTAAGTGGCAGCGTTTTTTCTAAAATCAATATACAGAACAACAGGAAGTGGTCAAGATCAGACTTTTAGTAATATAGATAGATATGATTGTGCTGCCCATTGAATATAAAGGCTGTGGGATGCTAAGTGTAAGGTATTGATGGAAAAGTGCAGTTTCTTTAATAACCATCTCAATTTCTGATGTTCTCCTGGATTTTGTTTTGTGAACTAAATGAAAAGGTTATAAGTATCCACAGAAGCCTCAGTTATAGCAGATAACATAGGAAACGTGTCCATATAGTCCATGACATCATTAGTACGACTGATGTTAACCATACTAAGTTGAAATGTGCCCAGATATTTTAAACCTGTTTCCTGGTGGTCACTAAACAACCCAGAATTGATCTCTATTATGCACAGTGGCTTTTATATACAATTGGTATATACAATAACTACAAATGAGTTGTTCTACTTTATATTTAATCTTGTGGGAGAAACTAGCGACCATAGATTAGAGCAATGGTTGTAAGCAAAGATAATAGAGCTATGATCTTTGGTTGTTTGGAAGGAAACGAGAAGACACATTTTCATGTATATTTCACATAAATCTGTTATTGCAAAATGGATACAATCATTCAAATGTCGAAGACTGATATTGACATATTAATTTTGGGTATTTGTATCAAGATATCTGAATTAAAGGTGGGTCATTTGTGCTGATGCACAGGTCAATAATGTAAGTGTCTTGATGTGCTGACCACTTTCCGCTCTCTCTCTTGGTCCCGTGTACACTGTAATAATTTTGTTTGTAATATTCCAAGAATTTAAAAAAACAAACCTTTAAGCAATAATTTAATTCTTTATTTTCATTTTCCGTAAAAAGCCCAAAGCAATGCAATAACAAAAGTAGCAACAACATACATATTTGACAGTGGTAACTGGCAGCTTGTAGGAACAGAATGTCTCATGTATAATGGAAATAAAATTGCAATACAAATTCAGTAAAACATCATGTTCTGGTTTTATATTGCAGTATTCAAATTTCAAAATGGAACTTTTTTGCATTTAAACGACAGCACCTCCTCAATAAATGCATATATGCACAGATGCTTTGACAATTTAATGTTAATGCTCAGAGGAGACATCTGAAATAATTACAATCTTTTTTGGGGCAATAATATCAAATAAGCTTTCATTGCTCCTGCTGCATCCTAACATGGCGGTGAGATGGGGACACTTGGACCTAACAAGCAAATCTCTTTCTGAAAAACACAGTTTGGTTTTTAAAATTGGAATTGCACTTTTGTTGGTAGAAACTTGCTGTACCTGATAAAATAAACACAGCAAAAAAAAAAAGCAAAATATAATCACTCTGGACATCAATCACATGCAGTTAAAGTGTGATGGATCAAGCCATATTTTGGGCTGAGATGCCTATAGTTTTAAACTGTAGTAGTTTCACTGCAAAGAAATAATTGCAGTGGTTTCCAAACCTGAAGTTTCTATTTAATAAACACTCTGCCAATTATGCAAATCCAATCCCTGTCGGTCGATGAGTATGGGCTCAGGCACTTAGAATTTTTTTTTCTCTGCATCTATAATGTGCTGCAGTGTGAGACTGGTAATGATGCTAACTTTGATCATAGTGAAGAGCCTGAAAATATGTTGGTCGTCCTAGCTAGCCAAGGTGTGGGGGTGGGAGTGGGTGATGAGCTTTTTTTAACAGTGGTGGAGGAAGTAAGGTCCTGTTTGTCTTTCTTGATGTATTTCACAATCATCACTGTCATTCTGTTCCAGTCTCAGGGGCATCCCTCTGAAGAAGAGGATAAGAACAGAGTTAACATCATGCGAAAGCCTAAGATAAAGTACTCTGCCAACCACACAGCAGCTGAAAAGATCATCAAGTTATGTAATTAAGTAGAAACATAGGAATCCATTAACCCTTGAATTCAGACACACTTCTGCAATCACGCCAAATATCAATGGATCATCGAGAAATAACTTTAGAAAAGCAATCTGTTTACAGGCAAGTGCCCAGGTCAGCAAAGCAGCTATGGAAAGGCATCTGGAGGTGCAGACAGTCACCAGCATTATTACCAAATATACTAAAATAAGATTTGATGGGGTTAGGTGCAAAGGTGGCTGATCAATGATAGTCATAAAACATATACTGATCCTGGGCATTAATTCCTATCATTATTTTTCTTGCTGATCACCATTTAGATTTATTTTACCTCAAAACTCAAAATTTGCTATATTTCATGTTTCATATTTTGAAGTAAAGAAGCATTCATCTGTTTTTTCATGCAAGTGCATCTTTACTTAGTATCTCAGAATTGGTGGGAGCCCAATTATAAAAATTAGGTTTGCTATCACGTAATCACAATCACTCGATATACATCACTTTCACTTGTTATTTGTCCATCATTTTGCTTTCTAATCACAATAGCATTCCACATAACCAGCCTTTCCTCTCCATTTATCTTTTCCCAAGAGAGACAAGTAATAGAATGGCCTACTTCCACATGAGGAGGAGCTAAAGTTTCTGTTTGGACGACCACAATGATATCCTAGACTGTTTCTACAAACAGTGACACAATCATTGTGAAAAGACTATTACCACAGAAGTGGATTCAACTATCAACTTGACAAACACTCTAAAGCATACATGCTCTAAAGTCTAAACACTCTAAAGTGACTACAGGATAAGTGTTCACATTTCTGTAATGGATGTTCATTTTCATTTTAAATGTTGTAGTGCATGATGACATGCACCAAAACTTCAGTGAAAAAGATATTCTTCATTGCCTATAGTAGCTAAGCATATTTAAATCAGTGTAGAACCCATGCCTGATGACATCTTCAAAAACGGAAGGTGACACCACAGCTACATTAAAAAACTGCACGTCATTATGCTGAAATGTAGCAGAAGAAGGCAAAGACTAAAACAGGCATAGACTACATCGCAAGGGCAACACGGCCTGCAAAGCATTATGATGAAGCTATGGTTGCAATTTGTATATTACTAGACTAGGGGTGTGGGGGAGGGGGGAGGGGGGAGGGGGGTGGGGGGGCGGGGACAGTGGAGGAGGGGGGTGTGGGGGAGGGGGTGGAGGAGGGGGTGGGGGTGGTGGGATGGTGGGGGAGGGGGTGGGGGAGAGGGGTGGTGTGGGGGTGGAGGGTGGTGTGGGGGAGGGGTGGTGTGGGGGAGGGGGGTGGTGTGGGGAGGGGGGTGGTAGGGCAGGAGGGATGTTAAGGAGGGTGGGGTGTGTGGGGGAGGAAGGGGGTGGGGAAGGGGGTGTGTGGGGGAAGGGAGGTGGGGAACGGGGGTGGGGAAGGGGTGTGGGGGGAAGGGGGTGGTGGAAGGGGTGTGGGGGAAGGGGGGTGTGGGGAAGCGGTGAGTGGGGGGAAGGGGTGGTGGTGGGAGGGGGTGGGGGGGCTGGGGGAAGGGGGCTAGAGGAAGGGGGTGGGAGAAGGGGGAAGGAGAGCGATGGAAGGGGGGTGGTTTGGGGAAGGGGTGGTTTGGGGAAGGGGTGTGTGGGGAGGGGGTTGTGGGGAAGGAGGTGTGCGGGGAAGGAGGTGTGCGGGGAAGGGGGGTGGGGGAAGGTGGTGGATAGGGAAGGGAGGAGTGTGGGGAAGGAGGGGTGTGGAGAAGGGGGTGTGGGGAAGGGGGTGTGGGGAAGAGGGGGTGGGGGAAGGGGTGTGTGGTGGTAGGGGGGGTGGGGAAAGGGGGGTGGGGGAAGGGGTGTGTGGTGGTAGGGGGGTGGGGGAAAGGGGGGTGGGGGAAGGGGTGTGTGGGGGTAGTGGGGTGGGGGAAAGGGGGGTGGGGGATGTGTGGCGGAAGGAGCAGGGTGGGAAGGGGGGTGGTGGTTGCAGCAGACACAGGTCGCACTCTGCTCTCCCCTCACTCTGCTCACCCCACACCTTCAGCTTTCGGCCTCACGCAGTAGCTCCCAGTCCCAATCCGGCTTCACTCAGAGGTTTCCGGTTCAACTAAGGCGCTCCCTGCTCATCGTGCTAGTCACTGCAGAAGCAGCCCGCATGCTGATTTTTGCCAGCACGCTGGTCTCTCCCCTTACACTGCTCACTCTTCACACGCTGCTCACTCTCCGCATGCTGGTCACTCTCCGCATGCTGCTCTCTGCCTGCATGCTGCTCAACACACCTGCTCCTTCAGCTTTTTATTCTCCTCGCCGCCGGTAATTGACAGCGGGTGCCGGAAGGGGCGTTTTTTACATAGAAACATAGAAACATAGAAAATAGGTGCAGGAGTAGGCCATTCGGCCTTTCGAGCCTGCACCGCCATTTGATATGATCATGGCTGATCATCCAACTCAGTATCCCATCCCTGCCTTCTCTCCATACCCCCTGATCCCTTTAGCCACAAGGGCCACATCTAACTCCCTCTTAAATATAGCCAATGAACTGGCCTCAACTACCTTCTGTGGCAGAGAATTCCACAGATTCACCACTCTCTGTGTAAAAAATGATTTTCCTCATCTCGATCCTAAAGGTCTTCCCTCTTATCCTTAAACTGTGACCCCTAGTTCTGGACTTCCCCAACATCGGGAATAATCTTCCTGCATCTAGCCTGTCCAACCCCTTAAGAATTTTGTAAGTTTCTATAAGATCCCCCCTCAGTCTTCTGAATTCCAAGCCGAGTCTATCCAGTCTTTCCTCATATGAAAGTCCTGCTATCCCAGGAATCAGTCTGGTGAACCTTCTCTGTACTCCCTCTATGGCAAGAATGTATTTCCTCAGATTAGGAGACCAAAACTGTACGCAATACTCCAGGTGTGGTCTCACCAAGACCCTGTACAACTGCAGTAGAACCTCCCTGCTCTTATACTCAAATCCTTTTGCTATGAATCCTTTTACGATTTTTAAACCTTCATAACTTTTGCTCTATTTCTCCGATCGGAACAAAACTTTTTGGACTTGCACACAAGAGAATGGCGAGTAAGGTGGCGAATAATTGTAGTACTATCGTGTACCGTTTTTGCACAAATTTAAAAACAACGCAAACCGGAAGAGGACAAGATGAGAGTTTTATAAGTATACTAGACCAAGTGCAGACCCGTTGGGTCTGGTCCCCGAAAGTGCTTGACACCCCGAAATGTTGTTCCCGAACGTGCTTCAGACCCCGGGGTGAAAATGTGCTGAAAAAAAGATGGCGTCGTTTTCGGAAAAAATCGGAGAAAATCGGCGAAAAAAAGATGGCGTCATTTTCGGAGACAATCGGGGAAAAAAAGATGGCGTCGTTTTCGGAGAAAATCGGAGACAATCGGAGAAAATCACATTGGGGTTGGGGGGGATGGATTTTATTAAAAAACGTGTACATAAACAGGACCGAATTTAATCAGGAGTGGCTATTCGTAAAGATAAATGTCATCTCTTTGGAAATGGCGAAAAACGTGGGCCTTTCCGCGCGCCGTGTGGGCCAGGGGCCGTATCAAAGGCCGCGCGGCAAAGTCAAGCAGACCGTCGGACGTACAGACGGACGACAGCCAGAGAGTTTTAAAAGTATACTAGACCAAGTGCAGACCCGTTGGGTCTGGTCCCCGAAAGTGCTTGACACCCCGGGGTGTTGTTCCCGAACGTGCTTCAGACCCCGGGGTGAAAATGTGATGAGAAAAAGATGGCGTCGTTTTTGGAAAAAATCGGTGAAAATCGGTGAAAAAAAGATGGCGTCGTTTTCGGAGAAAATCGGGGGAAAAAAGATGGCGTCGTTTTCGGAGAAAATCGGAGACAATCGGAGAAAATCACATTGGGGTTGTGGGGGGATGGATTTTATTTTAAAAACGTGTACATAAACAGGACCGAATTTAATCAGGAGTGGCTATTCGTAAAGATAAATGTCATCTCTTTGGAAATGGCGAAAAACGTGGGCCTTTCCGCGCGCCGTGTGGGCCAGGGGCCGTATCAAAGGCCGCGCGGCAAAGTCAAGCAGGCCGTCGGACGTACAGACGGACGACAGCCAGAGAGTTTTAAAAGTATACTAGACCAAGTGCAGACCCGTTGGGTCTGGTCCCCGAAAGTGCTTGACACCCCGGGGTGTTGTTCCCGAACGTGCTTCAGACCTCGGGGTGAAAATGTGCTGAAAAAAAGATGGCGTCGTTTTCGGAAAAAATCGGAAAAAATCGGCGAAAAAAAGATGGCGTCGTTTTCGGAGAAAATCGGGGGAAAAAAGATGGCGTCGTTTTCGGAGAAAATCGGAGACAATCGGAGGAAATCACATTGGGGTTGGGGGGGGATGGATTTTATTAAAAAACGTGTACATAAACAGGACCGAATTTAATCAGGAGTGGCTATTCGTAAAGATAAATGTCATCTCTTTGGAAATGGCGAAAAACGTGGGCCTTTCCGCGCGCCGTGTGGGCCAGGGGCCGTATCAAAGTCCGCGCGGCAAAGTCACGCAGGCCGTCGGACGTACAGACGGACGACAGCCAGAGAGTTTTAAAAGTATACTAGACCAAGTGCAGACCCGTTGGGTCTGGTCGCCGAAAGTGCTTGACACCCAGGGGTGTTGTTCGCGAACGTGATTCAGACCCCGGTGGTGAAAATCGGTTGAAAAAAGATGGCCTAGTTTTTAAAAAAAATGTGAGGGATTCTGGGGAAAAAAGATGGCGTCGTTTTCTGCGAAATTGGGCGAAAAAAAGATGGCGTCGTTGTCTTTGAAAATCGGAGACAATCGGAGAAAATCACATGGGGGTTGGTGGGGGGATGGATGACACCCCGGGGTGTTGTTCCCGAACGTGCTTCAGACCCGTTGGTGAAAATCGGCAAAAAAAAGATGGCGTCGTTTTTTGAAAAACTCGGGGAAAAAAAGATGGCGTCGTTTTCGGAGAACTTCGGAGAAAATCGGAGACATTCGGAGAAAATCACATTTGGGTTGGGGGGGGGATGGATTTTATTAAAAAACGTGTACATAAACAGGACAGAATTTAATCAGGAGTGGGTTTATGTAAAGATAAACGTAACCTCTTTGGAAATGGCGAAAAAGGTGGGCCTTTCCGCGCGCCGCGTGGGCCAGGGGCCGTATCAAAGGCGGCGCGGCAAAAGTCAAGCAGGCCGTCGGACGTACAGACGGACGACACACACAGAGTTTTAAAAGTATATAGATAGATAGATATAGAAGATAGATAGATAGATTTCCACAGATGCTGCCTGATCTGAAGAGGATTTCCCAAATGTTATGTTCCGAGAAATGTCAGAAGAATATTATGTTACATTTTGTTTCAATTTTTACATGGCAGGTTGGTATACATTCAATGTAAGAATATTGCAGTCTGAGAAATACTGGCAGAGCAAGATAAGCTTTTGTGCCTTTTTTAATCAGATTGACTCGGTGCTCATGTAACTTAATCTATATATTAAAACTAACTGGACACTTTGGAAATTAGGCTCTGCAAGAGGATTGAGAAGCAAGAGTTTATGAATGCAATTCAGAGTTTATGAATACAAAGGCAGCACATGTATAGAATGAGAAATCAAGTAAGGGATAAATTACATTGATAAAACTGCAACAAGAGGGAGTGGGAGTGTTCTTGTACTATGTAATTTTTGCACGGAAATGAAGTCATTGCCCTGTTAAAACCATACTTATAACGATAGTGACTGGATTTAAACTTACACATTGTTTAATTTCTATCAATTGCCTTACTCTAGCAAAGTCATGTTATTCAGTGGATTTCCTTGATGAATAATCATCAAAAAAACTATATTTGTGTAGTGGAGAGAGAGGAGGACTCCAGCTTGAGCAACAACCTTTGCATGTTAGTCTAAAACCACATTTATATTCTATCATAAGTACTAACGGGCACTAACAGCTTACCGATTATTTTGATGGCAAAATTTAACCCATATTTTTATTTTTCAGAAAGAAGAATCAATAATAGGTATCTCAAAGATTCTTGCAGTAAGACTGTTTTATTTTTTATTTTAAGCATGAAATATCTATATTGTTTATTGAATATCTATATTGATCTACATATTAGAATTAACTGGACACTGGCAGAATTAATATCTGCATCTCTGATAAACCAAAGGAATATTTTTTAATGACCAGCAATGATAAACGATTGATGATCACAATTAAATGTCTCTGCTCACTCAAACTGAACAGCTGGGCTTTGATATTAAATTCATTGTTTATGGAAGAATAACCTTCCGTTAGCCCATGAGCCCATTATGTTTTCAGGATGGCTCTAACTGTAAGCTATCAAACATTTATCAATGTGAAGCCCACAAATTCTATTACCCACTCTATCATCTGAAATCATCTATTATCCAACATTACCAAAGCTATGCTTCATAGTCAGGGGTTGGATGCTTAAACACCTGAAAATATATATTCTTATGTTTAGTAATGAGCTGGAGATTAATGCGACAAATGCAGTCGCTGAGATGGAGAATCATCCAGTGATGATTCAATTTAATTAGCAAACTAATAGATCAGGTCAGGAACTAAAGCTCATGCATGAGGCTGCTCTTTAATTTAATGGCTCATTGAACAGAAACAAGGGCAGAGACCACTGTTTGCGTTAAATTAACACTTGGAGATCTTGTTTGGATAGAGAATGAGGCAAAGCAAAACTGACGGTGATATGCAGGAAATATCCCAGTGAGAAGATACTGATAGACCCTGCAGAAAACCTATTGATAACAGAAAAACAGAACAAGTGCATGGTAAATTTGAAAATACTAATGAGAATTCAATGCATAAGCATTGCTGCTATGCATGTTAATGTGAGCTGTTTGCACATTGCAGTGCCCAAAAACATAGGGGTTTTTTAATTCAAAGAAAAATATCGAGAATGCTTGCATTCGTGGTTAAAAATAAAACTGGTGAGCAAAAAGTTAGGCAACTTCTGTGAAAACAAAGTTAACATTTAAGTTGATGAAATTTCTGCATTCTGGGTGAAGAATGCCACATGCATAAAGCAAGAAACATGAATTTCCTTTAATGAAACAAATATTCAGGGTCTGAAGGACTATGTCCTTTTTACCAACATTCTTTGCAAGTGCTGAGATCTCCAGTTATACAAGCAACAGTGAAATGTGAGAATTGTAGCTTTAGTCTGTAGACAAAAAGGATTGTGATTTTCAAGAGAAGCTTAAAACTCACAAAATTTATGATTGAAGCTCTTAACAATTAATGAACATTAGTGAACATTCCAAGCCTGTCACAGAAAATGAGTTCAATTATACTAAAACATCAGCAGTTTAGATATTGTGCCCCATCATGCTGATTATGATTGATGGGAAGAAGTTACTCTGAAATAATTTTGCAAGAAACAAATAATTTATTGGGGTTTTTTTTTCCTGGTAACATTTTTAACTAATCTGCGTGAATGGTGTGGGTATATTGCACAGGGAGAAAGGGATACTTAAAATGTCATTTATCGAAATAGAACACCGATTATTTTCCCAATTTTAGCTAGTTGAGTTTTTCCCAAGAAGACTGAAAAAGGGGCCTGACCTGAAAGACCACTTATCCATGTTCTCCAGGGATGTTGATTGACCTACTGAGTTACTCCAGCATTTTCTAGTTTTCCAGAACTTTTCTTTGTCTTAAGTTCTGGGTATAAACTGTCATCCAGTATCTATGATAATCCCACTAACTCTCACAGCTTTGTTGACAGCATGTTTTGCAACCTTGTATGTAGAATGTGTTCATGAATAATTCCATTCTCTTTTTTGTTTCTCTGTTCTCTCAGAATGCCTTTTTTACTTTTTCCTCAATCCTTCATTACCCGTCCTACACTTGACACGGCCCATGACCACATTTATTTAATTTTCGTTATTTTTCTCTGAACACTTCCTCCTCCGATTGACACTTCAAGTTCCATTCCACTCCAAAGTCTCCAAATTTAATGGATTATGTCCTGTTATTTCCATCACCTCAAGCAAGATCCCATCACCTCTGTAACTGTAATGCCGCTGCAACACTATATTTTGCTCTTTGGTGTTTTTCTATTTGCAATTCTTGAATATGCTCGCACATACTGTGATTTGACAGGATAGCACGCAGTTTTTCACTGAATCTTGGTTCATGTGACACAAACAAACCAATACCAACAACCATACCTGTCCACACCCTCGTAAACATTCCCCAAAGCAGTCATGGTGATTGTCATGCCACAATCACTTTCATTCCCACGGCAACTTTCCCTGCAGACAATGCACCACATGTCCCTTTACTTCTTCCCTTCTCATCACTGAGACCCCTAAACCTTCCTTGAGGTGAAACTGTTATTTTATACTTCTTTCAATTTGCTGTTATCAGGCAGCTGAACCATCCTACCACAAGTAGAGAACAGTCCTGAACTGCTATCTACCTCATTGGTGACCCTCGGACTGTCTTTGATCAGACTTTACTGGCTTTACCTTGCACTAAACGTTATTCCCTTATCATGTATCTATACACTGCAAATGGATCGATTTTGCTATCATGTATTGTCCTTCCACTGTCTGGATAGCACGCAACAAAAGCTTTTCACTGTGCCTCGGTACATGTGATAATAAACTAAACTGAACTGAAATGTAATATTCTTTGCTTGTTCCTCGTAATGGAAACTCCTTTATAGGAAGTGACAAAATGTGATTGGGTTATCACTTTATAGAATTCCTTTGTCAGTTCACAGACATAGCCATCTTTTGTTTCAACCTTCTACATATTCGCTACCATCAACTCTCGACACTGCACAAAGAAGCCAGTGGAAGCTTAAGAAAAATGGCTGGCCAAATTATGGAGTGAGAAACAGAGCGAATGGGTTTGATCAATGGCATGTCACCAGAGTTAGAAAAAATTGGTGATGGCATTTATGTTTAGTAGTAAGAGAGTTAGGGAAAACTTTGTTTTCATTTGGCACTTTCAGTTCATAAGCAGCAGCCCCCATTTTTGTCAATTGGTACCTGATAGTAATGATCAATTTGCCGTTTTTACACATCTTTGATTTACTTTCAAATCGTGTAATATACTTCCTTTGACCACTTAATTTGCTAGAATCATGGAGTCATATAGCAAGGAAACAAATCCATTGGCCCACACTATCTATGCCAATCATCAATTGCCCATTTACACATCCACTGTACAGAAATTCAATTTCATTTGACCCACATCCTCTCACCTTTAACTCTCCCCAGAGTCTAACATTCACCCACTCACTTTCCTTTTTTCCTAACACCATTCCTGTTTAACGCATGTCCCGTCTTCAGTTGTTTCTAGCTCTGATGAAATCTTATTGCAGCCCAAAAAAAACTGCATCTCACGCTACTCCTCTCTGCAGAGATGTTGAATGAATCTATTACCATCTGCTCTGATTTCTAGCATTTGCATACTTTACTTTTGTGTTTGAGGGCCTTAACACTTGGGTCCTTCATGTGAACTGTTTGACTGCAAGTGATGGACGGCATATAGTTTGAGAGTATATGGAGGAACACTTCTTCTTAGGTTGCCCTTCCAATAGAGGGATTCACCAGCACTGAAAATCAGTGCCATAATGTATCTACAATAGATTCTGCAAAGTTTAACATACTTATACTCTCTGTACCTAATATTTAGTTGTAAACACTGAATGATGTAACAACTGATTTGTAAAGGTCGTATAAATGATGTAACAATATAATCTAAATTATTAATTTACATTGGAATTATTGAAAGTATACTTGAATTGGTTTACTTTGAAAAAAATCTTGGTACCTTCTACTACATTTAAAAATAACAATTGCAAACTACCATTTATGTTGAATTTATCTTGTAGATCTAATTTAGTTCATTTTTCCATTGTTTTTAATTGTGTTTAAAGTCATATTTTTTTTGTTTAGTTTTGTCTAGAGACACAATGCGGAAACAGGCCCTTGGGCCCACTGAGCAGAGACCAGCGATACCTGTACATTAGCACTATCCTGCAAATAGGGACAATTTACAATCTTTACTGAAGCCAATTAACCTACAAACCTGTACGTCTTTGGAGTGTAGGATGAACCCGGGGAAAACCCATGCAGTCACGAAGAGAATGTACAAACTTCGTACAGACCGCATCCATAGTCAAGATCGAACACGGTTTCTGGCACTGTAAGGCAGCAACTCTACCACTGCACCACCGTGCCGCCCACAATATCTTTCTTTCAGATTTGAGTTGCGATTGTAACTTTTCAAAGGAAATAATTCAAGAGCCTACTGAATTTAACAAGTCAACTTGTGTGTTGATGTCTTCATCGCAACCTTTTTCAAAACCTAGGATATGCATTTGTATATTTTGATGGTTATAGGCTTGCATTCCCACTAACTTTACCAATACCATTTTAATAGAAATGCTAAATTGTTTCAACTCTTAATTTTTCTTTAGATCTTTTATTATATATCATTGTTGGGAAATTCTTTATTGTGTCTTTTGCTGTGAAGCCAGACACAATTTTTAATTGTTTAATTCCACTACCATTTCATTGTTCCCTATAATAATTTCTCCTATATCAGCTAACAAGGGGAGCACATTAATTTTGCTATATTTTCCTATTTACATATTAGCAGAAGTTGTTATAATTTAGTTACAATCTTTTTACACTCTATGTTTCTAATCTAGATTTATCTAATATTTCACCCTTCCTTATCAGTTTCTTGGTCCTTCTTGGAAGGTTGCTTCTCAGGCTGGAGACCTGTGACCTGTGGTGTGCCTCAGGGTTTGGTGCTGCGCCTGTTACTGTTTGTCATCTACATCAATGATTTGGATGAGAACATACATGGCAAGATTAACAAGTCTGCTGGTTATACAATAGTGGGTGGATTTGCAGATAATGAAGATTGTTGTGAAAAAATTGCAGCAGGATCTTGATCAATTGGCCAGGTGGGCTGAGGAATGGTTGATGGAGTGTGAGAAATGTGAGGTGTTGTATTTTGGGAAGTCTAACATGGGCAGGACCTACACAGTGATGGTAGGGCTCTGGGGAGTGTTGTAGAGCAGAGGGATCTAGGAGTGCAGGTGCATGGTTTCCTTGAAGGTCGAGTCACAGTTAGTTAAGGTGGTCAAAAAGGCTTTTGGTACATTTGCCTTCATCATGTTGGGTATAGAAGTTGGAAGGTGATGTTGGAGACCATGTCATAATCTACATTGACAGGCTGATGGGCAAAAGCACTGTCAGGTAGACACGGATACTTTAGTTAAGAGGTGGATCTAAGTTGGTATCAATGAACCCTCAGATGGTCCTCTAAGCCTAGGTATCAGCTGGCTCGAAGCAACCCATAGATGGACAGATAACACAGAGGAAGCATAGCCTCTCAGTATGACAATAATATAATCCAGAGCCATGGTGGTAACAAATTGAGGATGGCTGCAGGTGGTCTGAAGTGGCAATGCCACACTCAATGTTGAGTCTGCCTGTGCTGCCATGGAAGCTGTGAGCTTACCAATCATCTACTGCACCATACTTGACATCACTTTCACTTTGGAAGTGATTGGTTCCAATCTCCATGGAAAAGTTACAACCATATTACCCCTAAGCTTCTTAATATCTCAAATTGGTTTGCAAGCAAGCTATGCAAAGCATCATTGTGTGCATTGCCATCATTCTTTGACTATGGCTTGTCTCCTTGTGCTTTTCTCTGAATGCTCTCGATCAGGAATTGTATTGGACCTTGCTCTCTAGGTTCTTGGCGCACAAGCCACTCTTTGCCCCTCATGTGGTGACAATCTACTTGTCCCTGCTGATTTATCCTGTGCACAATCTAAACTGGTCCCTAGAATCCACAACATGGCAGGCTCTAAAATAATATAGTGAGAAATGTTCCAGAGCATGGTCTTGGGGCACGAACAGTAAGGGCATGGCTGAAACACCTGAAGGATTTCAAACAAATGAGATTGTGATTTAGAGGGGTATGGACTATGAGAGAGGGTAAACCAGTGGGTGGCGCCGTCAGCGATGGCAGCCTCGCCCACGGTCTGTCTGTCTTTTTATCTTTTTTGTTATTTTTAGTGTGTTTTCGTGTGTTATGTGTTAAAGTTCTCTGGTTTGTTTTATGTGGGGGGTGGGGGAGGGAGGTTGGGGGGAACTTTTTTTAAATCTCTTACCTTGCTGGAGATGCGATTGATTTCCGGATCGTATCTCCGATCGCTCTGCGGCCTAACATCATGGAGTTGGAGGCCTTGCTTGAGACTGACTTTGAGCCCAACCGTGGGGTCGTGGACTTACCATCCAAGCCTGCGATCCCTTGCCTGGTATCGACGTTCCAACCGCGGCCTGCGAATTTAAAATCGAGGAGCTCGCAGTCTCGGGTAGAGACTGATGTCGGGAAGCTTCAAGGTTCGACTAGCCCCCGACCCGGGGTCTGATCACCTGGCACGGGGGAGCTGAGATCCCCTGATGCAGGAGTTTGATCGCCCCAATGCAGAGGGCCCGACCGCCGACTATGGGATCCAAGATTGTACCATGCACGGAAGGCTCAAGGCCCCCGACTGTGGGAGAACAAAGAAGGGAAGATTGAACTTTTTATTTCCATCACAGTGAGGAATGTGGAGGTCACTGTGGTGGATGTTTATGTTAAAATGTATTTTATGTGTTTTATTGCTTTTTATTTGTATGACTGTATGGCAAATCAAATTCCTCGTATGTTGCAACACATACTTGGCTAATAAAGTATGATTTTGATGATTATGATTATGATTATGATATTGGATAGGAACATGCTGTCAGTCTCAGAGACCTCTGATTCAATCATAATCTCTGTGTCAGATGGGCACGTGATCCCCAGCACCCTCTCCTCCAAATGACTGACACCTTGGACATAGAAAAGGCCAATACTCAGTAATACTCAGTAGCTCATGATTAGGAGCAGCTTTCTCCTACACGGGAGTATAAAGAGTGATAGTATGTATATAATTATTTATTTAACAGTATATGAGGTGTAAGATGTGCAGGTGATCACTGGATCAATTGTAAGTGCGTGGCTGGTAAATGGCATTTGATATGGTTGGTATTGGCTTCGATCTCACAAATTTCAAATTGAGAGCATTCAAAAATGATAAGGAGACAGCCCATTGTCAAAGAATGATGAAAATGCATATAATGGAAACATTAGGTCTTGGGTCTGAAGGCAGAGCTGCAAATACTGATCTCCTTGGATAACTGCTCCAACTGGCCTTCCTGATGGGTCCTAACACCTAACCCTTCAGTTCCCTATCATCCACTCAGATATCGAGGACTGCAGGATATGCAAACTTTGTATAGAAAGCACCAGATGTGAGCATCAAATTCAGGACACTGCAGCTGTGAGGCAGTTACCTACTGAACCGCTGTGCCACTGTTCTTGACTGAGGGATACCATTTACACATTCTTCTATCTGATTGATTCCTTTTGAAGAGATTGATATTTGACCTAGCATTATCTATAACCTGCCTCTTGCTAAATTGTATAATCTGACTCAGTTCTGACTTTGCCATGAACCACACTTCATTCTCAACCTGGGCCTTGGTCCTAACCTTGTCTAGAATTTAATCTAATGTCCCAATCTGACCCCCAGCTTTTTAAGAGGCCTTGACACAGGCCCAGATGGCCCTCTTGCTCTCCCTAGCTTGTCTCTCTATGCCTTTCCTTTCGTGAAAATATAAAACAAAAGCACAGGACTCGGATTAGAGGTATACAGGACCTGTGAAAATAATAAGATATTTTAGATCCACCAAGTTAAACAATTATGGTTGCCAAAGCTTCCTAGATTGCTTAGATTTCCTAAATTGTCTTTCTACTTCCTTTCCATCTACTTTGTGATCATTTCCCTCAGATAATGCCAAGAGTTGTCTTCTGTACTGAATATTTTGAAGATAAGTTAGGTTATTCTAAAAATGAAAGCTTTGTTTCAGCATACCAACAGTCCACTCACTCGAAGCTTGGCATGGCATTCATTACATCCATGAAGTCTCAACAGATCACTTACCCACCCCGCAATATGCTTTAGTTTGGCAAGTTTTCTCAAATAGACCTGTCACATTGGACTTATGCAGAAGGAAACTATGAATATTTCCAAAATGGCACGCATTGACTTGCATGACTTGCTGTGTTAAGTCAGGTGACCATGATGCTGATGAGTGAAATCCTTTTCTTTTACATACAGGGCAGAATTGACAAGCAGCAGCCACTAGGCAATGAGCAACCAAAGGCAGCCTGCATGGTGGGAAGATTATAACTGCAACATAGGCATGTGCTGACTTCATTTGCTAGTCCCCAAATAAGCAGCATTTGCTCTATTTGAACAGAGAGCGTCATTGATGTCTTGCATGTAACAGTAAATGCAAAACTACAAATGTTACGCAAATCCAACGTCTAGAAGTATCCAGATGTATTAAAAATTTGTCCAACCAGACTCTGATGTGCAATTAAAGTTGCAATTGCTTATTGAGAAGAGCTTCTTATTGATTCTTATTGACATGTGAGATGTCCTCACTGACATTTAGGAAGAATAATTAATCCATGAACACCCTAAGCAGACATGATTTCCAGTCCTTTCTCTTTTATCACTTTGTCCTACCCCATTTGTTTACTGCTTGTTCTTGGGAATCGGTGGGAATACCTATTAATGCCTAGGAACAGTTGGTTTGCAGAATCTCCCAAGTGAGAAAAAATGTTTCAGGATCTGCCAGCCCTGCCCAACCAATCCAACATGATACAACAGCAGCAAATACCAAACGTCAGAGGAATCATGCCAATTATGAAATAACACAATCACCAATTAACCCATAATCAGTTAATAATTTGTTCTAATAATACAGTTCAAATATATCCTTCCTGCCACCTTTTGAGGATTCAGACACATGGGGCTAAGAGGGGGCACTTGGCTTGAACGCCGAGCTCCAAAAGGGAAGCGCTGGCATGAAGTCAGTGTTTCAGGGCGACAAATGGCGTAAAGGTGCGCAGCAGGTTCTCAACTGTGTGCCTGAATGAGTTCACCAATATGGTACATGGCACAATTTGACCCACAAATATGTGTACACAATGCATTTGGCTTAAAATTCTAAGAGCACTTTCATCACCCCGAAAATAGGCACAATCACTAATTCTCACCATAAATTTACATTGCCCTCTGTTGGGAGAAATGTGTCCCATACCATTTTTGTTCTCATGTAATGCAGAGTACTCCTCAATAACATGCACGGATCCCTGTTGAACACCACAGAAATATGTCTTTCCTGGTTAACTTTCCGAGGTTGTGTCCCATAGCATAATTGATTAGAAAGTAGATTCTGATGGTTTATCAGAAGATGGCATCTTGCCAAATTCCTAGCATATTTAGCCATTCTTAGAATTCATATGCCAGCTAATCTTGATTATATTATTACCAGAAAATTCTACTCAATCTCATTGCTTAACCCCACCAGAAAATAAAGATGATGCACAATAAAATGGAGATTTGTCTTAACAATTGGGAAGTTCATCAGTCAAAAGCATGTATTCACCCATACACAATGCTTTGTGCAACAAATTTAGACAAAAGTAGATATTCATATAAATGCATGCAAAAAAAGGTTTACATTTTTTGTTGTACTATCATTTCATACTGTAAAAACATTGTATTATCATTTGCCTTGATTAATAAAAATACAACTTTATGCATCTGTCAAAAGAAATGGCTGTAATTACAGTGAAATGCTCAGTATACAGCACAGTATAATTTGTACCTATAGATAAAAACATGTTCAACAAATATGTGGCAATTATATATCTTATCCACAAACATTTTGCAACAACCTTTTTTTTCAGGAATTTACTGTGTTCATCTTGTTTTTCACGGTTTAATTTGTTAATACTGGCAAAAGTAATAATACTGACAAATTAATTATTATTTGTAAATTTTGAAACATATCTCAATTTCACCACTCATTTATTTCTGGCATGTGCTCCATTAAGAAAGCAACATTATGGAAGTGGAAGGCTAAAGTATGGGTATGGATACAGTTACAAAAATATGTTATTTCTAAGTTGTGAATACCTCCATAGTTTTCAATTTTCCCTGAAAAATACATTAAGATCCCTTTATAATTAAATGGGTCCCTATTGTAAGAATTATCTTTAGAATCTCAGGTGTAACAAATAATCCAGGTTATCAATTTCCTAACATATGCTACAATAAAACAATTATTGCATATTATGTATTAACCACATTAAAAATATTAAGTAACATAAAATAAATTAGACATTACTTCATCGTTCCCTGTCATAGCATATTTGAGAAATTTTGCAAATATCTTCTTTGAAAATCAAACTTTCCAAATGCAAGTATCAGTTTACAGGCAAACATTTAAAAGAAGCTGACTAGATTCTGAACTCATATTATTTAAATGATTGTAATTGCGAAGAAACAAAAGAGATAAAACACCCAGATTCTACGGACATATTCTTCGGACATATTGTGTTACTAATGTTGAGTTATTTGGAGTTACTCCCCAGTGCTGAGTTACTGCGTTCCGGATCCACATCTTCCATCATTGCACTTCACCTTCAGCCTGCATTTGTTTTAAACACATAAATACATATCTGTACCATCCTGGATCCGACTGCAGCTTATGTAAAAGGCTACACCAAGACTGGTCTTTACAGCATTATTGCACACCACTTTTGGTTGAGGAAACAGGCGATAAATAGATGTCCGAGAGACTCATGCTGGCGTGTGACCAAGGTCCACAATTTCAAAATTCTTTGATGCATGTTCAAAATCATCCAGCAGCACATTATTCTCAAGCAGTCTATATAATGAAAATAATTTAGATGTAACACAATGAATCGGTAGGATAAATACACAATGCACAATTAATGGAAATAGCCTTGACTAAAGTAGTACTACAAACTTAGTTAAGTAAATCTTTGTCTTCGCTGCCTGGAGCATGTCTCCTACAAATCATAAGTTCTACCCTAATATTAATTACATGAAAATCCTGTAGGTGTTGTAATAGGTTGGCTACCTAGTCTGTCTAAGGTCTTCAGTGTAATGAAAAAACCTGTATGAATGTCTTTTTGAATAAATGAGAAGGTAATTATTTTCAAAAAAATCGAATCACCTTAATATCTAGGTAATTTCATTGCATGAAATACATATTAATAGTTCTGACAGTCATAACTGAAACACTTCATGATGTGTACATTATTCAGCAGATAAAGTTATAGGGCTAGTGAGATGGATCTTTAAACTATTAAAGTTTCTTAATTTAAAGTCTGAGTTAATAAATTGCTGGAAATATGTTTAAATCACCATCCAGCGCATGGCACCAGTGGTCCAGGCCAATTCCTGACAGGGCAGGTTGTCCCTTCATGTGTGGATAAAGCAATTATATCTGTATTCTTTGTACTTTGGAAGTATGAGGAGTGCTCTTACTGAACCATGTAAGGTCTTGAGAGTGTGTAATAGGGTTCTTGTTGAGATGGTGGAAGAATCGCAAATGAGGTGATACAGTCACAAAATTTGTCATCAAACATTGCGGTACAACTTTTCAGACAAGATGGTATTCTTTACCCAAGAGGCTACAGAGACTGGATATTTAGGGTTATATGAAGAAAAATAGTTAATTTTTCAAAAGATCAGGGATTTGAGATCTGTGGGCAAGAATGAAGGCATAAAACATAAGATGAGACCTTATTAAAGATCACCCACAATCATATTCAACATTAGGATAGACTTCAAGAACAGAGTGGCCTATTTCTCCTGTTTGCTTAAGTTCTTATGTCTATTTTCTTAATTGTGTAACATTTGCTAACAACCTGGCTGGAGATGGACAACAACATGTAGTTGTAGTTCCCTTGTGGTGCAGGAGTACTACTTTTTCATTCCGCAAAACATTGCTCATACTTTTAAACATGTCACAAATAATACAAATAATGATTTGTTTCTTTAACATGGACCTTAGTTAATCAGGTAATATTTCACAGTCACAGTTCATTCTTAGAAATAGCCCTTTTTTATTAGGCTAAATACTGGTGGTTGCATTATAGATGGTTTAAAATAGCAATTGTTCAAAAGAAGTTCTGTACCATCAGATCTTTTTTTAAGCTGAAATCTTCAGTATTTTCTGTAGCTCAATAGTGTGTCAGTTAGGGGAAATCTACACTAATTGTCATGTCAATAAATAAAGTAAAAAAGCCAAATGTTCGCATTTTATACACATAGCAGACATTGAAAATCTTCCCCATGATAATTAAATAACTGGCAAGACTAATGTTGTAGCCCTGAGCTTACAATCTAGCAAAAGATTTAGCAAGGAAATTTCAAACAAACAAGTATAAGTATTTCTACTTTAAAATACAGGAGCACATTTTGCAGTGAGCTAACAACAACACTGAGGTTAGAAATATATTTCTCATCTGCTCTGCATCAGCTCATGATCTCAAAAGAACCTAAGATCGAAACATATATTATGGATAAGACATAATGGAAACATAAATGAACAGGGTCATCACCTTCTATGGAGCCAAATTTATGGTTTCTAGCTACATTGTTTTGAGATCCAACTTGAACTGGCAATTCAATTCATATAGATATTTGCGCTTGTTCACTGCTATGAAACACACGATACAAGAACGGTTGTACATAATACTCTGCTTCTGAAAGTCAATTACATTGATATCAATGGTAATCATTTTGAAGTGGAATGCACTGCATTGCAAGTGGAAAGCAAAATCATATGCTTAGTGCACACTACTGAGAATGAATGTCTACCTGAAATTTTAAATACTTTGTGAATTTCTTTGCAACATTTTTCTACTTCCAGTACACAATAAAATACATATGATTGTTCACAGATTGCAAAAGAGAGTGGAAGCCATCCTTAATATGGATATCTATATATATCTATATAGATAATATATATATATATATATATTTATATCTTTGCTCAGGTATATTTTTCATGCATAAAGCTATTTCTACGCTGTCAGTTGCATCAACATGGATAATTTGGCTTGGCAAGTGACAATTATATGTTGCAAAGCTCATATATTCTTTCAAGTTGAATATTGGATAAGCTTAACTGCTGGTGAACTGTTGGTAATATAATATAAAATGTAAAATTTAAAGCAAGGCTCTCTGTCATAAACATTTTACATTTATCAAACAGATAAGTTATTTCACTTTAAGAAACGATGCTTCAAACCTAATCTAAACCCCTACCATTCAAAATCCCTAGTGAAATATGCAAGATGCAGTAAACAATAAAAATAGTATCTCTTATCAGACAATCAGAATTATTGATTTGTGCATTGTTCTTGTTCTATGCTGTTAAAAGGTATATCCTAGCCTAATTGGCTATTAAATGTGTTTGAACATTTATATACACCAAGTATAAATATATATAATTGTGTATATATTATAAATATTTCAAGTAGCTTATAAGATAAGCAAAGGAATGGCTGGTGATACCATCACTGTTAATATTTAAAAAAAAACTTTGGCCTTATAACAAAATAATTAAAAAGTAGCCTAATGTTTTTATCTTTAAAACACTAGCACTGTCTATCTCTTGGGTCTTTTCATGCACTGAGTTATATGAAAACTGGTTATAAATATTTAGCTCAAAAGCCATGTGGCAAGTTCCCATCCCATTATCATGTGTTTTGCATGCATTCCTGCCAGCAAAATTATTTACACAACAAAATTATTTTTTTGGTTTTGATAGTTACTCCACTACAACATTGATATATTTCCTTACATAGTGGAATCCTCCTAAGCATGCTGTTATTGGTATTAACACACAAATGTTTGCATGTTTGTAATATTTATCACATGGGGGACATTTTGCCGATTCTTCACTTGTAGGTACCAATTTTTGCTGGAGTTTGGATTATGCAACTAATAAGCACATTTAGTTACATCTCTGAACAAGCCATTCTGTGTGCCTGTAAAGGGAAAGTCAGCTGGTGAATTGAGCACATGGGTAGTGATGGCCATTGCTGTTGAGTGCATCAATAATCGTGTTCAATATCTACAGTCAAACTTTCCCTAGGTATTCAACGGACTTCACTGAATGCATTTTCCCTTTCTTGTGGTGGAGGCTTATTGTGGTCAATTCTTCCAACTAAGATAGAAATAAGAAAACTGATCTGAATGTCTCTCAAACAAATTGGGATTTTGTTTATCTCTTGCCTTATTAGGGAACATCAATTAGTTATTTATGAGAAGATTTATTTTCCTCCCTTTCTGGTTAGGATCGCTGCTAACAAAACTTCCCAAGGTCCCTCTGTGCATATTTGTAATTTTATCAAAAAGGAAAAGGGGGCTAAAACAGAAAAAAAAAGACTGGATTTGGTGGGATGGTTAAGATAGACAGTGGAATCCTTGTTTATGATTAGTCTTTATCAAAAATCTATTGATACTGACCGCTGCATAGCTTTATCATTTCTGGACAGCCTGTGACTTGTAGTCGGGACTTCTTCGATCTCATCAATATCACAAGCATCCGCCGCGTCCTGTGAGTAGCTGTGCTTCATGACCAGGATATTCCGCCGACTTAATGACTGCACGCTGGGCTTCACTGGCTGTGGCTGTATTTCTGAGAGGATGGTGGCATCACGGGTGCTGAGGTTACTACGGCTACCTTTAATGCTGGATATCTGAGATCCACAGTGATGGTCATGAATGCATTTAGAGGATGATCGCCTCAGTTTATGGTAATTCTCAAAGTCGTCTACAATGTCCCCTAGATCAGCTGCAGCCCCCTTTCCTTTTAGTGAACAGAGTTCATAGTGTGTGGGCTCAAAAACCTCCTGAAAAACTGTTTGGTCAAAGTCTGGTTTTCTTTGGATGAATTTTTTGCGCGGCTGTTTGATCTGAACTATAACAGAGATAACAATGAGAATAATCACAATGAAAGATGTGATCCCGATTATGGTCCCACTGGTGTTGGTAAGCTGGTCCAGAAGGTTAGCCTTTCTTTTCTCTGTATGAAAGAAATAAAAGTGACATTATTTCAATTTTTACTTCAGAAGTCAATAGAAAATCTAGATCTCAAGCTGCAATATTCTTTTGAGCATAGCATAACCTTATAATGATATACACCAACTATTACAATCACCTGTACTCAACTGTAATGCTTCAATGTCACTTCACAGAAATGATTTATTATTCAATGCGCCACAATGTAACATTTCATGGTTATTAACTGCATTCCATGAGGGCAACTTTTGAGGGCGGCACAGTGGTGTAGCGGTAGAGCTGTAGCCTTACAGTGCCAGAGACCTGGGTTCAATCCTGACTAGGTAGACAAAAGTGCTGGAGAAACTCAGCGCGTGCGGCAGCATCTATGGAGCGAAGGAAATAGGCAACGTTTCTGGCCGAAACCCTTCTTCAGACCCTGAGTTTCTCCAGCACTTTTGTCTACCTTCAATTTTCCAGCATCTGCAGTTCCTTCTTAAACATTCAATCCTGACTATGTGTGTTGTCTGCATGGAGTTTGTACATTTTCCCTATGACCATGTAGGTTTTCTCCGGGTGCTCCGGTTTCCTCCCACACTCTAAAGACGTACAGGTTTGTAGGTTATTTGTCTTTGGTAAAATTGTAAATTGTCCCTAATGTGTGTAGGATAGTGCTAGTGTACGAGATGACGGCTGATTGTTGCGGACACAGTGGACCGAAGTGCCTGATTCCACGCTGTTTCTCCAAAGTCCGAAGACTTAACGTTCATAAACTTGGCCTTCGGACCCGGAATGCTCAAAATGGCTGCATGTCAAATTAAGGAAATGGATTGTGTGGTGGATCTGAGCATGTATCCTCATTTCCTTCTGTGTCAGCTTTATAACCAATCAGTCATGTGTGTTAAAATTAATGCAGCCGAGGATGCAGTATCTTTCACATCTACAGTTTGGCATTCTTAGGCAAAGTTACACTCTGATATTCAGAGCTTTTTTCTTTAACCTGGATCTTAAACTCTTTATGGAGTCCAGTTCCATCAATCCCCTAGGACTAACGATGGGAAATCAAACAGAAAACCTAGCCCGTGAAAAGACCAGGACATGCTGGTTATTTTAGTAGTTCTTATATCCCAAGTTGATTCTATAACGGTGGAAAAGAAAATCCAGTTATATTTTCATGAAGCATTCTTTGGGCGTTGTAGTTGTAGTGTAAGGAGACTTTAACTTTGTAAATTATGCCATTGATTTGTAAATTTTCCATTTAAATATATAGTTAGGTACAGAAAGTCACAACATGCGTAAAGTAATAGTAGTCTTTATAATTAGACCACTGTTTAAAACTTCAAGCATCTTGCTACAAACCCCTAGATAATCTTCATTGGCAATACTAGGACAGTGGCAGAATGAAAGGACGCCACTGGCCTCTGGAAAAATTGTCTACAATGTGGATGAAAAGGTGGGATTACATGGAACTAGTGTGACCGGATGATCGATAGTCGGCATGGACACGGTAGGCTGAATGGCCTGTTTCCATGCTGTATGTTCAGTTCAGCCTGATGAAAGGACAGTAATACCCATCTTTACAATGGAGAGGAATGGAACAAAATCTGAGTGTATGTTATGTTCCTGCTGTCTTTCCAATACAAACAGGTACATACAGGAGAGGTCAAGCCCAGCATTTATTTCCCATCCCTAATTTTGTTTGTGAAGATGAGGGACTAAACTATCTTTATTAATTAGTTACGTTCTGTTTAGTTTAATCTCATAATTTTGGCTGTTTACATGTTTTATATTTTATATGTCAGAAACATTAAAAACTCTTTTTATCTTGGCAAATGCGTCAGGCAAAGTGTATGTGTTCGCTCTCCCAAAGTTCTTCAGCTTTTCTGGCAGGAATGCTTGCTCCCCTTCTGACATCCCACTCTGTCCCAATGCCAATACCCTCCTGCCTTCACCAATTGTAGAAGGGATTGTCATTACATTACACCTCACAGTAATGAATATATGAGGTATCTCCTCACAAGTTTCCACAGTGGGATCACCAAAGGTACCTGTATATCCTAACTATTTCTGCAAGTCAACAGTTAAGCCTATCTACAAAGTGTGCCCTCTTGTTGCCCCAAACACAAATGTCTTTAATGTTTCATTCCTCTGTACTGTGGATGCAATGCAAAGGGTTATTTGAAGCCTAACTTACTTTCTGATGGTTAGTGTGGCAGCAGGCATGATCACTACACCCACTGCAAACAGCTGCCTTTAAGAAACGTGCAGATAACATTTTTTATATATGTTTCACGATGAAAACCACCCTCTGATTTTCCAATTCCATTGTTCATCAATTCCACTATTTTCCTGGTCTCTATATGTGTTGGCCTCTGTAAATTGTCCCAAGTGTGTAGGAAGTGGATGCAAAAGTGGAATAACATAGAATTAGTGTAAATGAGTGATCAATGGTCGATATAGACTTGATGGGTCGAAAAGCCTATTTCAAGTGTAATACAGGTGAATGTTTTATTAACTGAATCTGCATGTATCTTTCATGTTCCCACTCTCGTAATTATAATTTTCATTTTCTTTCTGAACATAATTGAACAAATTCAGATTTTAGTTTAGTTTAGAGATACAGCACGGAACAAGTCTTTTGACACATCGTGGAAATGTATATTTGGTGGGGACTCAGTGAATTCGCAAAGCCGTACAATATATTGTTCATGTCAATAATCTATTTCAAGGATGATCCTTTACAAATCACTTGCGAAAAATTCTGAAAACTCATTGACTCAACTGTAAAGTGCTCAAACATTGAATAACAATCACACTAATCTTTTCTTGCATCCATTCTTCAAAGATACCAGCAATTAATATTACAGTCCTAATACCTATAAATCCAACAGATGTGTTGTCTTGTAGTTTCCTTCCAAAAATGTGCAGTTTGAAGTTTATTCTTTGATCAATGATTCCATAGATCAACTGGTTTAGTGTGCAGTGTTTACAGTTTTAAATTGGACATACAGTAAATCTATAATGCTAGACTTGTACCACTTAATCTGGGAAGCGGGAAAAGTAGAAGCAGCCTAGGAATACTCAGAGGAAGGATAATGCAGCTGTTAGAGTACTTGAGGTTCTGTTTGGAATGTCTTAATATCTGTATCAATGTGATACTCAATAATGTTTGTGTTCATACATTATGGTTATTAAGGGTTGTTGGTATATTTCTACGGCAGAGGAGTTAATTAATTGTGTAGGCGAGGAGTGGAATCTAGGGGGAGTTACTGAGAATGTGCAGAGAATAAAATTGGATCAGATGAGTGTTGGGTAAATGGTGGTTGATGGTCAGCACAAACTCACCGGGCCGAAGGCCTTGTTTCCATGGTCTAGCTTTCACAATGAAAGGCTCAAATAGTGTTGTACCATTTTTTGGGGTTTGGCTGAATTGACAGTAAACAGTCATATCACAATGGAAAACCTTGGCACTAAACCAGTTATGTATGATGCCTGCCTGGGAAAGTGAACCAGTGGCATTATTAGTTCACAATGCTCATGGACCTGTTGGTCATTCTTGAAGCAAGAAAAATATTGGTACATAATGAAAGCAATTCTACCTGATGTCACCTTATGTTGATATCTGCTTAACTTCTGATTGAGTCAAAATACTTGAAGCGTTATTTAATTTGAAAGTGGAACTAGTAAGTGAATGTTAATTCTATAACTCTTAAGGCCCTGTCCCACTTTCCCGAGTTACTCACGAACTCTCCTGAGTTTTCCCCTTGATTCAAACTCAGAGAATTACAGTAATAGCCATTCGTAGGTACTCGGGGCTATTTTATTTACTCGTGGACATTTTTCAACATGTTGAAAAAACGTCCCGACTTACCTGATGCCCCGAATTCCTAAGGCTGGCATTACGAGCCGCTACGAAACATCTACGGACTCGCTACAGACATTACCCGACATTCCCCGAGTTCGAATCAAGGGGAAAACTTGGGAGAGTTCGTGAGTCACTCGAGAAAGTGGTACCGGGCCTTGATTAACTGCTCCACAATCTACCCAAGTATCACAACAAATTTCTTAGAATGATCTTGTCACTGTCTTCCGTCATCCAACTCTGCAAGTGACTTCTTATCATCAATCTCAATTGATCTCATCTCAGAAGGAACTGCAGATGCTGGTTTACACTGAAGATAGACATCAAATGCTGGAATAACTCAGCGGGACAGGCAGTATCTCTGGAGAGAAGGAATGGGTAACGTTTTGGGTCGAGACCCTTCTTCAGTCTTCTTGACCGTTACTTATTCCTTCTCTTCAGAGATGCCGCCTGTCTCACTGATTTACTCCAGCATTTTGTGTCTAGCGTTAATCTCATCATATGCACTCTCCTCTGAATGCATGGACCCCTAATGTTTCCTTAACGTCACCTTGCGTATAAATTCCCACATACATATCAAGGGCCACTCCCTTGACTTTGCATGTCATGAGGCCTTTTGTTTTCTATCATGTCCCTCACAGGTAAATTACTTTCATGGTTTTTTTGCCATAATTTTCTTCTGTGTTGGTCCCTCCATAGTCAATGTGAGATGCTTCAATGTGGTTTGGATAGGGATGATTGGACAGAGAAGGAGATATCACCAGAACACCTTTTGAGGGCAATAACTCTCATTAAAAAGTAGTCTAGGTCCAATGTATCAGAGCTATACCACTTTAAACAGATTAGTTCTTAAAAGTTTGCTACTCATTTATGCAGACCAGGCAGCATCCTCATTGAATAGAAAAGAAAATCAATCAAACAAGTAAACTATTTAAACATAGGCAGTTGTAAAATTGATTAACAAGTTAAAGGTAGACACAAAATGCTGGAGTAACTCAGCGGGACAAGTAGCATCTCTGGAGAGAAGGAATGGGTGATGTTTCGGGTCGAGACCCTTCTTCAGACCGATTAACAAGTTACATATCTTGCCTGCAGTTATAAATTCTGAAAATATATATTTACTCAGTCTTTGGTCTCATTTTTCACTGAACCTGTCACTGCCATCAGCACATGACGTGTTGGAATTGACCACTCCAGCACTAATAATTCCACTGGATCACTTTCCCAGTCTGGCCCCATGTACGTCTAATTTATTGCATAGGTTTTTGATCTGACATGATTGTTTACATTCGTTTCTATCTCATTCTGGCGACACTGGGCTGGGCCGACATTAGTTGATCTTTCAGAGCCTTGGGACTGTCTCCACTTTACAAAATTCTCCTCCCTCAAAGCATTCAATTCAATCTGTATTAGGTTCAGCCTATGCGGAAGTATGACAATTTTTCGCCTTCCATCACAGTGAGGAATGTGGAGGAGTCACTGTGATGGATGTTTATGTAAAAATGTATTTTGTGTGTTCCGTTGCTTTTTATTTGTGTAATTGACTTAGCAAATTAAATTCCTCATATGGTGCAAAACATACTCGGCTAATAAAGTATTATTGTGATTGTGATCGTGATTGTGAGAATGTCGATACTGAGTCTACCCTCAGAACTTTAGCCATTGCATTATCTGTACCCACACTGACCTAATACATTTATCTGTCTTTACTGAAAAGCATAATGGCACAAAGGTTCTTCTCGTGATGAGCCACTGAGCTGAATACTAGTCCAGGTGTATGTCCTTACTTATCTTCAACAGATTCTCCCTTTGTTCAAATCTGCAAAATCCCCATTTGATCCTCAATAATAGTGGCATTGTTGTGCATACCTGATTCTCATCCTACTGCAATCAGAACTACCCTTCATTCTGATACCTCATGAGTGTCCGCAGTGGTTGCAGGTAATAAATAAACCCAAGCCTGAACATTGCAATAATAAGGTGATTTGTGGTTATAATAGTGACATAAATCTTTCCACATATTAGAACATGATAGTTTTACCAGAACAGAAACTGATCCTTCCTCAATACGAAGTGATGAACTTGATAAACTGGTGGATGAGGTGGAGAGGACTAGAGACAATCTTTGTCATTCCCTATCCCTGCATATCCTTAAAATATTCATTGTCTGCATTCTTCCAGACCGGTTCCCTGTCTCCTGACATTCAGCTCCTTACCTTTCCTCTACCTTTGTGCTTTGGACTAGCTCAGAGCTCTGATGTGGCACTACATGAGCCATACAAAGCAGGTATGCAACGAGCACACACACCAGTTCAAATAGTGACACTTGCAGTTTTTGGAGGTAGCTTACAAATGAATCCTTGCCTGTGGGCATTTGGGCTGCAAGCAGGACAGTTAGAAAGAGCCTTTCAGATTCTACTCTCTTGTAAGCTAATGCCTACACAGTAAGGTTCAGTTGAACAATCCAGTAAGGCTGCCTCCACAACAAGATTGAAGGGTATGGACTATGAATTGCTACAAGGAATTGATGAAACATGCAAATAGACAATAGACAATAGACAATAGGTGCAGGAGTAGGCCATTTGGCCCTTCGAGCCAGCACCGCCATTCAATGTGATCATGGCTGATCATCCCCAATCAGTACCCCGTTCCTGCCTTCTCCCCATATCCCCTGACTCCACTATTTTTAAGAGCCCTATCTAGCTCTCTCTTGAAAGCATCCAGAGAACCTGGCTCCACCGTCCTCTGAGGCAGAGAATTCCACAGACTCACCACTCTCTGTGAGAAAAAGTGTTTCCTCGTCTCCGTTCTAAATGGCTTACTCCTTATTCTTAAACTGTGGCCCCTGGTTCTGGACTCCCCCAACATCGGGAACATGTTTCCTGCCTCTAGCGTGTCCAAGCCCTTAACAACTTATATGTTTCAATGAGATCCCTTCTCATCCTTCTAAACTCCAGAGTGTACAAGTCCAGCTGCTCCATTCTCTCAACATATGACAGTCCCGCCATCCCGGTAATTAACCTTGTAAACCTACGCTGCACTCCCTCAATAGCAAGAATGTCCTTCCTCAAATTAGGGGACCAAAACTGCACAGAATACTCCAGGTGTGGTCTCACTAGGGCTCTGTACAACTGCAGAAGGACATCTTTGCTCCTATATTCGATTCCTCTTGTTATAAAGGCCAACATGCCATTCGCTTTCTTCACTGCCTGCTGTACCTGCATGCATACTTTAAATAGCACAGGCTTGGGAGAGATTCCCATGGCTGAGCTTTCTGACTCCTTTGCATGTTTAATAAATAATATTAGATTAGATACCATACCTTGTAAACAACTGATATTAAAACAATATTATATGAGGATTGATATTACTATCTCTGCAATTTGCCTTCTTCCGTTATACACTCTAGATGGATGCAATGCTACATTGTTGAGTGGCATCAGCCACATTAAAAATGCACCTGGGCAATTTGCATTCAAAACGGGAAGCAAACTAACATCACGAGGCACCAAGAAAAACGGATGTAATGTTCCCTAATATGGTCTGTAGGCATTATGACCATAGTTTACTGGACATTGTAATGGCGTGCAGATGGACATACAGAGTAAGTGGTTGGGGGGCTGGGGGTGGGGGAGACAAGGTAATGGGGGAGTGCTTGATGTGTTGGGAAATGTTCCAGGTATAAGAGGATTCTCAGTATCTGGTAGGACCTGCCCTTATGTTATTGTTCATAATGAGACAGACATACCAATCAAACCTATAAATACAAGCATTTAATGATATAATGTTTAGCCTCTGCTTTGTAAGACCAAAATATATATGGATCAGAGTGATTTACAGATTAGTGATGTGTACAGTCATTTTATCGATGCCAGACATCTACAGTACAAGTCCTTCAACACAGAAAACAATGCAAGATTTGGTACAAGTCACAATTAAAGTTTTCAATGGTTTGAAAGTCAGCTAATTTCATTTATTCCCAGCTTTTCGGCACTACTTGATTGATAGAATGTTGGAGCTTGCAACTTTCCGATGGCATTGTTTCAAAAGACCAGCCCTAAAAATAATATATAGCCACTTGAAATGTGATAAAGTTGAAAAGAAAACACATTAGCTATCTTAGTTGGACAACGTCTGCATGAAGAAAAGGGAAAAGGCAATTACCTTTACAGTGATTTTCATCCCAGGGATACACACAGTTTTGCACACCATTGCAGACCAAGGTGTCATTAATACACATGTTGCTGTGGCAGAAGAAAGTGCTAGCTTCACAGGGGGCTGCAATAGAAATGGTGATAGACACTGGTAAATAGAAAAGTCATATATAGGCAGAGAAACATGACAGATATGCTGGTTGATAAATACTATAATTTTAGCTTGCAGTTAAATGTGGATTCAGGGACAATACACAAACAGGCAGTTAGTATGGACAGTGAGTCACCCGTGGACACCAAGCCACCATATGGAGCTGCTCAGCCTCAATAGTCTTTCAGGTAGTGATGGGACAGATGTTGCAAAAGAAACCAAGAATTTCACACAATGATGATGAATCATGGAATAATAGAATAATTAAAGCACAAAAGGAGGCCATTCAGCCAAAAATGTTCATGCTGGCTCTTCACCAGTTCCACACATATTTGCTCTGCACATATATTCTTACCATATATTTATCCAGTGCTCTTTTGAAGACCACAATGGAATCTGTCTCTGTCATATCTGCAGGCTTTGCGTTCTCATTTATACCTGTGACCTCTCATCCACACCCTTTCCACTGGTGGAGATAGCTTCCCTTGTCTACTGTTTACTGTTATATACTTCTATCAAATCTTCCCTCAGCCACCTAATTTCTGATGATCCCAGACTCTTCAAACGATCGCTGAAACTGCCGCCTCGCGTCCCAAAAAACATTCTCGTAAACTTTTCTGAACTTCACCGAAACCTTTACATCCTTCATAGAACGAGTCAACCAGAATACAACACAATATTCCAGTAGAGACTGGACCAAAGTATGATGGAGGTTCAGCATGAATTTCCTGCTTTTGCAAAAATTATGGAGAGTAGCAAGGGAAATTATAAAGCCAATCATTTATTTTCATTTGCCCCTTCTTGTTCTTCAACCAATGTACTTAATCTTACATTTCTATCCATTCCAATAGTCTGTTTTTATCCTCCTGGAATTTATCATTATCCTCTACATCTACACAGTTCATAATATAATCAAGTTTTGTGGTGTCGGCAAATTTAGAAATTGTGAGTTATATCCCTGTGTCCAAGTTAGTAATGTAGATCAATAAAAATAATGACCCAAACACCAATCTATGGGGGACAATATTTACCTTCTTCCAATTCGAAAAAAACAGTCAATCAGCATGATCTTCTATTGCCTTAACCAGCCAATCTTTTATCCTTGTAATCACTTCTGTTTATGCAATGTGCATCCTTGCACAGCACCATCTTTTCGAACATCCACTCAAGGTCCATGTGCACCACAACAAGGGTGGTACAGTGGCACAGTTGGTAGAGCTGCTGTCCCAAAGCACTGGACACTCAGGTTCGATCCTGACCTCAGATACTGTCTGCGTGACATTTGCACGTTCGCCCTGGTTCCTCTGGTTGCTCCGGTTTCTTCCCACATCCCAAAGATGTGTGGGTTTGTAGATTCATTGGCCTCTGTAAATTTCCCCATAGTGAGTAGAAAATGGATGTAAAATTTGGCTAATCAGTGTGAACTGGTGATCGATGGTCAGCGTGGACTTGGTGGGCCAATGGGCATGTTTCCATGCTCTACCTCTAAACTAAACTAAACTGTAGCTGCTATGTTTATGCCTGCTCCCTTTTTTGAACAAGGATGTGGTATTCACCACTCTTTAGTCCTCTGGTACCGCCCCAGAATCCAAGGAGCACTGAAAATGTGTGCTACCACAATTTCCTCTCCTACTTTTGCAGATTTCTATAATGCATCCGATTGGAAGCATTGTCCACATGATTAAACAGTAGTTATTGGACAAGAGCCAACCAGTCCATGAATCACCAGCTGACAATGTTTTTGCTTATGCAGCCAATCAGCCTATTCTCTACCTGACTAAAATGCTGATTGATCAATGTTTGAAAAAAATGGCTAGACTTTGTGTAGCCTGGAAAAGCATTTGAAGTGAAAGATAAGAGAGTGGAAGGGGCAGCATGTGTCACAAGGTCAGAAGAGATGGTTTGAAGTGGGAGATCCTGTGAGAGTGCCCTGGTCACCACATTATGGTGAGATTATCAAGACAGAGCCATAGCAAGATTACAGCAGTTCTGGGAGTCATGAGCTATATGGTGAAGATTTCAAAGAAATTGTTTAGAACACACTCAAGACATCCAGCAGGATGTGATCTAGCACAGGAGTTGCAGATGAACATGGATCTGAGTTGCAGCATGAGGTCCATGATAAAGCTGTCACTGGACAGCATGTGAGTCTGGAGTTAAATCCAAGTGGATGACATGAAGTCTGCAGGAGGAAGGGATCTGCCAAAAGTCAGGGCCTCTCGGGAGCAAAAACCTCAGGACTCACAAGGTGCTTGTCATATGAGGAGGCCAGTTTTTGATAATACTGTACGAGCCACAGTTACTGAGCGATACTGCCTTACAATAAAGAGTATTCTATTGATAGTTTGATCTCTGTAATTTGGCTAAAACACCTATAGACACACAGTTGGGTAATGCACTGGACCTTTAGACGGAGATTGTCCTTTGACTCTCCAGGCACTCTGTATTGGGGTAGTTTTGCTAAGTTGCAAACAATATGGATGTGAAGGTCTGATTTCATTCACAGCACGACATTCCTCAATGCCCCTTGACCACCATGCATCTTCCCCACCTCACTCAATTACCTCTAATCAACCTCTAATCTAGTAAAATCAGTACAACATACTTGAATTCATATATTTTTCTCATCTGCCCACATTGTGCTCCTTAATCTTTACACATACGTTCAACTTCCACACTCGTATCTCACACACTCATTGGTAGTTATTTGCTCATAATAGCCACATGAATCAAACATTTCATACAACAATTATAAACCAATTCTCCCTTTTTAATGGAACAGACATTATATCAGAAGGAGATCCAAACATTGTTAGAGCCCACTTTTATTGAAGAGATGGTGTAATAAATTATAGGAATGGGCAGAATGAAAGCCAAGATTAATAGCAATCTCAAAGGATGCACAGAGCAAGATTTGTTGCACTACATCTGCTGGTTCTCTTCTCCCTTACCCCATGTACCCTGGGTAACCAGCTGTCATTGTTCTCAAAGCTCACTAATTCTCTCTGGTCTTGTAGTAATACGGCGGCACGGTGGCGCAGCAGTAGAGTTGCTGCCTTACACCGCTTGCAGGGCCGGAGACCCAGGTTCGATTCTGACTATGGGTGCTGCCTGTATGGAATTTGTACGTTCTCCCCTTGTCCGCGTAGTGTATTCTACGAGATCTTCAGTTTCCTCCCACTCCAAAGGTGTACAGGTTTGTAGGTTAATTGGTTTGGTATAAGTGTAAATTATCCATAATGTGTGGAGGATAGTATTAATGTGCGGGGATCGCTGGTCGATGTGGACTCGATGGGCCAAAGGGCCTGTTTCCGTACTGTAAAGGGCCTGTCCCACTTACGTGTCCTTGGCACGCAAATTACCCGACCTCGTGGTCGTGTTGAGGTGCACGGGCATCGTGTGGCCTCACGGGGCCGGTCCCACTTAGAAGCGTGGAGGGGTATGTAGTTGTGCGCGACATCGCGCGGGGCTCGGAAACTTTTGTAGCGAACAAAATCTTCGCGTGCCAACGGCCTGTGACGTAACTGACGGACAAAGTGGGACAGGCCCAAGACCCTGGCGCGACGCAACGTCTCACCTCCAACAGCAGCAGAAGCAGGCAAACGATCGCCAAGCTCAGCCTGGGGCTCACGGCCGTTGCGGTCCGAATCTGCCCCCACTTCTACTCCCAGAGCGGGGCCAAGAAAATTGAAGATAGACACAAAATGCAGAAGTAATTCAGCGGGACTGACAGCATCTCCGGAGAGAAGCAATGGGTGACGTTTCGGGTCAAGACCCTTCTTTCAGACTGAAGAAGAGTCTCGATCTGAAACATCACCCATTGCTTCTCTCCAGAGATGCTGCCGGTCCCGCTGAGTTACTCCTGCATTTTGTGTCCATCTTCAAATAACGGCACATGCTCCAGACGGCTGTGGGGGCGCATAATTAGCGTGCCAAGGACACGTAAGTGGGACAGGGGCTTAACTCTAAATTAAACTAAACTAAATTACAACCAGACCCTTGGCAATCTACTCATAATTGTATAGCATCTATTGCATACAGGCATTCCTTCTACACATTTTGTCAAGAGTATGCATGCATATCTTGGGTCTTGAATTGTCACAGTGCTGAAAAGACAGCTCGATTTGCCAAGGCATTACTCTATCCAGATCCTTGTACTATAATCTGTAACCACATGATGGGGCTCTGACTACACTAATGTCAAGCATGTTCTTGCACAATTTTAAACTGAAAAGAAAAATGTTTTGTAAATTTGTAACTAAATCATCTGAATAACGAGTGAAAATTCACATTACAAAACACATTTTTTTTTAATTGTCCATTTGAGGTTACAGCAGTGTTGCTACAAAGCTAACATTGACTCTCAGTAATCCTCAAAATACAGAGCAGAAGATGATCATGATTCACCACTTCATTTTCAGAAACAACAATTAATTGCAAGCGCCAATAATAACCGCCATTCTGAGATGAATAATAACTTTGAAATAGCATTCTACACATCAACCCTCTGGGTTAAAGTTACCTCACTGTTCGAATATACTATTTAATTCATAGTGTTTTGATCCAATGACTAAGACAGTGGAATACAAATCTAAGTAACACATTGCAATGAAGTATATCTTCGAATAGCAAATTGCAAACTTTTAAAAATTATCATCATTTTTGTACTGGTATATATTATCTGTGTGTTTGTGTTTAAGGGACTGTTAAACTTCTGTAAGCAAGAACTTTATTGTTTCATGATTGGTACATATGACAATAAAACTCTCGACTCTCGTGTCTTTTCACGTACAGCCTGAGAAAGACTGGGCCCTGGGCAGTTTGTCAACACGAGGGGTTTGCAACAAAACTTGCCCTGCCACATACACCTGTCCGGGTGTCTCAAATCTCAAGCAATGCTGCAGTTTGGCAATACAGTGCCCTTTAAAGTTGCAGCTCTTACACCATCCAATGATTTGGCAGCGGTCCAGTATCACCATCCAAATAAGCACTTAATGCATAACAACCTGAGTGGGACATCTACTGCATTCAGTGTTCCCATTGTGGCCTCCTTTACATCGGATAGATCAAACATAGACTGGGCGATTGTTTTGTGGAACACTTGCACCCAGTCTGCCAAGTCCTGCTGGATCTCTCAGTTGCTAACCATTTTACTCCCCTTCCTATTCCCATACTGACCTTTCTGTCTTATGCCACCTCCAATGAGGCCACACAATAAGTGGAGGAACATCACCTCTCATATTCCGCTTGAGTAGCTTACAACCTAATGGTATGAAGATTGAATTCTCCAATTTTAGAAAATGAACCTACAAACAATATTCTCCCTCACCCCCTGCTTCTCCTTCATGGCCTTTTCCCTCCTCTTCCATGTGGCTACCTTGATTCACACCCATTTACCACCTTCCCTCACCCCCTCCCATTCCATTCCACCTATATACTTCACAATTTGCAAGTCTTCTATCTTTATCTCATACTTTTTGTCTTTGAATCCCCGGCCTTTGTCCAAGCTGCCAATAAAATAAAACCCGCCTGTATCCCTTCTGTAACTACATGGTTCACTCATCCCTTCCCACCCATCCTTTCCTGTCCCCAGGCACTTTCCCCTGCAACTGCAGGAGATGTAACTCCTGTCCCTATACCTCATCCCTCACCTCAATCGAGGAACCCCAGCAGTCCTTCCAGATGAGACAGAGGTTCAAGTTCACCTTCTCTAACTTCATCTACTGCATCTGGTGTTCCTGACATGGGCTCCTGTATATTGGTGAGACCAAGCTCAGTGACCGTTTCACCGTACACTTGCATTCATTCCACCAAACTTATTTTCCCATTCCCATACTGACCTTTATGTCCTGGGCCTCCTCCATTGCTGAAGTAAGGCCACATGCCAACAGGAGGAAGAGCACCTTGGGTAGCTCACAACTCAATGGTATGAACATTGAATTCTACAATTTAGGCAACTACAACCCACTCTCCCTTCTTTCCCCCACCCTGGTCTTTGTCCCCCTCCCCCCTCCCCCCACCCCCATCCCCTTCCATCTAAATTCCTCTCTCTAGCTTCACAATTCACAAATCTTTAATATTTTTGTCTCACACCTTCTGTCTTTTCATATAACCATATAACCATATAACCATTACAGCACGGAAACAGGCCATCTCGGCCCTTCAAGTCCGTGCCAAACGGACTTTTTCCTTTTTCTCTTCTTTCTTCTTACTTCCCCCTAGTCCCATCTACCTGCACTCAGACCATATCCCTCCATTCCTTTCCCATCCATATACCCATCCAATCTATTTTTAAAGGATAAAATCTAACCTGCCTCCACCACTTCCACTGGAAGCTCATTCCACACAGCTACCACTCTCTGAGTAAAGAAGTTCCCCCTAATGTTCCCCCTAAACTTCTGTCCCTTAATTCTCAAGTCATGTCCGCTTGTTTGAATCTTCCCTACTCTCAATGGGAAAAGCTTATCCACGTCAACTCTGTCTAACCCGCTCATCATTTTAAAGACCTCTATCAAGTCCCCCCTTAACCTTCTGCGCTCCAAAGAATAAAGACCTAACTTGTTCAACCTTTCTCTGTAACTTAGTTGCTGAAACCCAGGCAACATTCTAGTAAATCTCCTCTGTACTCTCTCTATTTTGTTGACATCCTTCCTATAATTAGGCGACCAAAATTGTACTCCATACTCCAGAATTGGTCTCACCAATGCAATGTACAATTTTAACATTACATCCCAACATATATTCAATGCTCTGATTTATAAAGGCCAGCATACCAAAAGCTTTCTTTACCACCATATCTATTCCACCTTCAGGGAACTATGCACAGTTATTCCTAGATCCCTCTGTTCAACTGCATTCCTCAATTCGCTACCATTTACCATGTACGTCCTAATTTGATTTGTCCTGCCGAGATGTAGCACCTCACATTTATCAGCATTAAACTCCATCTGCCATCTTTCAGCCCACTCTTCCAAATGGCCTAAATCTCTCTGTAGACTTTGAAAATCTACTTCATTATCCACAACACCACCTATCATATTATCATCTGCATACTTACAAATCCAATTTTCCACACCATCATCCAGATCATTGATGTACATGACTAACAACAGTGGACCCAACACAGACCCCTGAGGCACCCCACTAGTCACCGGCCTCCAACCTGACAAACAGCCATCCACCATTACTCTCTGGCATCTCCCATTCAGCCACTGTTGAATCCATCTTGCTACTCCACCATTAATACCCAACAATTGAATCTTCTTAACCAACCTTCCATGAGGAACCTTGTCAAAGGCCTTACTGAAGTCCATATAGACCACATCCACTGCTTTACCCTCATCAATTTCCCTAGTAACCTCTTCAAAAAATTCAAGAAGATTAGTCAAACATGACCTTCCAGGCACAAATCCATGTTGACTGTTCCTAATCAGACCCTGCTTATCCAGATGCTTATATATATTATCTCTAAGTATCCTTTCCATTAATTTGCCCACCACTGACGTCAAACTAACAGGTCTATAATTGCTAGGTTTACTCTTAGAACCCTTTTTAAACAACGGAACAACGCGCAGTACGCCAATCCTCCGGCACTATTCCCGTTTGTAATGACATTTGAAATATTTCTGTCATAGCCCCTGCTATTTCTACACTAACTTCGCTCAATGTCCTAGGGAATATCCTGTCAGGACCTGGAAACTTATCCGTTTTCATATTTATCAAAAGTGTCCGCACCTCCTCTTCTTTGAATCTCATAGTTTCCATTGCTACTCTGCTTGTTTCCCTTACCTCACATAATTCCATATCCTTCTCCTTGGTGAATACCGAAGAAAATAAATTGTTCAATATCTCCCCCATCTCATTTGGCTCTGCAGATAGCTGTCCACTCTGACTCTCTAATGGACCAATTTTATTCCATGTTATCCTTTTGCTATTAATATAGAAAC
>CM075977.1:21333789-21402184 GCA_038087875.1 Malacoraja senta | reverse complement strand
ATGGAACGGGATTGCCAACCTAATTTAAAACAGCTTTGTGTATCTTCATATTTTTGATTAATTTGAATGGTTACAAATACTTTCTAGAATATAAAGTTGTGACAGTAAATGTTCTTAAGTCATTTCTAAATGCTTGATAACACTTAAAATCGTATCGTAGAATCTTCTGTAGTAATGTTATTTTTACATCATTTATTTTTTTACTTCTGTTTTTGAACAGTTTTAAAATATCTATGATTATGAGATATAGAATTTTATTTACAAGGACCTTTGGCAGCAGGGAGTTTTCAAAGTGCCACTACCATGATCCAGGAGTAGGACCTCATGAAGCGAAGGAATTGCCTCTGGACAATACCATCAATGGAAGCCTAGCCTTTAAGATAATTGGACCACAGATGTCACATATGGTGAGAGTGGATGTGGGAAGCAGGCTGATTCTGGCACTATTCAGCCCATTGTTCTTCAGTTTTAAATGTATCCATTTTTTTATGTTTTAAATGTTCAAATAATCTTAAAATATCTTAACTTTTGCAGATACACCCCATAGAAAATATTCTGTTGGGATGCATCACAGCTTGGGTTTGGCAACAGTTCTGCCAAAGACTGCAAAAAATTGCAAAGAATTGTGTATATAGCCCGTCTATCACACAGACTAGCCTCTCCCCGTCGACTACATCTACACTCACGCTACCTTGGGAAAGCAGCCAACATAAACAATGAGGCTATTTTCACCCCTCTCCAGTGGGTGCAGAAGATGCAAAAACCTGAAAGCACGCACCATGAGATTTAGGAACAACTTCTTCCCTACTGTTGTCAGACTACTGATCAGTCCTCCAACAAATAGGAAGTAGTTCTGATCTCCCAATTTCCTCATTGCTGATCTTGCACTTTATTTCTCTCTGCACCTGTAATGCTTTATTGCTGCTATGCAGTCACATTATGCTATACAAGAATACAATCAAGCCACGCACAGTTATAACAGTGCAAAGAAAAAGAGTGCAGAATTTAGTAACTGTTGTCATTGTTTATGGCTTGAGTGCTACTCTATTTTGCACTCTTTTTTTTGCACTGTTGTAATTGAGTATAGCTTAATTGCACCCTTTATAGCACAATGTGACCACATAGCACACAAACAAAGCTTATCTTGACACACCTGACAATAATAAACTAGAGATAGACACAAAATGCAAGAATAATTCAATGGGACAGGCAGCATCTCTGGGTAGAAGGAATGGGTGACATTGGTCACCCATTTCCAACGCCAATATCTGTGCTTATATTTTACCTATTTAACTGCAGAATAGGAACAGGGAAGTATATTCCAAGAACTGGGAATATCTGTCCTAGAACAGGGAGCAACTTCCAGCCACTTGGATTTGCACTCCAGGAGCAATGAGTTGCAGTCTGGACACAGAGAGCTGCCCTCCAGAAGTGTTGAACTGCAGTCTGGGAGAAGGGAGATTCTCCCAGACTATAGCTGGGGATATACGGCTCTCGAGAGGCCCGAGAGCCGTTGGAGCGGTCGCAGAGGGAGGAGCTACACCCGAGCGGTAGGAGTTAAAGTGGTGCACGGGGCTTGCTTCTTACAGAGGCATGAGAGCCGTTGGAGAGGTCGCAGAGGGAGGAGGAACCGAAATCTGCAACGTTCCAAGTTCCACTCGCACTTCAAAAACAAGTGGGCTTAAGGAAGCCGCTGATTCAGCAACTAAGTTACAGAGAAAGGTTGAACAAGTTAGGTCTTTATTCTTTGGAGCGCAGAAGGTTAAGAGGGGACTTGATAGTCTTTAAAATTATGAGCGGGTTAGACAGAGTGGACGTGGATAAGCTTTTCCCATTGAGAGTAGGGAAGATTCAAACAAGGGGACATGACTTGAGAATTAAGGGACAGAAGTTTAGGGGGAACATTAGGGGGAACTTCTTTACTCAGAGAGTGGTAGCTGTGTGGAATGAGCTTCCAGTGGAAGTGGTGGAGGCAGGTTCGATGTTATCCTTTAAAAATAGATTGGATGGGTATATGGACGGGAAAGGAATGGAGGGTTATGGTCTGAGTGCAGGTAGATGGGACTAGGGGGAAGTATTTATTTTAAAAAAATTTAAAAAATGTTCGGCACGGACTTGAAGGGCCGAGATGGCCTGTTTCCGTGCTGTTATGGTTATATGGTTATATGGTTATATATGATTGGTGGAAGCAGACAAGAGGGAGCAGCTGATTGGGAGTCAGATCCCTGTTGATTGTACTGTATTGTAGCAGTTTGTTTTGTATTGTTATCCAGGGTAAGGGGAGTATGAGGGCCAGGGCAGTTTACTGTTCTGGATGTCAGATGTATTGTATCCAGGGTAAGGGGAGTATGAGGGCCAGGGCAGTTTGTTGTTCTGGATGTCAGATGTATTGTATCCAGGGTAAGGGGAGTATGAGGGCCAGGGCAGTTTACTGTTCTGGATGACAGATGTGGGAAGTCATGGAGTCTGATAGCCCTCCAGACGTCCACATCTGCACCAGGTGTATCGAGATGGGACTCCTAAGGGACCGTATTAGGAACCTGGAGCAGCAGCTCGATGACCTCCGTCTGGTCAGGGAGAGCGAGGAAGTCATTGAGAGGAGTTACAGGGAGGTGGTCAGTCCAAGACCACAGGAGGCAGGCAAGTGGATCACGGTTGGGAAAGGCAAGGGGCACAGGCAGGGACTAGAGAGTACCCCGGTGGCTGTACACCTTGACAATAAGTACTCCTGTTTGAGTACTGTTGGGGGGGACAGCCTACATGGGGGTAGCGACAGCGGCCGGGCCTCCGGTACAGAGACCGGTCCTGTTGCTCAGAAGGGTAAGGAAAAGAAGAGGAGGGCAATTCTAATAGGGGACTCTATAGTTAGGGGGTCAGACAGGCGATTCTGTGGACGCAGTCGGAAAGCCCGGATGGTAGTTTGCCTCCCTGGTGCCAGGGTCTGTGATGTGTCTCAACGTGTCCAAGATATCCTGAAAGGGCAGGGAGAGGAGCCCGAGGTCGTGGTACATATCAATGACATAGGTAAAAAAAAGAGAAGAGGTCCTGAGAGGAGAATTTAGGGAGTTAGGAGGGGAGTTAAAGAGAAGGACAGCAAAGGTAACAATCTCGGGATTACTGCCTGTGCCACGCGACAGTGAGAGTAGGAATGGAGCGAGGTGGAGGATAAATGCGTGGCTGAAGGACTGGTGCAGAGGGCAGGGATTCAAATTTCTGGATCATTGGGACCTCTTTTGTGGAAGGTGCGACCTGTACAAAAAGGATGGGTTGCACTTGAACCTGAGGGGGACCGATATCCTGTCAGGGAGATCTGCAAAGGCTACTGGGGAGACTTTAAACTAGAATGGTTGGGGGGAGGGACTCAAATAGAGAAAGCTATTAGACAGTGTGTGAGGCAGGAGGCAGAGAAGGAAAGCACTCAGACCCAACATGTAGGGGGGAAAGAAGAAAACAATAATAAACAGAGAATAAGAGGTGGTGGAGTTCTTAAATGGGTGAGCAGAGAAACAGAGGGGTGTAAAATGCGGGCGGAAGCAATAGGTAGCAAGGTGAAAAGTAAAAGTGGCAGGCAGACAAATCCAGGGCAAAAATCAAAAAGGGCCACTTTTCAACATAATTGTATAAGGGTAAGAGCGTTGTAAAAAGAAGCCTGAAGGCTTTGTGTCTCAATGCAAGGAGCATTCGTAATAAGGTGGATGAGTTGAACGTGCAGATAGCTATTAATGATTATGATATAGTTGGGATCACGAGACATGGCTCCAGGGTGACCAAGGCTGGGAGCTGAACATCCAGGGATATTCAATATTCAGGAGGGATAGAGAGAAAGGAAAAGGAGGTGGGGTAGCATTGCTGGTTAGAGAGGAGATTAACGCAGTGGAAAGGAAGGACATTAGCTTGGAGGATGTGGAATCGGTATGGGTAGAGCTGCGAAACACTAAGGGGCAGAAAACGCTGGTGGGTGTTGTGTACAGGCCACCTAGCAGTAGTAGTGAAGTTGGGGGATGGCATCAAACAGGAAATTAGAAATGCGTGCAACAAAGGCAAAACAGTTATAATGGGTGACTTCAATCTACATATAGATTGGGTGAATCAAATTGGCAGAGGTGCTGAGGAGAGGATTTCTTGGAATGTATGCGGGATAGTTATCTAAACCAACATATAGAGAGAACCAACGAGAGAGCAGGCTATTCTAGACTGGGTATTGAGTAATGAGGAAGGGTTAGTTAGCAGTCTTGTTGTGCGTGCCCCCTTGGGCAAGAGTGACCATAATATGGTTGAGTTCTTCATTAGGATGGAGAGTGACATTGTTAATTCAGAAACAACGGTTCTGAACTTAAAGAAAGGTAACTTTGACGGTATGAGACGTGAATTGGCCAAGATTGACTGGCAATTAGTTCTAAAAGGGTTGACGGTGGATATGCAATGGAAGGCACTTAAAGACAGCATGGATGAACTACAAAAATTGTTCATCCCAGTTTGGCAAAAGAATAAATCAGGGAAGGTAGTGCATCCGTGGATAACAAGGGAAATCAGGGATAGTATCAAAGCAAAAGATGATGCGTACAAATTAGCCAGAAAAAGCAGCATACCAGAGGACTGGAAGAAATTCAGAGACCAGCAGAGGAGGACAAAGGGCTTAATTAGGAAAGGGAAAATAGATTATGAAAGAAAACTGGCAGGGAACATAAAATCTGACTGCAAAAGTTTTTATAGATATGTGAAGAGAAAGAGATTAGTTAAAATAAATGTAGGTCCCTTGCAGTCAGAAACAGGTGAATTGATCATGGGGAACAAGGATATGGTGGATCAATTGAATAACTACTTTGGTTCCTTCTTCACTGAGGAAGACATAAATAATCTGCCGGAAATAGCAGGGGACCGCGGGTCAAAGGAGATGGAGGAACTGAGTGAAATCCAGGTTAGTCGGGAAGTGGTGTTGGGTAAATTGAATGGATTAAAGGCCGATAAATCACCAGGGCCAGATAGGCTGCATCCCAGAGTACTTAAGGAAGTAGCTCCAGAAATAGTGGATGCATTAGTGATAATTTTTCAAACCTCTTTAGATTCTGAAGTAGTTCCTGAGGATTGGAGGGTAGCAAATGTAACGCCACTTTTTAAGAAGGGAGGGAGAGAGAAAACGGGGAATTACAGACCAGTTAGTCTAACATCGGTAGTGGGGAAACTGCTAGAGTCAGTTATTAAAGATGGGATAGCAGCACATTTGGAAAGTGGTGAAATCATTGGACAAAGTCAGCATGGATTTACGAAAGGTAAATCATGTCTGACGAATCTTATAGAATTTTTCGAGGATGTAACTAGTAGAGTGGATAGGGGAGAACCAGTGGATGTGTTGTATCTGGACTTTCAGAAGGCTTTCAAGAAGGTCCCACATAAGAGATTAGTATACAAACTTAAAGCACACGGTATTGGGGGTTCAGTATTGATGTGGATAGAGAACTGGCTGGCAAACAGGAAGCAAAGAGTAGGAGTAAACGGGTCCTTTTCACAATGGCAGGCAGTGACTAGTGGGGTACCGCAAGGCTCAGTGCTGGGACCCCAGCTATTTACAATTTATATTAATGACCTGGATGAGGTAATTGAAGGCAACATCTCCAAGTTTGCGGATGACACTAAGCTGGGGGGTAGTGTTAGCTGTGAGGAGGATGCTAGGACTGCAAGGTGACTTGGATATGCTGGGTGAGTGGGCAAATGTTTGGCAGATGCAGTATAATGTGGATAAATGTGAGGTTATCCACTTTGGTGGCAAAAACAGGAAAGCAGACTATTATCTAAATGGTGGCCGATTAGGAAAAGGGGAGATGCAGCGAGACCTGGGTGTCATGGTACACCAGTCATTGAAAGTAGGCATGCAGGTGCAGCAGGCAGTGAAGAAAGCGAATGGTATGTTAGCTTTCATAGCAAAAGGATTTGAGTATAGGAGCAGGGAGGTTCTACTGCAGTTGTGCAGGGTCTTGGTGAGACCACACCTGGAGTATTGCGTACAGTTTTGGTCTCCAAATCTGAGGAAGGACATTATTACCATAGAGGGAGTGCAGAGAAGGTTCACCAGACTGATTCCTGGGATGTCAGGACTTTCATATGAAGAAAGACTGGATAGACTTGGCTTATACTCGCTAGAATTTAGGAGATTTAGAGGGGATCTTATAGAAACGTACAAAATTCTTATGGGGTTGGACAGGCTAGATGCAGGAAGATTGTTCCCGATGTTGGGGAAGTCCAGGACAAGGGGTCACAGCTTAAGGATAAGGGGGAAATCCTTTAAGACCGAAATGAGAAAAAACTTTTTCACACAGAGAGTGGTGAATCTCTGGAACTCTCTGCCACAGAGGGTAGTTGAGGCCAGTTCATTGGCTATATTTAAGAGGAAGTTAGATGTGGCCCTTGTGGCTAAAGGGATCAGGGGGTATGGAGAGAAGGCAGGTACGGGATACTGAGTTGGATGATCAGCCATGATCATATTGAATGGCGGTGCAGGCTTGAAGGGCCGAATGGCCTACTCCTGCACCTATTTTCTATGTATCTATTTATCTATGTTCTTGGAGTAAGAATGTTGGATCTAGGAGTGGCGCTGCTTTCTATGGACACTTTGCTAAATTATGGGAAAGCATCACTCCAGGAGCAAACCCAGCACCCACCCTCCTGAAGCCTCCCCCATCCCCCGCTGGATTCACAAATTCTTCAGTGAATCCAGAGGATTGAGAATTACAACAAATTACAACCGCTCAATCTCTCTATATTAAAATTCTTTCTTTTTTTAAAATCAACAGCAAATAGCCATCAAGAGGCAGTGAGCAGCAGAACACAACAAGAGACACAACAAGAAATAACTTAATAATTCTCATCTTTAACATTTAATTTGTTCTTATATTTTAAGAGTCATTCACAATTTAAAAGTTAATAAATCTTTTTTCCACTTTTCATGCCTGCGTGTTCTTCATCACAATGGGAACCTAATAGGCAGGAATGGCTGCTCTGTGGGAGAGCTGCTAAGAGTGCATGGGGGGAGGTTGTGGGGAGATGGACTGAATGCGTGGGGGGGAGGGGAATGGCAAGGAGCAGAGTGGGGGGGATGAAGGGAGGGGTGACTGAATGAAATGCCACAACACCAGCCGTGAGTGACTGCACTGCCAGCCCACCAGCCGTGAGTAAGTGAACTGCCAGCCCATCAGCTGTAAGTGACTGAACTGCCAGCCCACCAACCGTGAGTGACTGCACTGCCAGCCTGCCAGCCCACCAGCCATGAGTAAGTGAACTGCCAGCCCACCAGCTGTAAGTGACTGAACTGCCAGCCCAGCAGCCGTCAGTGACTGCACTGCCAGCCCACCAGCCGTGAGTAAGTGAACCGCCAGCTCACCAGCTGTAAGTGACTGAACTGCCAGCCCACCAGACGTGGGTGACTGCACTGCCAGCCCACCAGCCGTGAGGAAGTCAACTGCCAGCAAACCAGCTGTAAGTGACTGAACTGCCAGCCCACCAACCGTGAGTGACTGCACTACCAACCTGCCAGCCCACCAGCCCTGAGTAAGTGAACTGCCAGCCATCCAGCCATGACTCTCTGAACTGCCAGCCCAATAATCCATTCAGTCCACCCTCTCCCCCTTCTCTCTCACAGTCTGTCACCTGTTTTGGGCACAATTTCTGGCAGTTTCTCAGCTGCCAGCCTGCCAGGTCTGAGTGACTGTACTGTCAAACCTCAGTGACTGAGCTGCCAGCTCAAGAATCCATTCGGCCCACAATGTCCATACTAGCCCTCTGGAAACCAGACCCTTCGGCCCACAACACCCACACTAGCACAACAGAAAGCCCCCCCGCCCCCACACTGGCCAGCAATATTGGAATTGGTGGAGAGGTGGAATATTGCGTTGGGTGACCAGCCCTCCCGTGTGATGCTGGGACCCAACGGGTCGCACTTAGTCTAGTCTTCTTATAAAACTACACTAATAAGGAGATGCAGGAAGCACATTTCCAATTATCAAAAGTTTAGTTTAGTTCAGAGATGCAACATGAAAATAGACCATTGGGTCCACGATCATCTGTTCACACTAGTTGTAAATTAACCCACTTTCGCATCCACTCCCTATACACTCAAGGCAATTTACAGAGGCCAATTAACTTACAGACTTGTACATCTTTGGGATGTCGAAAGAAGCCTAAGGAAATCCATGTGGTCACAGGGAGAACATGTAAAATCTACACAGACTGCACCCAAGGTCAGGATTGAACCGGATCTCTGGCTCTATGAGACAGCAGTTCTACCGTCTGTGCCATTACGCTGCACATAAGTATTAGTACTATGATCCTAAATCTTAGTTATAAGCCCAGAATTAGCAGGAGCCAGGCATTTTGCCATCATGTCTGGAGTATCAATTCTTTTCTTCCCTCCTTCGCACTCAATCTTTTGTTGGAATTTTATATTGACAACATGACATCTGGAATCGTGGAAACTATAATCTATCTACTTAACCAAGTAAACTTAATGATAGTGAAAATGATTAACAGAGTAAATTAGATAAATGAACACAAACTGAGATATGAGAAGAGAAATAATGCAATAAAAAGAAAGATTACATGCAAAGTTTTCCAACCTGTATCTATCAATTAATCAAGTTTTAAAAACTCTTGCAACAGCTTACCATCTGTAGGGGCAAGACACCATATTTTAAATAGTTCCTATTCTGGATACAAAAGCTGGAATTCTATTGTTGGAATAAAAGTCTCTGATACTTAGGTGAGTTAAATTTGTATTGAACATTATTCCTTGAAGGTCGAGTCCCAGGTTGATAAGATGGTGAAAAAGACTTTTGGCACTTTGACCTTCATCAGAGTTTTGAGTATAGAAATTGGGAGATCATGTTGCAGGTGTATAAGACGTTGATGAGACCGCATTTAGAATATTGTGTTCAGTTCTGGGCACCATGTTATAGGAAAGATATTGTCAAGCTTGAAAGATTTATGAGGATGTTGCCAGGGTTAGAGGGTGTGAGCTTTCGGGAGAGACAATAGACAATAGACAATAGGTGCATGAGTAGGCCATTCGGCCTTTCAAGCCAGCACCGTCATTCAATGTGATCATGGCTGATCATCCCCAATCAGTACCCCGTTCCTGCCTTCTCACCATATCCCCTGACTCTGCTATCCCTGTGACCACGTGGCTTTTCTCCGGGTGCTCCGGTTTCCTCCCACATTCCAAAGACGTGCGAGGTTGTGTTCTAAATGACTTCTGTAAATTGAACTTAGTGAGAAGGATACGGGGTGATCGCTGGTTGGCGCAGACTCGGTGGGCCGAAGGGCCTGTTTCCACGCTGTATCTCCAAGGTCTAAAGTCTAAAGGAGGTAGTTGAGGCAGATACCATGGATATGACAGGTTGAGAGGGATATAGGTCAAACAGAGGCAAACGGGATTGAGTAGGTTGAGTAGGCTGGGTCTCTATTCCGTGGAGCACAAGAGGATGAGGGGAGATCTTATGGAGGTATACAAAATCATGAGAGGAATAGATTGGGTAGATCTTTTGGGCAGAGTAGGGGAATCGAGGACCACAGAAGGTAGGTTCAAGGTGAAGGGGAAAAGATTCAATAGGAATCTGAGGGGTAACTTTTTCACACAAAGGGTGGTGGGTGTATGGAATAAGCTGCCAGAGGAGGTAGTTGAGGCTGGGACTATCCCATTGTTTAAGAAACAGTTAGACAGGTACATGGATAGGGCAGGTTTGGAGGGATGTGGACCAAGCGCAAGCAAGTGGGACTAGTGTAGCTGGGACATTGTTGGTCGGTGTGGGCGAGTTGTGCCGAAGGGCCTGTTTCTACACTGTATCACTCTATGACTGTCTATGACTCTATGCAGTTTCAGATGTTATAGTAGACAGTAAAGACAAGTTGGTACATGTTGGTACTTGTCAGAATAATGACGAAGTAGCACAAACCATCCAACAATTTGTGTAGGAAAGAATTACAGATGGTGGTTTACACGGAACAATTGGAGCAAATTTTGATTTATTTCCAAAATCTATTTGGTTGGATTGCAGTAATGATAATTGATTCAATAATACTCCTTAGATCCACTATATTCAGGGATTACCAAAAAGTAATATCTGTAAAATCCAATTATTCAATCTTCACAACACGAGATCGTGATATCAAATACACAAAGTGTGATGCATTATGGGATTGTCCATAGCTTTTCCAATAGTAAATCTGTTTTAACCTTTATAACGTAGCCCAATAGTATCCAACAAATTAAAATTAATCAAGATATAACTTACGTTCTTGAAAGGACGTGAAGAGCATCTGGAAGTGACTGCTCCGACTGCCCTCGTCAGCCCACATGCGAATGACACCAAGTCCAGTACGAAGCATCAAATCATTGGCTACAGTGCTGCAGAACTTGGATTTCAGATCCTCCACTGCGCTGCTTCCATCATAGATTGCCACAAAATTTCGCTTGCACTCATTAGAATTCTCCATCTCGTAGTCAAGAAATCTCAAGAAGATCTAATGGGAGAAAAAAAAAATCTTAATTTGAACCACATTACAAAATTACAAAGAATTGTATGTTGGTTAGTGATTGGATAGATTTTATCCACCTCTGAAACAATGGGAGGGAGACCTGTGGGCTTCAGCATTAAATTGAGAGAAATCCAGATGACAACCAAATTTAAGATGCTGTAGAAACTGGAAATCTGAAATAAAGGTAGAAACTGTATAGTCAGCAAGTCAGGCAGTTATCTTTAGAGTGGGAACACATAATATGGAACAGTACATCACAGGAACAGGCCTTTTGGCCCACAATATCCCTGCCAAATGTGAAGCTAAGAAAACTAATCTCTTCTGCCTGCAGAAAGTGTTAAGGGAACAGAATGACCTTTGACGGAAGGCGATTGTTCTCTGAAGAAGTCATTAACTCTGTTTCTATTATCAAAGTTGCTGCCTCATCTACTGAGATATTACAGTATGGTCCGTTTTAATTTGTAATTGAATGAAAAGAACAAATGCCAATTCCTTACGCCATTCACTCTGTTCTAATTGCCAAAGTGCCACTTACATCATTCCTATTCACTATAATTTTAAAGGCAATCCCTTAATTTCCTGTGTTTAAATCAAATATATTTCATAGTTAAAATGCTCTTTCCATCCGCCCTCCAACTGTAGATTAAATGAATTGGGCAATATCACAATTATATTCTCAAAATATAGTTAAATCAGTGTCATTCAATCAGACAAAGTGACTCTAAATCTGGCCACAATAAGCAGCTAATGTTACTAACACACTGAATCAAGAAAATTCAATTGTGGTTTCCTAACCTAAGCCACTTAATGACCCAAGACAAACTCAAAGTCCTCTTCCGATATAATTTAATTACATTATTATTGCAATCAATATGCATTGACTGTTTCCATTTCCATATAAAAATAGCCTTAATCTTTGCTTACATTCAAGTATTGGGCACCTTAGATACTTTGAATAATTCAACCTCTTATTGTCCGAACATTATATAATGAATATTAGAAACTCGGGATGTAGAGAGTGGAGAGGAAATTGGCCTTGAAAATCTAATAAAATAAAAATATTAGAAAACTAAAATAAGAACAGAAATGCTAGCAATACTTATTATAGACTATAGACAATAGACATTAGACAATAGGTGCAGGAGTAGGCCATTCGGCCCTTCGAGCCAGCACCACCATTCAATGTGATCATGGCTGATCATCCCCAATCAGTACCCCGTTCCTGCCTTCTCCCCATATCTTTAAGAGCCCTATCTAGCTCTCTCTTGAAAGTATCCAGAGAACCGGCCTCCACCGCCCTCTGAGGCAGAGAATTCCACAGATTCACAACTCTCTGTGAGAAAAAGTGTTTCCTCGTCTCCTTTCTAAACGACTTACCCCTTATTCTTAAACTGTGGCCCCTGGTTCTGGACTCCCCCAACATCGGGAACATGTTTCCTGCCTCTAGCGTGTCCAAACCCTTAACAATCTTATATGTTTCAATAAGATCCTCTCTCATCCTTCTAAACTCCAGTGTGTACAAGCCCAGCCGTTCCATTCTTTCAGCATATGACAGTCCCGCCATCTCAGGAATTAACCTTGTAAACCTACGCTGCACTCCCTCAATAGCAAAAATGTCCTTCCTCAAATTAGGGGACCAAAACTGCACACGATACTCCAGGTGTGGTCTCACTAGAGCCTTGTACAACTGCAGAAGGACCTCTTTGCTCCAATGACCAACTCCTCTTGTTATAAAGGCCAACATGCCATTCGCTTTCTTCATTGCCTGCTGTACCTGCATGCTTACTTTCATAGACTGATGAACAAGGGCCCCCAAATCCCGTTGTACTTCCCCTTTTCCCAACTTGACGCCATTTAGATAATAATCTGCCTTCCTGTTTTTTATACCAAAGTGGATAACCTCACATTTATCCACATTAAACGTCATCTGCCATGCATCTGCCCACACCCCCAACCTGTCCAAGTCACTCTGCATTCTCATTGCATCCTCCTCACAGTTCACACTGCCACCCAGCAAATCTGCAAATTTGCTAATGTTACTTTGAATCCCTTCATCCAAATCATTGATGTATATTGTAAATAGCTGCATTCCCAACACCGAGCCTTGCGGTACACCACTAGTCACTGCCTGCCATTCTGAAAGGGACCCGTTAATCCCTACTCTTTGTTTCCTGTCTGCCAACCAATTTTCTATCCATGTCAGCACACTACCCCCAATACCATGTGCCCTAATTTTGCCCACTAATCTCCTATGTGGGACCTTATCAAATGCTTTCTGAAAATCCAGGTTCACTACATCCACTGGCTCTCCCTTGTCCATTTTCCCAGTTACATCCTCAAAAAATTCCAGAAGATTAGTCAAGCATGATTTCCCCTTCGTAAATCCATGCTGACTCGGACAGATCCTGTTACTGCTATCCAAATGTGCGGTTATTTCATCTTTTATAATTGACTACAGCATCTTCCCCACCACTGATGTCAGGCTAACTGGTCTATAATTCCCTGTTTTCTCTCTCCTGACTTTTTCTTAAAGTGGGATAACATTAGCTACCCTCCAATCTACAGGAACTGATCCTATCGAACATTTGAAAATTATCACCAATGCATCCACGATTTCTAGAGCCACTTTCTTAAGTACCCTGGGATGCAGACCATCAGGCCCTGGGGATTTATCCAGCCTTCAGTCCCATCAATCTACCCAACACCATTTCCTGCCTAATGTGGATTTCCTTCAGTTCCTCCGTCACCCCAGATCCTCTGGTCACTACTATATCAGGAAGATTGTTTGTGTCCTCCTTAGTGAAGACGGATCCAAAGTACGAAAAAGTACCCTCTTCTTTAGTCAGAGGGTGGTGAATCTCTGGAATTCTTTGCCACAGAAGTCTGTGGAGGGAAAGTCAGTGGATATATTTAAGGCAGAGATAGATAGATTCTTGATTAGTACGGGTATCAGAGGTTATGGGGAGAAGGCAGAAGAATGGGGCTAGGAGGGAGAGATAGATCAGCAATGATTGAATGGTGGAGTAGACTTGATGGGCTGAATAGCCTATTTCTACTCCAATCACTTATGATCTTAGGATTTTATGCTCTCCTTACTGTAATGTGCTGGTCCTGAACTTTGAGCATTTTTGATTACACGTTATCCAATTATGACTGCTCGCAATGTACCCTTCTGAACTTCGAAGCCATGCATTCATCAGCATTATCTTCCTATTCCTACCCTTACTAGAATATGGTGAAGAGAGTAATCTGGTCTTTACTACTTTTGAGGTCCTGCTTTTTAATCTTTTGCCTAACTCCCTAAATTCACTCTGCAGCACCTCATCCCTTTTAGTACCTATGTAATTCATCCGAACGTGCACACAACTTCTGGCTGCTCACCCTCCTGGAGTCTAGGTAACTGCCACAGAATCTCCTGTCTGTCCACCAAGTCATGTTCATAAGTTATAGGAGCAGAATTAGGCCATTCGGCCCATCAAGTCTACCCCGCCACTCAATCATGGCTGATCTATCTTTCCCTCTCAAGCCCATTCTCCTGCCTTCTCCCCATAACCTTTGACACCCGTACCAATCAAGAATCTATCTATCTCTGCCTTAAAAATATCCATTGGAGTCTCCTGTCACTATGGGTCTGTCTGACATTTCCCTTCCACACTGTGTCTCAAAAGCAGGCCCCACACCATACATCTGATTGATGCTGCTGCTGCAATGGGACTGGATGGAGTCCCTGCCTGTGAATCTCTAACCTGAAGCTTGTCAAGGACCATATCAACACTGCCTTCCGAACAGCCTAGATCTATGGCAATTTGTCTACTGCTGAATTAGATTCAGGGCATTTGCCATCTCCCGGGCCATAGAATCATCCCTGGAACATTTGGATAACAAGGACACCTATGTTAGACTCCTACTTATTGACTACAGCTCTTCCTTTAACACCATAATTCCAACCAAACATCTTCAATCTCCTTGATGAAGGAATTAGCATTTCCCCCATCCCTCTGCAATTGAATTCTAGGCTTCCTGTTTGGTAGACCTCAATCAATAAGGATTGGCATCAACCCCTCCTTTGATAATCCGCAACACTGGTTTACTGCAAGGCTGCATACAGAGCTAATTACTATACTCCCAAGACTCTCACGCTTGTGTGGCCAAATTCTGCTCCAACTTCATCTAAAGGTACATATTTGGAAATTACATAGTAATGGGTCAGATCTACAGATTAAGAGAGAGTTGGATATAGCTCTTAGGGCTCAAGGAATCAGGGGAAATGGGGAGAATGCAGGAACAGGGTACTGATTCCGGATGATCAGCCATGATCATATTGAATTGAATATTGAAAAGGGCCGAATGGCCTACTCCTGCATCTATTTTCTATGTTTCTAATTTCTATCTCAAACAATGACAAGACAGATTACAAGAACAAGATTGAAAACTGAGTGGCATGGCATCAGGACAACAACCTTTCCCCCAGTGTTATCAAAATAAATGTGTCAGCATCGATGGCGCTCAACTGCTTCAGGTTCCTAAGCATAAACATCAACAATTTGTCCTGGTCCAACCACACTGAATTACAGTCAAGGAATTACATTAACACCACCACTTCCTCAAAAAGCTATGAAAATTCAGCTTGTTTCCAATGACACTAACCCACCTTTACAGATGCAAAACTTTTACAGATGCAACAAAAACATCTCATTAAACATCAGAAATTAGTATGACAAATGCCCTGTCCAAGTACACAAGCAATTGCTGAGAGTCATGCACGATTCCCAGTCCATCACACAGGCCATTGTCATCGACTGTCTACAATGCCTATTGCCCAGGGAAAACAAAAAACATATCAAGGACTCCTCCAAACCTGGTCATACTCTTTCTACTCTCTACAGACAGGCAGAAGATACAAAAGTTTGAAAGCATGTACCACCAGACTCAAGAGCAACTTCTTTCCCACTGTTATCAGACTCTTGAATGGTCCCATCTCACACTAATCTCTATACTTATAAAACTCTGATCCTGGGAGGGAGATGACAGGCAAGCTGATTCAGTGTGATGCTTGCAGTATGTGGGAGGTCAAGGACACTGCTGGTGCCTCTGGCTGCTCCAAATGTGAGAAGTGCATCCAGGTACAGCTCCTGAAGGACCGTGTTGGGGAACTGGAGAAGCAAGTGGATGACCTCAGGTTCGTCCGAGAAACTGAGTCGTTCCTTGACAAGTCCTACAGTAAGATTGTTACACCTAAGGTACTGGAAGAGAGAAGGTGGGTGACGGTGAGAAAGGGAGGGAAACATGGAATGCAAACGTCCCCGGGTGTTGTACCTCTTGTGAACAGGTTCACCCACTTAGAAGCTGACGGGACAGAAGACGTTATCACACTGAGCGGCGGACTGGCTTGCGTAGCAATAAGGGCTGTTGAGCCAAAACCAATGAGGCCAACGTCAGACAACGCCATTGTAGTTGGAGACTCCATTGTGAGAGGTACGGACAGGGGTTTCTGCGGCAATAGATGGGATTCGAGGATGGTGTGCTGCTTTCCTGGTGCCAGGATCCAGGATGTCATGGACAGAGTGCAAAAAATCCTCCAGGGCGAAGGTGAACAGCTGAAAGTGGTAGTGCATGTCGGCACAAACGATGTCGGAAAGAAGGGGATGAATATTTTGCAGCGTGATTTAGAGAGCTCGGAAAAATGCTGAAAAGCAGGACCTCCAGTGTTGTTATCTCCGGTTTGCTTCCTGTTCCTCGTGCTGGCGAGAGCAGGAACAGGGAGATACGGGACCTGAATGTGTGGCTGAGGAACTGGTGCACATGGCAGGGATTTAGTTTCTTAGATCACTGGGATCTGTTTTGGAGTAAGGGCGAACTGTACAAAAGGGACAGATTGCATCTCAACAGGTGGGGGACCAGCATTCTGGCAGGCAGGTTTGCCACTGCTTCACGGGTGGTTTTAAACTGAATAAGGAGAGTGGGGTGTCAAATGGGATAGTCGAGGATGGAGTTATAGGGAAAGAGAGTAAAGGGTTGGTTAATGACCCCAGAATTAACGGGACAGGAAGCTCACAGGAGTGTATGGCCAAGTGTAACAGGGATCGATGTGAAAGGTGAGATGCGTAAGGAATTAAAAGTATTGTATATGAATGAGCGAAGTATAAGAAGTAAAGTAGATGAGCTTAAGGCTCAGTTAGAGGTTGGTAGATATGACATTGTGGGGATTACTGAGATATGGCTGCAGGAGGATCGGGCCTGGGAACTTAATATTCAGGGTTATACATCCTATAGAAAGGACAGGCAGGTGGGCAGAGGAGTGGGGGGGGTAGCTCTGCTGGTGAGGGATGGAATTCAGTCCCTTGCGAGGGAAGACATAGGGACTGATGAGGTAGAGTCACTGTGGATTGAGTTGAGGAATTGTAAAGGCAAGAAAACACTAATTGGTGTTATTTACAGACCCCCAAATAGTAGCCGGGATGTAGGGTGTAAGTTGCAGCAGGAGTTAAAACTGGCATGTAACAAAGGTAATGCCACTGTGGTGATGGGGGATTTCAATATGCAGGTAGACTGGGAAAATCAGTTTGGTTCAGGACCCCAAGAAAGAGAGTTTGTAGAATGCCTCCGAGATGGATTCATAGAGCAGCTTGTAATGGAGCCGACCAGAGAAAAGGCAATTCTGGATTTATTGTTGTCCAATGAACCAGATATGATAAGAGAACTCGAGGTAAAAGAACCGCTTGGAGGTAGTGATCATAATATGATTAGTTTTAATTTGCAATTTGAGAAGGAGAACGTTAAATCGGAAGTGGCAGTGATGCAGTTGAACAAAGGGGACTATGAAGGCATGAGAGGGGAGCTGGCCAAAGTAGATTGGAAAGGGATCCTAGCAGGAATGACGGTGGAACAGCAATGGCAGGAATTTCTGGGCATAATCCGGGAGATGCAGGATCATTTCATTCCAAAAAGGAAGAAAGATTCTAAGGGGAGTAGGAGGCAACCGTGACTGACAAGAGAAGGTAGGGATAGAATAAAACTAAAAGAAAAGATGTATAACACAGCAAAGAGTAGCCGGAAGCCAGAGGATTGGGAAACTTTCATAGGACAATAGAAGGAAACAAAACGGGCAATACGGGCTGAAAAGATGAAGTATGAGGCGAAGCTGGCCAGGAATATAAAAAAGGACAGTAAAAGCTTCTTTAGATATGTTAAGGGAAAAAGAGTAGCAAAGTCAAATGTGGGTCCCTTGAAGGCAGACACGGGTGAAATTATTATGGGCAACAAGGAAATGGCAGAAGAGTTGAATAGGTACTTCGGATCTGTCTTCACTAAGGAGGACACAAACAATCTCCCAGATGTACTGGAGGACAGAGGATCTAAGGGGGTAGAGGAACTGAAATATATTTTCATTATGCGAGAAATAGTATTGGGTAGGCTAATGGGACTGAAGGATGATAAATCCCCTGGGCCTGATGGTCTGCATCCCAGGGTCCTCAGGGAGGTGGCTCTAGAAATAGTGGACGCATTGGTGATAATTTTCCAATGTTCAATAGATTCAGGATCAGTTCCTGTGGATTAGAGGATAGCTAATGTTATCCCACTTTTCAAGAAAGGAGCGAGAGGGAAAACGGGGAATTACAGACCAGTTAGCCTGACTTCGGTGGTGGGAAAGATGCTGGAGTCAATTATTAAAGAGGTAATAATGGGGCATTTGGATAGCAGTAAAAGTATTAGTCCAAGTCAACATGGATTTATGAAAGGGAAATCATGCTTGACTAATCTTCTGGAATTTTTTGAAGATGTGACAAGTAAAAATGGATGAAGGGGTGCCAGTGGATGTAGTGTATCTAGACTTTCAGAAAGCCTTTGATAAGGTCCCGCACGGGAGACTGGTGACTAAAATTAGAGCACATGGTATTGGGGGTAGGGTGTTGACATGGATAGAAAATTGGTTGGCAGACCGGAAGCAAAGAGTAGGAGTGAACGGGTCCTTTTCAGAATGGCAGGCAGTGACGAGTGGAGTGCCTCAAGGCTCGGTGTTGGGGCCACAACTGTTTACCATATATTAATGATTTGGAAGAGGGAATTAGGAGCAACACTAGCAAGTTTGCAGATGACACAAAGCTGGGTGGCAGTGTGAACCGTGAAGAGGATGTTAGGAGGTTGCAGGGTGACCTGGACAGGTTGAGTGAGTGGGCAGATGTGTGGCAGATGCAGTATAATATAGATAAATGTGAGGTTATCCACTTTGGCGGCAAAAACAAGGGGGCAGATTATTATCTCAATGGGGTTAGGTTAGGTAAGGGGGAGGTACACCAGTCACTGAAAGTTGGCGTACAGGTACAGCAGGCAGTGAAGAAAGCTAATGGAATGTTGGCCTTCATAACAAGAGGATTTCAGTATAGGAGTAAAGAGGTTCTGCAGTTGTATAGGGCTCTGGTAAGACCTCGTCTGGAGTATTGTGTACAGTTTTGGTCTCCTAATTTGAGGAAGGACATCCTTGTGATTGAGGTAGTGCAGCGTAGGTTCACGAGATTGATCCCTGGGATGGCGGGACTGTCAGAAGATTGAAAAGACTAGACTTGTATTCACTGAAGTTTAGAAGGATGAGAGGATATCTTGTAGAAACATATAAAATTATAAAAGGACTGGACAAGCTAGATGCAGGAAAAATGTTCCCCAATGTTGGGCGAGTCCAGAACCAGGGACCACAGTCTTAGAATAAAGGGGAGGTCGTTTAAGACTGAGGTGAGAAAAACTTTTTTACCCAGAGAGTTGTGAATTTATGGAATTCCCTGCCACAGAGGGCAGTGGAGGCCAAATCACTGGATGGATTTAAGAGAGAGTTAGATAGAGCATTAGGGGCTAGTGGAGTCAAGGGATATGGGGAGAAGGCAGGCACGGGTTATTGATAGGGGACGATCAGCCATGATCACAATGAATGGCGGTGCTGGCTCGAAGGGCCGAACGGCCTCCTCCTGCACCTACTTTCTATGTTTCTATGTTTCTCCCTCCCCCTCTCTCCCCAACTCTGTATCCCTCTTTCTCTCTCTTCCCCCCTTCCTCCCTAGCCACGCCTGCATGTTGGGGACTATGCGTGTGGGGGCTGGGGTAAAAGGAGAGAATGAATATTATTACTATAATATCAAGGTGGGTGGTTAGTGTGTGTGTGTGTGGGGGGTGGTTAGTGTGTGTGGCATGTGGTTAGTATGTGTGTGATGCTACAGGCCACCTCCCTACCCCCGCAACCGCTCATTGAGGGGATGGGACCCAACGGGTCCCACTTGGTCTAGTATTATAATAATTCTTGACCTCCCAATCTACCTTGTTGTGGCTCAAACATTTTTCATCTGCACTTTCTCTGTAGCTATAACACTATACACTACATTCTGTTTTGTTTTTGATTGTAGGTATGATCTGCCTGGACGGAAAGTAAAACAAAGTTTTTCACTACAAATCAGTACACGTGACAATAATAATAAATTTAAACCTAAACTAGGCAAAGCTTAGCCCAGTATATGCCTTGTGATCTCCGAAAAATTCAACACAATGAAAGCAGTCAGTTCATTTAAAGAACACACCACTTTCAGGTGATGCACCCGCTGAGTTTCTCCAGCATTTTTGTGTACCTTCGATTTTCCAGCATCTGCAGTTCCTTCTTTAACACGATGTTGTTTTGGATTTGGTTTACGATTGATCAATATAGCAGCTACATTTCTTTTTTCAAAGGTGTGTACTGGAGAGTAGAGTGGAAAAAAAAGTCTATTGCATAGCATTTCTACCTGGAGTGTGATATTGTGCTCTGCATGGTTGATGGCAAGATATCAGTTGCGCCTGGTTAATATTCTCAAATTTGGGTCAAATCTATTTTTCAGCAACTGAAAGAGATATATATCTTAGGTCGTTACAGGTACACAGCTTGTGTATTTCCTCCATTAAAATTTACCGATAGGAACAGCACAGGCTGTGCACTTGCTATTTGCTCCAGGTCCATGCTGCCAATATGTAAAGTCAGCATTCATAGAAACATAGAAAATAGGTGCAGGAGGAGGCCATTCAGCCTTTCGAGCCCTTCACTGATTGAACTGGATGGAGCCAACATTCAACCACTTGGGCATCATGTCACAGGTATTCAGGGATTTTCAGCGCATTCAGTGGAATATTGTCAGCTTGCATATAAATGGAACTTACATTCACAGACTCATTTTCATTCAACTACTGTTCACGCTTAGCTTTATAGTCAATTACCACACAGCGCCTGAGTAAGTTAATGAACATGTGCAATGTTTAAATGCAGACATTGGCTGTTTATTGTCTTCACACGCTGAATGCATATAGCAGTCATTCATGCAATAATCAATGCATTTTTTACTTGTATAGATTATACTTCATAATCTCAGTAGTGGATGGCAAATATCTGAACAATGAACTATGCGGAATCATGCAATGAATTGTAATCGTTCTTACACTTGGGCATGTGGCCATTGTCCATATATTGATTATAGAGCCCTAATGCAGTCAATATTGGAACAATGAATTGTATAAATATTACACGCTGAACTGTATTTGTTCACATTCACATACTGATCAGTGTCTGGTTAATCACTGCCAATTAATGACTATATGTATGATATTTGTCATTTTATGCAGAGATGAATATAGGCAATACACAATAATGGACTGTTGATTGCCCAATATGTCTTAATTGTCTCATGAAACTGGCAACTCCACTTCAGCTGTCAAAACAGCAATATCTTCTAAACAAAGCTTTCTTCAAACTGGCTGGTAAGCATAGAGTGGGGGCATTTGGATACATGTGGCATCACATAGTGAGCCATGAGCAACCCAGAGAAATGCTGAGAACACTGACAGCAGGCTAAGACAAGCTCCAAACTTACCCAGCTATTAAAACTACCAGACAATTGAAATTTATGAATGGCTCTGTCAGTCCAAAACATACAACACATTCAAAAAGGTATACAAAAAGCACAACTAAAACATAGAAACATAGAAAATAGGTGCAGGTGTAGGCCATTCTGCCCTTCGAGCCAACACTGCCATTCAATATGATCATGGCTGATCATCAAAAATCAGTACCCGATTCTTGCTTTTTCCCATATCCCTTGATTCTTTTAGCCTTAAGAGGTCTATCTAACTCTCTCTTGCAAACATTTAAGTAAACTGAAAAAAATGCTTACTCACTGACCAGAAGCTTACTTAAAATGAGCATTCACCAGCTCTGCAGCTCCTGCACCAATTCTAACCTGGTGTAAGATCATCCTAGAGAATTCCTGGTGCAAGTGCCAGGGAATTGTAAGGAAACAAGACACGGCCACTCTACTTCATGAAGATACCAACAATAAAGCAAAACCCTGATGAATATCTACTCATATCACACAAAATTAGGCCTTTTGGTCCAACTTATCCAGGACAAGCATGGTGCCCCATCTAAGCTAGTGTCATTTGCCTACATTTGGCCCATATCCTTCTTAACATTTCAATCAATCAAGTTTTATTCAAGTTTTATTTGTCACTTACACATAAGTGCAAGTGAAATGAATTTGCCAGCAGCGGTACAATAAGAAAGAACACACAATACACAATAAAAAAATGTAACACAAACATCCATCACAGCATTCATCACTGTGGTGGAAGGCACAAAATTTGGCCAGTCCTCCTCCATTTCCCCCCGTGGTCGGGACCTCAACCCTCCGCAGTCGCCGCTGCGTGCGTCCAGATGTACAGACAGGGTAAGTCCAGGTAAGTCCTGATAAGGTAAGTCCTGAATCGGTGCCTCCCCACCGGAGACCGCGGCTTCAAGATGGTGTAGGCCGCAGGCTGGCAGTCGAAGAGTTAAAGTCCCCGCCGCGACGCAGCCAGAAGCACCGCAGACTGCAGACTACAGGGCCGGCGTCGGAGCTCCTCTCCAGGGATCCCCGGCGAGGGACCCCGCTCTGGATGGTAAGTCCCCGCCGTGCCCGCGGTAAAAGTAGGTCGCGGACCGGCGGTCGGACCTCTTCTCCTCCCGGGTCTCCAACGAGAGATCCCAGGCTGTGGACGCCGCGTCAGCTGGAGCTCCGCAGACCGCGGCTTCAGGCTGCAGCGGGCCAGCGAGGACTCGCCTGCTCCGCAACGAGAGTCCGTGCTGCGCCCGCAGCCGAAACCCCGGGCGCGTCTCCGGAAAAGGCCGCACTGATCCTCGATGTTAGGCCACGGGGGAGGCGACATGGAAAAAGTCGCCTCTCCGTGGAGGAGGCGACCAAAACGGTTTACCCCTTACCCCCCCCCCCCCACACCACCCCCCACACAAGACACACCGAGAAACATTAAAAATATACATTGGGACATACTAAAAAACAAAAAAAGTAGAAAAACAAACACGCTGCTGGCAGGGCTGCCAGCTTGCAGCGCCCCCCACCGACCATTTCTTGTCCATGTACCTGTCCAAGTATCTTTTAAAGGTTGTTATGGTACCTGCCTCAATTACCTCCTCTTGCAGCTCATTGCACATACTCATCACCCTCTGCGTGAAAAAGTTGCCTTCAGGTTCATATAAAATCTTGCCCCTCTCCTCTTAAACTTATCAGCTTTCAATTCTACTTGCCATTCATCAGCCCACTACCCAGCTGATCTAGAGCAGACTGTATATTTTGACAACCATCTTCGCTTTCTATGATGCCACCTACTGGAATATCATCTGCAAACTTATTAATCTTGCCTTCCACGTTCTCATCCAAATCGTTGATATCAATTACAAACAACAAGGTCAAGACGTTTTAAGTTTTTACATGCTTGCTTGGTAATCCATAGCTTCCTCAGACTTATATAGCAAAGTGCTGCCCAAACTGATAGGGGTTTGCAGGAAAATCTGGACCAAACTTAAATTATTAATTTGTTCACAGCTAATGGACCAAACTGAACTTGCTGCAGCCATTGGTTTCAAAGGGAACTGTGGGCATTCAGCTATTCCTGGTAACTACAACACATTTAGGTTGAAGTCTTCACGGCATAGAAACAAAGACCCCATTTAAGCAACTCACCATTCCCTTAAATTGAAAGTGGCAAAAATGACAAAACAGATAAGGAAGTGCAGCATTGTGGAATCAGGCTGAAACAATGTCAAGCAAACCAACGTTCACCCTCCCTGCAACCAGCAATGTTGGTGGAATAATGGAGAATGCAGCTTTGAATGGGCAGGAGCTCAGAATAGCACTCAGGTGCATTACGAAAGCTACATTAGTATTGGTAGGGTGGAGCAAGGGAAAGGAGGCTCAGGGCTCAGCACAGGGAAACAAGTGTGGAGTAACGTAGGTCCAAAATAGAGGAGGAAATTGGTTGTAGAGCAGGTACGTCATCAGGAGGAAGGAGTGAGATGTATAAGGGCAGGAGCTCCGGTTAAGCAGGGACAGTGGATGAACTGGGAAAGTGTGGAAAAATGGAGGTTTTGCTGGCGGGTCATGGAGGCGGGTCATGTAAGTGTCCTTATAAGGGCTATTTATGATGTGCTGCCATCACTGCAGAACCTCAAACTACGGGTAGGTGGGGATCCAGTGTGTCCCTTTTGTTCAGAGATGGCAACGTTGAGGCACATTTTGCCAGGATGTAGGACTAGTCTTTCTCAGGGTCGGTATACTTGACGGCATAACCAGGTCTTGAAGTGCATAGATGCAGCAATTGAGAGGAGGAGAGCACAAGTGAATTCAGTGGGCATCGGGACTGAGAGGGTAGCGATTCATTTTGTCCATGAGGGAGAGAAAGGTAGAGGAGGGAAGTTTGCAGACAGGCATGTGTGAGGCCAGTTACGGTCAGCCTATGAATGGGAGATGCAGGCAGATTTGGGAGGAAAGCTTGTTGTTCCGCAGGAAATAATTAGTACTAGTTTGAGACCTGATATAGTGTTATGGTCAGTTAGTCAGCAGATAGTTCATTTTATAGAACTGACGGTGCCATGGGAGAACTTAGTGGATGAAGCTTATGAAAAGAAAATGTTTAAATACTAGGAAAGTGTAGAAAAGAGGAGGTTTAGCAGATAGCAGCAGAAGTTGAGCAGCGAGGATGGAGATTAAGAGTACATCCGGTAGTGGTGGGTTATACATAGATACATAGAAAATAGGTGCAGGAGTAGGCCATTCGGGCCTTCGAGCCTGCACCGCCATTCAATATGATCATGGCTGATCATCCAACTCAGTATCCCGTACCTGCCTTCTCTCCATACCCCCTGATCCCTTTAGCCACAAGGGCCACATCTAACTCCCTCTTAAATATAGCCAATGAACTGGCCTCAACTACCCTCTGTGGCAGAGAGTTCCAGAGATTCACCACTCTCTGTGTGAAAAAAGTTTTTCCTCATCTCGGACTTAAAGGATTTCCCCCTTATCCTTAAGCTGTGACACCTTGTCCTGGACTTCCCCAACATCGGGAACAATCTTCCTGCATCTAGCCTGTCCAACCCCATAAGAATTTTGTACGTTTCTATAAGATCCCCTCTCAATCTCCTCTATAGAGGTTTCATAGCAAGATCGACCACGTCACTATTTGGAGAGCTAGGAATTTGTGGGCAGAGTTTGCGTCAGGCTGTAAACCAAATGTCAGAGGCAGCAGAACAAGGCAGTATGTGGATTTGGTGGAGAAAGGGCGGTCACAGTGGCGCAGCGGTAGAGTTTCTGCCTTACAGCGAATGCAGTGCCGGAAACCCGAGTTCGATCTCGACTTCGGATGCTGTCTGTATGGAGTTTCCCCGTGACCTGCGTGGGTTTTCTCCAAGATCTTCGGTTTACTCCCACACTCCAAAGATGTACAGGTTTGAAGGTTAATTGGCTTGGTAAATGTAAACATTGTCCCTTGTGGGTGTAGGATGGTGTTAATATGCGGGAATCGCTGGTCGGCGTGGGCCTGGTGGGCTGAAGGGCCTGTTTCCGTGCTGTCACTCTAAACTTAACTAAGAACAAATAATGTCAGTTGGGGGCAGAAAGGAAACGTATGACATGCAGTATGTTTTTTTCTTTGTAATTGTAGTCTGTGCAAGTGTATCCCGGTCTTTTTGTTAGAGTGAGCTAATTGGCTGCAGCTTCCTTTATTTAGTAGATACTTGTAGCATAGGTGGTGAGAGCAGGTATTTAGGAGGGGTTGTTCTGCAATGCCAGAACCAACTGTTGAGCCTTCATGAGTCGTGGGCCTAATTCCATATAACCATATAACCATAACAGCACGGAAACAGGCCATCTCGGCTCAAGTCAATTAAACACCAATGAAGGGAGGTGCCACTTAATAACCCTAATGATATAATTACTACAGGATTAGTTTTTTTAAAGAGCTAGTTAATATGTAGGTAGCTGTTTTTTGCATATGGAGTTACATATTGTAAGTTGGTATAGTTATTTACATAGTTAGATAATGCTTTGTGCTTGGCTTTCTTAGTTGAGCGCTTATCCTGGAGTTATAGCACGTACTTTGTGTTTTAATTGTAATTTAAGAAGGGTCCCAAACTGAAACGTCACCTATCCATGTTAACCTTTCCAAAATGCAACACCTCACATGTCTCTGTATTAAATTCCAACCATTCCTCAGTGCAGCTGGCCAACCGATCAAGTTCCTGCTGCAATTTTTGACAACCATCCTCATTATTCTATGTTCTATGTACAATCAATCTAGTGCTCCTTACCCACCACAGCAATGCAAATTCTTACATTTCAGATATTTATCCAGCTCACTTCTGAATGCTTCAATTGAATCTACCTCGACTACTACCCTTTAAAGTGCTTTATAGACACTAACTGCACAATGTTTAAGAAAATACTCCTTTATTTTTGTTGCCATAACTTTCAATCTATGTTCTCGACTCCTTGGCCAATGAGAACCCCTCTGCCTATTGGTTTGTCTTTCTCCTTCATGATTTGAAATACCTCTATTGGACCTACCAGTCCCACCCTTTGTTCCAAGGAGAACAAATTTAGTTTTTCCAGTTATTCTCAAGCAACGTCTCTCACCCTGGAATAATTTTGATAAACCTCTTCTGCACATTCTCCACAGCTTTCATATCTTTCTTTTGGGTTGATGTACATATCTACACAAAATACTCTAGTTATAGCTAAACCATTGTTTTCTAAAGATAAATCATGACTTGCTTGTTCTTTTACTCCATGTCTATATTTGCAATGGCCAGGACCAATGCTTTTTTAAACACTTTCTTGATTTGCAGTATTTCTTCCAAAGAATATGCACAAATACCCTCTTCTTGGACCTCTCACACCCCATTTAGAATTGTCCCTCCAAATATTGTCTCATCTCATTCTTCCCACCAAAGGGTCACTACACTTACTTCTGTCTTTAAATGTTATCTGACAATTTCAGTAGCTTCTAATTGAGTGATATGCTTTCTGAAGGTTCTGCTCTATAACCTGCGAGACATTGATTTGTATCCTTATCTTCTTAACAAAATGCATTTTATTGCAAAATATGCGGGTCCCATCACAATCTATTGAATAACTCAGCTCCCAACTAAATCAATGGTTGAAAGGTAGTACAGGATATGAAAGCTAGGTGCATAGATATATAATTTCCTCTTGATAATTGACATGCATTAAACCTTTCTATAACAAATTTGTACATAGACAACCTTCACAAATTGGATTATGTAGTCAGTTTCCATACACTGAACTTGCACAATGTGAACTGCTTCCTGGTATCATGCACATAATCAATGTTCAGTTATTTTAAATTATTATTTATTTATTTATGAGGCCACAGCCATCTATTGCCCAGCACTAATGGAAAAAAGGACCGTGGTTTATCTCCTCGAACAACTACAATTATTCTGGTTAAGAAAATCCCACAATACTTTTGCAGAAGGGGTTCCAGGATTTTGACCTGCTGATATCACTAGAAAGGCAATATATTGCAAAGACCAAGTGGCATGTGTCTCAGAATTACACTTGGTGGTAGTGGTGTTGTACTTGGTGTCCACATAGGCTGTGTTCTCAATGAACCCTAGATAAGATCATGGTGAAGGAAATTATATTTTATGGTAATTAATTGTCAGTTTTTTCCCTTGTGGAATGAGCTTCTAGACTGCTGGAGTTGCACTCATCCAGGTAAGTGGCGAGTGTTCTATTACACACTTGACGTGTTTTGTCGGTGTTAAAAATAATTTGGGGTGCAAGGAGTTAAGTGAAATGGCACAGTATACCCAGCCTCGTGTGTTTTCTGTACATTGTTAAATATAATGTACGAAGATAGGTTATGTTAATGTTAATCCATTAAATTGGACAAGGTTAAATTCACATGCATTGCAGTTTGCATTTATTTTTAGATACCAATTCATTAATGTACATTTCATTCTTAGTTATTTCTATATTCCACAGTGTACTAATTTGTAGCACGCTTATCTCCTGCCTGACAATGTGATGGATTTTCTCATTTAATAATGGTGAGTGATTCTGTTGGGCCTCAATGTCATTCTGTGTCCAGTGCCAAATAAATCCTTGATCTGTGCCTGCTTGCTCACAGGTGATTATTTCGTTTCTCTGCAAAAAGTGATGCAAGTGAGCGAGTTGGTTTTGAATACAAAAATTCTCTTCAAAAAACACTTTGATCAAATGAAGCAGGTGCATTTGGCAATGGATGAAAGGAAAGCAATAAATGGTGGAAAACAATAAAATTCTCAGTAACACACAGAAGACAAATCAGCAACTGAGAAAAGAGTAGCTAATGATTTTTATGGAACCTTTACTTCAAAACAAATCTCCCTTATTTCTTCCAGATGCTGACAGGTTTACTTTGTTTTTATTTTAGAGCAGAGATGTTCAATGATTATTAAACATTCTTCCTTATCCATGGAATTAAAGCAAATATTTATTTTTCTCAAATGCCTACGAAACAATTACTTGGCAGATGGGTGGTATAGTGGCACAGCAGGTAGCACGGCTGCCTTGCTGCTCCAGGAAACAGAGTTCAATTCTGACGGCTGGTGCTGTCAAAGTGAGGTGTTTGCACATTTTCCCCGTTAATGTGGGTGCTTCCACTGGATGCTTTAGTTTCTCTCCCCTCCCCCATGCCCCATTCCATATTTATGCTGGTTGATCGACTATATTGTTCCAAGTGTATGTGTGGAGAATCTAAGGTGGAGTTTATGGGTGTGTGAGGGATTTAAAAGGGGGGATGGGATTTGTGAGGCTGCTGCATGGGACAGCACAGAATTGAGGGGCCAAAGGCCTCCTTCCATGTTGTAATGAAATATAAATGTTACAGGATGGTGCATTCAGGTTGCAGCTTTGGATATCTACTGGAAAATAGCTATTCCATAATATAAGTTCAAGAGTCTCATGTTTGCCTGATATTTGCAGCTGGCTTGCACCTTCAATGCATTAACTGACTTTAGTTCCTAGACCAGCAAAGCCACAACTTTAAAATTCTCATCTGCAAACCTGAATTTCTTCATGGACCTGTACCTTCATTTTACTGTAATCCACACCCTCGCCAAACCTATAATTCCCTGCGATCCCTGTGCTCCCTATTTCTGGAACTTTTAAATCCCAATTCCCACCACTAGCACATATGATTACAGTTTATTTGCCACTACAGCTATATTTCCCTTCCTATAATTATTTGACCCTTTGTTCATTTCTTCTGCTATAAACTTTTCTCAAAAATGCCCAAATTTATATATCTACCCTAACATTCCCTTCTGTGCCTTGGCGTAAGAATTTGTTTTCACTCCAGGGAAACACCTGAGACAATGATGTTAAAGGTGCTGCATGAAAATAATCAAGGTGCAAGTAATGCAGATGCTGAAAGTCTGGAATAAAAACAGAAAATGCTGGATGTGCTTTGCGGTGCAAACAGCATCTGCGGTGAAAAAAACAGTGTTAATGCTTGAGGTCATTGATCTTCATCAAAACAGAGAGAAGTTGCAACTAAACAAGTTTTAGGTTGCTGGATATATTAACAGGAAGGGTTTAGTGGGCTATGGCCAAATGCAGACATAGGACTAGCCCAGTATGCCAACTTAATCAGCATGGACAATTTGGGTCGAAGGGTCTGATCCTGCGCTGTACAGCTCGTTGATTCTACGACTTATGAGTGAACATACTGAAGCATCAAATATCATACCCTATAAACTTGTTAATTTGTCTTAATCTATACATGAAGGAAAAGTTAGAAAAGTTTTTAAAAACTTGATTTAAGTGCAATCCGCTTCAGGAACAAATCAGCCTAGAATTTTATAACCTGATTGCTTCCAAGGCTTCAGATAAATTTTACTTTTGCTTATGAATGTGAAATGGTGAGTCAATCAGAATCAACTCTGATGTCCTTTTGTGGATAATATCAGCTCCCAACTTAACGGTTTAAGCTCACATCTTATGATTTATCAGTTGAACGTGACGCTAGGAGAGTGTTAGAGAATGGTAAAAATGTAAGAAGTAAGGAAAAACTGGAAAGTAGATGGGTGAACACCAGCAAAGGAAGCAGGCAGAAAATGCAGAATTCTCCTGTAGCCATACCCTTCCTCAACAAGTCTACCCTTTGGATACTGCGGCAGGGGGATGTCCATTCAGAGGAGAGCTGCAGGAGCAGTTAGGACTGCGGCACCAAGCCTGGCTCTCTGGCACAGCGGAGAGGGGCGTTGTCAGACAGGGCTATAGTGAAAGGAGACTCACTGTTTTAGGGGCACAGATAGGAAAGTTTGTGGCAGCAAACTGGACTCCCGGATGGTGAGCTGCCTCCATGGTGCCAGGATCTACGATGTCACTGCAGAATATTCTCAAGTGAGAGGGTGAGCAGCCAGAAGTTGTTATGCACATTGGCACAAATGGCATAGGTAAGTAAAGGGATGAAGTCCTGCAGAGTATACATAGGAAGTTTAGCCAAAGATTAAAAAGCAATTCCTCAAGGGTAGTAATCTCCAGATTGCTCCCAGTGCCACGTGCTAGCGAGAGTAAGAACAGGAAGATAGGACAGGTGAATACGAGGCTCAGGAGTTGATGCAGGTTGCAGGGTTTCTGATTTATGGACCATTGGCATCTCTTCTGGAGCAGAGGTGACCTGTATAAGAGGGAAAGGTTGCACCTGAAATGAAGGGGACCAACCTATACTAGTACCACTCGGTTTAGCTAGGTTTGCTAGTATTACTGGGGAGAGTTTAGACTAGATTGATGGGGGACAGGATCCAATGCAGTCGTGAGGTAGGTAGGAAGCAAGAAGTTGGTACAGAAGGCAATGACAGCAATTTCAAAGAACAGAATAGGTAGGAGCATAGCAGGAAATGAGGAAAGATGTTAAAAGGCTCACAGGTAAGACGGATTAACTCAGGGAGAGGCTAGGTATCTGCGACTGGGACGTTATAGCCAGCTAAGTAAGGGACAAGATTGGTAGGTTAATGTTGCAGGATACAGGTACAACAGGCGAGATAGAGGTTGGGATGAAAGAGGTAAGGGTATTGTTTCATTGATGAAGGAGAATATCACGGCGGTAGTTTGAGACAAAATTTCTAAAGGATCGTTCAATGAGGCAATATGGGTGTAGCTTAGAAATTAAAAAAGGGAATATCACCTTGTGGGGAGTGTACTATAGGTCCCAAAATAGTCAGCAGAAATTAGAGGAACAAATATCCTAGGCAAAGCAGACAGCTGCAAGACTAATCGGGTTGTCATAGTTGGGGATTTCAATATCCCCAACATTGATTGTGACTGTCATAGTTTCAATGGCTTATATGGAATGGAATTTATCAAATGTGTTCAGGAAAGTTTCCTCAGGCAAAATGTAGAGGCTACTACAAGTGAGAGGACAAAGCTTGATCTACTCTTAGGGAATTGGGCAGTGCAAGTGACTGAAGTGTCAGTAGGCCAACCTTCTGAGATCAGCGACCACAGTTCTATTAGCTTTAAAATATTTATTGATAAGGATAGGGATGGATCACATACCACATTTCTAAACTGGGGCAAAGTCATCTTTGATGGTATTAGACAGGAACATGCAAAAGTTGATTGGAGTAGATTGTTTGTGGGCAGATGAATGTCCAGACGCGTTTGAGAATGTGATAGCAAGAGTTCTAGGTCTGTCTGATCATGATAGGAAACAGACGTGGTGGTGGAAGTTTGATTTTCAGACTGGAGGCCTTTGATTAGTGATGTACCTTAGGTTTCAGTGCTGGGCCCACTACTATTTGTCATCTTTATGAACGATTTTGATGAGAATGTATAAAGCATGATTAGCATGTATTTGATTACACTAAAACAGGTAGTAGCGTAGACAATGAAGATTAATATTGGTCAGACAGACAAGTGGGCAGAAGAATGGCTGATGGAGTTTAATTCAGATAAATGTGAGGTGTTGCATTTCGGTAAATCGATTCAGGACAGGACCTGCACAGTGAAAAGTCAGCCCCTAGGGAGTGTTATAAAGAGGGATCTGGGAGAACATGTACTGAGTTCACTGAAAGTGGCATCGCAAGTAGATAGGGTGAAGCAGAAGGCTTTTGGCATGCTATCCTTCATCAGTCAGGGAATTAAGAATGAGTTGGGATGTTGTGTACAGTTGCACACAACATTGCTGAGGCCGCATTTGTAGTTTTGTGCTCAATTTTGATCACCCTGCGATAGGAAAGATGCCATTAAGCTGGAAAAGGTGCCGAGAAGATTCATAAATATATCGCTGAGACTCAAGGGATATTGAGAGATTGTGCTAGCTGGGACATTATTTCTTGGAATGCAGGCGGCTGAGTAGTGATCTTGTAGAGGTATGTAAAATCAAAGAGAGAATAGATATTTTGAATACACAGAGTTTTCCCCAGGGTAAGGAAATCAAAGGCTAGAGTGCAAAAGGACACAACATGTTGGAGTAACTCCAGCCTGAAGAAGGGTCAAACTAAAAAGACATCTACCCATGTTCTCCAGAGATGCTGCCTGATCTGCTAAGTTACTCCAGCACTTTGTGTCCTTTGGTGTATTAATCAGCACCTGAAGTTCCTTGTCTCTATTAGAGGTAGAGTGCCTTGGGTTAAGGTGATAGGGGAAAGGTTTAATAGGAACCTGAAATATAATTTATTTTCACACAGATGGTGTTAGGTATATGGAATGAGGTGCCAGAGGCAGTAGTTAGGATAGGTACAATAACAAAATGTAAGTGACTTTCAGGTAGCTACATAAATAGGAAAGGTTTAGATGGATGTGGAACAAATATTGACAAATGGGACTAGATTAGATGGAGTATCTAGGTTAGTATGGGTGAGTTTTGTTGAGGAACTTTTTTCCGTGCTTCATACTCTATGATAACACACAGAACAAACATTAAAAATAGACATAAGTTGTTGGATGTCACCAAAAGTTTCATTCCATACTGCCAGCTTTCCTTTGCATATATCTCCTCATTTAGGATTCCCATGTAAAAGTTCTATCCTTGCTAGCCCATTTGGCTGGTACCCAAATTAATTCTTATACTTATGAGTTAGTAAGATTCAAAATTCCGCTGATATCAAAAGCAATACATTGCAAAACTGCTAACTAATTATTTTGAAAAATTAAATAACCAGTAGATGGTTTAATTTTGCCTATGATGTTTTTTTTGGAAACTTTTGAGACAGCAAAGATGAAAGAATATAGAATTATTGGATGGTTGCAACTTGAACCAAAATTCGATAGGAGGGAGGAAACAGATTGTGGAGGTTTTTTTAGTTTGATTCCTGCAGTCATCTCCAACTATGTTCAATTCAAGAACCATTGTTGCATCAATGATTTAGGTATCAGAATTTGAAAATTCATACAGGAGCTAAAGTAAATAAATCTGAAGATAAACAGAAACTGGAAGGGAGTTTTTATTGGATGGTTGTCTAAGCAAAAATCTAGCGACTGGAATTCATTATGCTACATTTTTGGTAGTACAATCTATATCTATCTATATATATATACTAGACCAAGTGCAGACCCGTTGGGTCTGGTCCCCGAAAGTGCTTCACACCCCGGGGTGTTGTTCCCGAACGTGCTTCAGACTCCGGGGTGAAAATTTGCGGAAAAAAAGATGGCGTCGTTTTCGGGAAAAATCGGAGGCAATCGGCGAAAAAAAGATGGCGTCGTTTTCAGAGAAAAGCGGCGAAAAAAAGATGGCGTCATTTTCGGAGAAAATCGGAGACAATCGGAGAAAATCACATGGGGGTGGGGGGGGGATGGATTTTATTAAAAAACGTGTACATAAACACGACCGAATTTAATCAGGAGTGGCTATTCGTAAAGATAAATGTCATCTCTTTGGAAATGGTAAAAAATATAGGCCTTTCCACGCGCTGTGTGGGCCAGGGGCGGTATCAAAGGCGGCACAGGTCAAGCAGAACGTTGGACGTACGGACGTACAGACGTACAGACGGACGACAGCCAGAGAGTTTTAAAAGTATATAAGAAGATAGATAGATAGATATATATATATATATATAAAACCAATCAGCAACATCTGAGGTTTCAGACTTTCAAAGAAAGAATGTTTTGAAGAATCATAAAATTGATTCAGAGGCAATGAAATACTTTTGGAAGTGGATCGTTGTCGTTACATAAGAAAATGCAGGCACCAAGTTGTACACAGAAAGGTCTCATGACAGGTAATGCAGAGAATCCACATATGATGGCATTGTTTGAGGGATTGTAGGAATAGTACTGTATTGAACACCAGAAGAACCTGTTGCTTTGACTCATTTGAACCCATGCAGACCATTTTTTAACAATGGTGGCTCCTTCAATGTAATCATGCAGCTTCTGTGTAACTATAGCAGTACTGCTTCAGGAATGGAGCTTGAACCCACACCCATGTAATTCAGACTGTTGCTCTTCGATACATGACATGAAATAAGCACACAAAGTAAATAAAGTCAAAAAGAAAGATAATTAAACATGTGTTTTATACATGGGCGTTTTATAAAGGTGAGCTGGATCAGTGAGGCAATATGTTCAAAGACTGAAGAGAAAAGGCGGTTGGAGATAAAGCAATTGCAGAATCAAAGGAGACATTTTTTTGTTTAAGAAGGAACTGCAGATGCTGGAAAATCGAAGGTAGACAAAAGAGCTGGAGAAACTCAGCTGTTTAGGAAGGTGCTGATGACTGCAGATTTTAATTGAAGAGGGACAGAAAAAACTGCACAAGAATCTGTCAGAAAAGTGGGGAGCTCAGCAAATCAGTTGAAATTGGGTTGAGGATCAGTTAGAGACCATGAACTTCGATGGTAATGACTTTCTAATTATTACTTTCTGATAAAGACTACAGGCCTCAACCTCTCTCTATTTATCAGTCCCATTTCTTTCTGTCTATGTTTCCTCTTTTGCAATCCGCACAGGATTTTAACTGCAGCTACATTCTTGCTCAGCGCAATTTATTATCAAAATTCTCCTTCAGGTTCTATTTATCTTCAGAATTATTTACTATACCACCTGTTTTACAGGAACTGAAACAAGCATATTTCTAAATATTCGGCCCTCCAAGGTTGGTTGCTTTCCTTCCTTTTTTGAGCTACCTCCCGAAAGATGTACTTCACATCTTCAACAAGTACATACATTCAATCTGGCTCTTGAATCTCCACTTCTGCACCACATTGCATCAATCATCAGATGTTCAACCACATATTGGTTGGTGACCTGAAACAAAGTGACTCCCTTTATCTTCATATTACTGTCTGACCCGCTAAATTTTATTTTGAATGTGCGACTTTTATTTCTGATTGGCACTGCCACTTTTCACCTTTCCTTTATGCATGATTTGTAACTCTTCCGAGCAGATATTGAATTGATGGAAATGATTAACTAATTAACTGCAGATTAGGTGCACCACAAATAATCTGCAAACATTGGTTAGAAACAATTGGTGTAAAAACAATCTTAATTTATTGGGTCACCACTTGAATCAGCTTTGGAGGTCCAAACGTCAAAGTGAATGTTAGTATAAGCAGAAAAGTAATTTCCTGAGCACCAAGACCTGCTCCCAGTCTCCTGCTTCAATTTTACTGGCAATTTTACTGGCTACTCCACATATGTAATTAGTTTTGTTTTCCAGCAAAGCAGAGCAGAATAGAAGAAATTCCCAGAGATTTTGACACTTGCCAGAAAAATCACAGCATTTGGAGTTTCAATAATTTCAGGTAATGTAGAGAATAAATTGTTATCGTTTATCAATAAAGTTCACGTAAAAATGAGTTAAAAACTCCAGGTTTACACCATTTGATATACATCAATGTGGAATATGATTTTTTACCATATTCTCATTCATACCTACAGACATTTTAATCTTCTAACAACTGCAACTTCCTCTTGCCCATGATTTCTGCCACCATTCATAAACATGATTGGATATTCATGTTTCATTTTCTCAATGTATTGTGAGCTCAGAAAACATATTTACTGATGGTTAGGATGAAAGTGTTAATCCCCATTGTACAAGACAGAATGTGTTAATACAAATACACAAAGGTGTGGAACTTGATGTTTTTAAGCAAACATATTTTGGAAATAGTTTTTAAATATACATGCAAAAGGCGATCTATTCAGATTATTTTTGAAGGTATTATTTTATAGTTTATTTCTATTGTTCAAGTTCCACAATCACAAAATACCAAGTGAGAGTGATTTTAAATGTGGCATTGACCAGAAAATAAAGGATAGAATCAAGGAACAGAGATACTACAGCCAGGGGGATACTGTATCACTAAAACAAGAAGGATTACAGGCGGACATTTTCATCTAATACTTGTAAATATGCTTACTCCAGGCACAACACTGACCTTGGATTTTGGTGGTGCTCGAATAAACCATTTACAATCAACTGCCTCCGTGGGACTGGCCTTGCCTTCCTGCACGATTTGCTTTGATTCAATGATTCCCTCAGGTCCTCCCATTTCAAACTCACACACTGTGTTAAAGAAAGAAAAATCAAATGGGAAATCACACGGCATAATCAGACTGATCAAAGACAGTCTTGTTCATGTAAATGACTCTCTGATATGTTTTCATCTGTACTAACCTGGTAATGGTTTCAGGGCACCAAGGTGTGCAAATTCGGGATCTTTAAAGACAAAAAAAAAGATGTTTTATCGTAATAATGCAAGCAATGTTTGAATTGATATTAAATAAGCAAAATTCTGATGATCTTCAGTTACATAAAATGGCACACACTATGAAACATCACGCAGACATTTGATGTATTATTATTTTAAATTCAAATAATAAAATTGAAGGAACATCTTAAGAGAAAGGAAATATCAGGGAGAGAATGCCAAAAGATTAAAGATAAATTCCAATTTATCATTTATACATGAGGTAAAGAAGAATATTATACACAATACCACAACTAATATGTTCTTCAGCTCCATGGTCAAATAAGAAGGCCGCTAATGCTGGAAAGTAAGCAGTTGAGTGAAATAACAATTTTAATTGTTTGTTGTAAAATAGACTACTGTCGTGACTGAATGCTTTAACACTGCATTACCCATTCCACAAGCTGAAATATCACTGCAGCCTGATTTCAGTGATGTTACACATATCAATCACAAACTGCAATATTTACCATTAAAGTGAAGAATTCAGCTTAATTACAATCATTTTCATTCTTTACTCACCCAAACTGAATCAGCTAATAGTGTATAAATTACCGCTGTTCATAAATCCAACCAGACCAGTTATTATTCAAGATTCTATTTTTCATGCAACCATACAGAAATTTTAACATTTACAGTTAATGGAAAGTATATATCTCAACATGTTGTTGGGGTTCATATGTCACTAAATATTTCCCAAGCATTTCCCCCATAGGGCTTGTGCATATTGCTGTGCTGGGGAATTGTCTGTGAGATTGATGGTTTTGTTCCTTGCCAGTCAATTCCCTCACTTGTAGCTGAAGCTATGTGAGGAAACAGTGCACTTGTACTCCTGCATGAGCTATCATAGGTTCAATTCCTTCAACAGGCTCAGTGTTTTGACTTACCAATTGTCTTAGCTTTCTTGAACAGTACAGAACAGGTCAAGATGATCACTTTGCATACTAATTAATTTGATGCAATAGATCTAAAGAACACACAATAAAAGCCTAGAAATTCAATAACGCGTTGCATGTATTTTTTTTTAAATGTGGTATCAAATTGAATTGAAGTAAAATTGATTGATAAACCTGGTCAACACTTCTGTGTGGACATAAAACACGTATATCTTTTTGTGCTTTCTTGTCTAGTCTCTTAGGTTGTGGATGTAACTACTAAAGCTAATCAGAATGCAGTGGATATCTGATATTGCAGAAGGAAAACTGGAGAATGAACACATGACAGAGAAACAGAAAGGGCATTAACGAGAAAAGCTAGCCTTGATGGAAGAACTACAGCTCAGTTAAGTGAATCTTAAAGGGATAATTTTTCATCTAAATGCTGTTATAGTTAGCCATGGAAAAAAATAATTTTCTTTTTCTCTTATCCACTCATGGTATTGGAAAGGAATACCCAATCACTGAAGACTAAGTGAGTTTCCACCTCCCTTAGGCCATTTGGAAGAGTGGGCTGAAAGATGGCAGATGGAGTTTAATGCTGACAAATGTGAGGTGCTACATCTCGGCAGGACAAATCAAAATAGGACGTACACGGTAAATGGTAGCGAATTGAGGAATGCAGTTGAACAGAGGGATCTAGGAATAACTGTGCATAGTTCCCTGAAGGTGGAATCTCATGTAGATAGGGTGGTAAAGAAAGCTTTTGGTGTGCTGGCCTTTATAAATCAGAGCATTCAATATAGAAGTTGGGATGTAATGTTAAAATTGTACAAGGCATTGGTGAGGCCAATTCTGGAGTATGGAGTACAATTTTGGTCGCCTAATTATAGGAAGGATGTCAACAAAATAGAGAGAGTACAGAGGAGATTTACTAGAATGTTGCCTGGGTTTCAGCAACTAAGTTACAGAGAAAGGTTGAACAAGTTAGGTCTTTATTCTTTGGAGCGCAGAAGGTTAAGAGGGGACTTGATAGAGGTCTTTAAAATTATGAGCGGGTTAGACAGAGTGGACGTGGATAAGCTTTTCCCATTGAGAGTAGGGAAGATTCAAACAAGGGGACATGACTTGAGAATTAAGGGACAGAAGTTTAGGGGGAACATTAGGGGGAACTTCTTTACTCAGAGAGTGGTAGCTGTGTGGAATGAGCTTCCAGTGGAAGTGGTGGAGGCAGGTTCGATGTTATCCTTTAAAAATAGATTGGATGGGTATATGGACGGGAAAGGAATGGAGGGTTATGGTCTGAGTGCAGGTAGATGGGACTAGGGGGAAGTATTTTATTTTTAATTTAAAAAAAAATAATAATAATAATAATAATAATAATAATTAAATGTTCGGCACGGACTTGAAGGGCCGAGATGGCCTGTTTCCGTGCTGTTATGGTTATATGGTTATATGGTTATATGGTATCTGAATAAAGATCAGAGGAGCAGTGTTCCAAACGTTTTGTCTGCTCCACCATTCCTAGCATTAGGTGAACTGAAGCTGCCCTACTTCTGAAAGAGATGATTCTCTATGCATCCTAACCCTTTGAAGACTATCTTATTAGGAGATCCCATAGGCAAGTTTGGTCTGTGGTACATTTCCTGTGCATAACCACACTAAAGGCCTGGGATAGACACAAAGTGCTGGAGTAACTCAGCGGGACAGGCAACATCTCTGGAGAGAAGGAATGGGTGACGTTTCGGGTCGGGACCCTTCTCATCCTGAAATGTTACTCCAGCACTTTGTGCATATCTTCAGATTAAACCAGCATCTGCAGTTCCTTCCTACACACACTAAAGGCCTGGGAATCTGGCCCTGTTTATCAAATGTGTATGAAAATTCTTCTCCCTGCCCACAACCTGCAGACCTTTCAGAAATTGACCTTGCCCTGCAGTGCGGTTTTAACTCGTATCTCAATCTAAAATGTAATTTCCAGCTCTTTGTTTTTGCCATTGGCACAAATCAATAACATTGAAATCCTGCAGGTTAACCACTGTCAGTGCTAAATGGGCTGGGCCATGAAAGATGAAACCACTGCTTGCAATCACCCCATGCAAGCTCTGCAGCCACATCGCTCACAATAATCACGGGACTCGGTTCCACAATCATTTAATCAGGAACTAAAATTAAACATGATTTTGAAAAATTATAGTATCAAATGTATTTCAAACACATTAAATTACTGTCAAAAGATTAACAATGCAGGTCCAACACTAATCTTCCAGCACTTTTGGTTCCAGGGCCTTTCTGGATTGTCAGTTTTGCCCAACCAACAGAGGTCACGGTGTCCGAGAGGAAGTTAACGGTACCAGAACATTCGGCCTATGCCGCCCAGGAGCCAAGAATGAGGAGTCCCAGTTCCCCTATCTATGCCACATCTATGCCCAAGGTGAGGTGTTCCATACCAGAAGGTCCTCATTTTTTAGAGAGCGGGACTTCCCTCTTCCATCATAGATGAGGCCCTCACACGGGTCTCCTCGGTATCCCGCAGCTTCGCTCGCGCTCCCCCTCCCCCCAGTTGCAACAGGGACAGAGTCCCTCTAGACCTCACCTTCCACCCCATCAGCCGTCGCATACAGCAAATAATCCTCTGACATTTTCACCACCTCTAATGGGATTGCACCACTAGCCACATCTTCCCATCTCCACACCTTTCCATTTCCATAGATACTGTTCCCTCCGCAACTCCCTGGTTAATTCATCCCATCCCACCCAAACCACCCCTCCCCGAGTACTTTCCCCGGTGAGATCAAACGCAGACTTTGCGATCATTACGATGAACACCTTCACTCAGTGCGTCTGGGCCTGCGTGATCTCCTGGTTGCAAAAAACCTTAACTCCCTGTCCCATTCCCAATACTGACCTTTCTGTCCTGGGCTTCCTCTACTGTCAGAGTGAGGCCAAATGCAAATTGGAGGAATAGCACCTCATATTTTGCATAAGCAGCTTACAACCTAGCTGTATGAATATTGATTTCTCTAACTTCAAGTAATCCTTGCTTTCCCTCTCTTTCCGTCCCTCCCCCACTCTAGTTCTCCGACTAGTTTCATTGTCCTCGTGATTAAGGTTACTATTTGCCTGTCTCCATGTCACCTTCCCCCAGCCAACAATGAACCATTGTACCTTTCCTTGATCACCATCTGCTATGATCTGTCCTTATCACACCTTTCATGCCCTCTCCCCTGACTCTCAGTCCAAAGAAGAGTCTCAACCCGAAACATCACCATTCGTTCTCTCCAAAGGTGCTGCCTGTCCCGCCGCGTTACTCCAACATTTTGTGACTATCTTCTGGTAACTGAACTGTTTTACTAGCATTATTCAACAGCTTTATGTTATTCCTTAGCTGAACAAATTAACATGATGTAACTAGTTATCAACTTGTCAACTTGTTTGGAATATTGTTTGCCCTTATTCCCCTGAATAGCAGTGAAAAGAGGAGAGAGATAAATGCAAGCGTTGATTCAATAGAAGCTGAGAAATACAGAATAGGTATAAGGGGACGGTGGGAAAAACACACAAGTATATAATGGCACCATACAAAAATGAAGCAGTAATTATGTGGCAAAATAAAATATAAAACATTGTCATTACCACTAGAGAACAAATGTACTTGTTAAATCAATTTGTCTAAAGGCTGAAAATACCTAACCCTTTTGAGTTCAAAAATAAGTGCCTGTGATCTTTGAAGACTCCAAAAGTTGCAAATGTAAAATTCAAAGAGAAAGAGTGGAAAGTGAGAGTCAAAAAGAGGGGACATTTTAGACAGCTAGATATCTGATATGGAGTCAGTCATATAGCATGGACACAGGCCATTCTATCCAACTTGCCCATGCCAAACAAGATGCCACATCTACACTAGTCCCACCTGTCTGCATTTGACCCAGATCCCTTTAAACATTTCTTATCCGTGTACCTGTCCAAATATCTTTGACATGTTGTTATGGTATCTGCCTCAACTACCTCCACTGAGAGCTTGTTCCATATACCCATATTTGGAGAAAAAAATGCCCCTCGTCTCTATTAAATCTTTCCTCTCTCACCGTAAGCCCTATGTTTTCTGGTCTTGATCCCTCTACTCTAGGTAAAAGACTCGCCCTAACTATTCCCCTCATGGCTCTATACACCTCTATAAGATCACCCCTCATCCTCCTGTGCAATAAATAATTAAGTTCTAGCCTGCCAGCATCTCACTATAGCTCTCACCCTGATGACCTGGCCACATTCTTGTAAATCCTCTCTGCCCTCTTTCCTTCTTAACAACATCCTGCCTGTAGCAGGGTGACCAAAACTGAACACAATGCTTCAAATGCAGCCTCACCAATGTATTGTACAATTGTAACATAACAATCTGTTGTCAGTCTGAAGAAGGGTCTCGACCCGAAGCGTCACCCATTTCTTCGCTCCAGAGATGCTGCCTGTCCCCACTGAGTTACTCCAGCAATTTGTGTTTACAATCTGTTGTCAGAGATCCATTATTAAGGAGGTATTAACAAAGTTATTATTAAACTACAATATAATTGGGCAGTCAACAAAAGGAAGTGCATTAAAATTTCCAACGAGCATTTAATAAGTTGTAAATTAAAAAGTAACCTCACAAAGTAAATGGCTTTTGCCACTGGAAATATTTTATTAACATACACAAGGGGTCATTTTCTGCCCAAGCTTCAATGAAAATAATCTTTCCTTTACAGCTACTGGATCTAATGTTGAAATACATAAAAGCACTGCATTCACTGCAACAATTCAAGCAAAAGGCACACCACAATTTTCTCAAGGGCATCTCAGCAACAAGTGTAATGATAAATTTTGGGTCTTTCTGACAATGCCCATGTCCCCAGCGTGAATTTAAAGACTTGGTTTTATACTAACCTTGCTTGTAATAAATACAAGATGGCAGTATTTGTGTATGTGTACAAAAATAGCAAAGGTTACTTAATTCCAACAAGGATGAATCAAAATATAATGATAAGCAAGCCAAATTTATAATGTCAAAAACTGACCTTATTTTCATTACAATATGAAATCCTATGTTGATGTCATTCACTCATGCAAGCACATGCATGCATAGAGTGTGTTATATATTAACAGCTACACTTCAATAGCATTTTGATAGTTATATTTCAAAGGGTGAATGGCAATGATTGCCAAAACATATTCGTCAAAATTGGGCTCCATTTCTGGAGACATTTAAGGGTCTGTGTTTTGGCGACTGTGAAGGTGTTAGAGAGAATCAAGTTCCTTTTATGTACCAACAGCATACTCTCAGGACATTCCCAGTGTGTCATATCCTATTAATTACTTTGCTTTGTGGATAGAAGCAGTGATTAATTTTATACTCAGAATTTTCTGTACAGGCTGCAAATGTGTTTTGACCAGTTGGAAATGACGTAATCATGGCTAGTCCAGTGTTTCTGGCATTGTGCAATGAAAGTCAAACTACTGGGCAGGTCTTAATTGTCAGCTTATGGGCCTGTCCCACTTGGGCATCATTTGCGCGTCATTTACGCGACATCATTTACGCGTCGGGACGCGCGCATGGCGTGCATTACGCGCGCATGGCGCATGGTGAGGCGTGGTTGCGTAGGCAGTGACGCGCGGGAGCGCGCGGCGCCCCACGATTTGGGGATTCTCAAAATCCTCATGCACCACCTGTGTGACGCGCAAATGACGCCCAAGTGGGACAGGCCCTTTAGTTTATTGTCATGTGTACCGAGGTACAGGGAAACGCTACTTCTTGCATGCTATCCAGTCAGCAGAAAGACAATACATGATTACAATCGATCCATTTACATTGTATAGATACATGATAAAGGAATAACGTTAAGTGCAAGGTAAAGCCGGCAAGTCCGATCAAGGATAGTCCGAGGGTCATAAAAGAGGTCCTGTTGAAAGTACGCACTCTTTCAAATCAATCAGGAGGATTTTTTGACTCCAACATAACTACTAACAGGGCTTTGTTATAACATTTCGACCTGAAGTCTGCTTCCCCATTAATAAGGTGGGCTCTGCATGGAAGTGATGGGACAGTTAAATGCAAGATCATAATGGGCAGATGCAAGTGTCAGATGAAGTGTCATCTTCTTCCCAATCTGATGCTTGATTGACTGCTGCTGCTGCTGCTGCAGGCCACGTATTATTTATTTTGTAAATACAACTGAAGAAAACATGAGGGTGTTGACTTTGCATGGGGAAGGGGCAGGTGAGAATCACGTTTGATCTGGCAACACAAGCGATTGCAGCTGCTGCAATCTTGAGTGAAGTGCTGAACTCAGTGGGTCAAGGCATGGTCACTCTGCTCCTTTCCCCTCCTCTGTGTGCTCAACTCCCACTCCTCCCACCCCCAGGACCCCATATCCTCTCTCTACCCCCTTCTTCCTGTCCCCTTCCACTTATGTCCCTCCCTCTGGCTTTACATTTCATTTATTTTCTTTCCTTACAGAGTCATAGAATAATAGTGTGGAAATAGGCCCTTCGGCCCAACTCGCCCACACCGGCCAACAATGTCCCAGCCACACTAGCCCCACTTGCCTGTGCTTGGTCCATATCCCTCCAAACCTGTCCTATCCATATACCTGTCTAACTGTTTCTTAAATGATGGGATAGTCCCAGCCTTAACAGCCCTCAGCAGATGACACGAAGCCGGGGGGCAGTGTTAGCTGTGAGGAGGATGCTAGGAGGCTGCAAGGTGACTTGAATAGGTTGGGTGAGTGGGCAAATGCATGGTAGATGCAGTATAATGTGGATAAATGTGAGGTTATCCACTATGGTGGCAAAAACAGGAAAGTAGACTATTATCTGAATGGTGGCCGATTAGGAAAAGGGGAGATGCAGCGAGACCTGGGTGTCATGGTACACCAGTCATTGAAAGTAGGCATGCAGGTGCAGTAGGCAGTGAAGAAAGCGAATGGTATGTTAGCATTCATAGCAAAATAATTTGAGTATAGGAGCAGGGAGGTTCTACTGCAGTTGTACAGGGTCTTGGTGAGACCACACCTGGAGTATTGCGTACAGTTTTGGTCTCCTAATCTGAGGAAATACATTCTTGCCATAGAGGGAGTACAGAGAAGGTTCACCAGACTGATTCCTGGGATGTCAGGACTTTCATATGAAGAAAGACTGGATAGACTTTGCTTGTACTCGCTTGAATTTAGAAGATTGAGGGGGGGTCTTATAGAAACTTACAAAATTCTTAAGGGGTTGGACAGGCTAGATGCAGGAAGATTGTTCCCGATGTTGGGGATGTCCAGAACAAGGGGTCACAGTTTAAGGATAAGGGGGAAGTCTTTTAGGACCGAGATGAGAAAAACATTTTTCACACAGAGAGTGGTGAATCTCTAGAATACTCTGCCACAGAAGGTAGTTGAGGCCAGTTCATTGGCTATATTTAAGAGGGAGTTAGATGTGGCCCTTGTGGCTAAAGGGATCAGGGGGTATGGAGAGAAGGCAGGTACAGGATACTGAGTTGGATGATCAGCCATGATCATATTGAATGGCGGTGCAGGCTCGAAGGACCGAATGGCCTACTCCTGCACCTATTTTCTATGTTTCTATGTTTCTATGTACCTCATCTGGCAGCTTGTTCTATACACCCACCACCCTTCGTGTGAAAAAGTTACCCCTCAGATTCTTATTAAATCTTTTCACCTTCACCTTGAACCTATGTTCTCTAATCCTCGACCCCCTACTCAGGGCAAAATACTCTGTACATCTATCCAATCTATTCCTCTCATGATTTTGTATACCTCTATAAGATCTCCCCTCATCCCCCTGTGCTCCATGGAAAAGAGGCCCAGCGTACTCAACCTCTCCCTATAGCTCACACCCTCTAGACCTTGCAACATTCTCTTAATTTTTTCTGAACCCTTTCAAGCTTGACAATATCTTTCCTATAACATGGTGCCCAGAACTGAACACAATATTCTAAATGTGGTCTCACCAACATCTTATACAGCTGCAACATGACCTCCCAACTTATTTTGTCTGACTCCCTTTTGTCTCCATTTCCCCTCGTGCTTCTGCCACCTTCACCCTCTCCCCTCCCCTCACGCATATCGACTAATCACTTACTGGGTTTCGCCTCATCCCCGGCCTCTCTTTTTGGCCATTCATCCATCAGTTTCAAGAAGGGTCCCGACCTGAAATGTCATCTTTCCATTCCCTCCATACATGCTGCCTGATCTGCCGAGTTCCTCCAGCACTTTGTTTCAGAGTAAGTGGTGAGGAAGAGGTGTAACGTGAAAAGGAGAATTTGATACAGCACATATTATCATCAATGACCTCTAATCCACTGCAGTCACTGACTGCTGCAGCCATGCCCATGCTTGCTAACAGTCTTTCCTCTGAATGACTGAGCGTATAAATGCAATAGATCCTCATCCTCACTCCAGTCTGCTGCTGCAATTCCATTGTGAGCTACCTACTTGTGGATTAACATGTACTTTTATATAAAAATTGGAATGATTTAGTTTAATCTGAAACCAGGATCTTAAATCTGATTAAAGCAATCTACAACGGCACGAATGAGCTATGGTGGATGTGAGACTATATTTAAAAGCATGACAGCATAATGGCTAACACATTCCATGATTAACAATTAACACATGATTTACAAGTAGTTTATACCCTTTTCAAGTAAAAATGCTAGCAGGTTAATTGGCCCAGCTGTAGCTGACAAAAAGATTATTGATAGTATTTGATCACAGGAAAGGACTTATCATGTTCCCTGTAAGCTTGAAGACTGGAAACATTTCAGAATTTAACAAAAGAGGACCAAGACGGTCGTGAGGAGAGGGGAAAATGGATTGAAGAGCAGTCCAGGGAGAAACATAAAAGCACACTGTAAAAGCTTCCATAGAATTGGAAACGGAAAAATATTAGATAATGTCTATTTAGCCCCTTCAGCAACTGAGACGAGAGGAATTATATTGAAATAAGGAAATAAAATCATGGAATACAGCTCGAAAGCAGGCCCTTCAGCCCAACTTGTCCATGCTAACCAAGATTCTCCATCTAAGCTATAATTGGTCTGCATTTGGCCCTTATCCCTCCAAATAGTACCTATCCAAATGTCTTTTAGATGAATTATTATATCTGCCTCTATTACTTCCTCTGGCAGCTCTACCCACCACTCACCTTATGAAATGTTGGCACTCAGGTTTTTATCAAATCTTTCCCCTCTCACTTTTAACTTATGCCCTCTAGTTCTTGATTCCTCTACTCTGGAAAAAAGACTGTGTGAATTCACTCTATCTATTCCCCTCATGATTTTATACACCTCTGTACGATAACCCCTCATCCTCCAGAGCTCCAAGGAATAAAGTCATAGCCTGCCCAATCTCTCCCTCTCAGGTCCTCGATTCCTTGCAACATCCTCATTAATCCCTGCAGCCTTTCCAGCTTAATGACATCTTTCCTATAGCAGGGTGACTAAAACGGAAAATATTACTCCGTATGCCATTACCAACATCTTGTACAACTCATAGAGTCATAGATTGATAAAGTTTGGAAACAGGCCCTTCAGCCCAACTTGCCCACACCGGCCAACATGTCCCAGCTACACAAGTCGCAACTGCCCGCATTTGGTCCATATCCCTCCAAACCTGTCTTATCCATGTACCTGTCTAAATGTTTCTTAAATGATGGGATAGTCCCAGCCTCAACTACCTCCTCTTGCAGCTTGTTCCATACACTGTAACATAACGTCCCAACTGATATAATAAACTCACTGATGAAGTCCAACGTGCCAAAAGCTTTCTTCACCATCCTATTCCCTATGATGTCACTTTCACGGAACTATGTACTTGTATTCCTTGATCCTTCTGCTCTACAACACTCCCCAGGCCCCTACTCTTCACTATGAAGTCCTGTCCTCGTTTGACTTCCCAAAATGTAAAACCTCAAGGGCCTGTCCCACTTGGCAGTCATTTGCGCCTCATTTACGTGTCATATGTAAAATAGGTCGAGGTGTCGTTACGCGCGACGTCACGCGCAAATCACGCGTCATCATGCTGTCTGGTGCGCATGACGTCATTAGAATACCCTGCGGCGCGCGGCGACGCATGGTTACGCACGGTGACCTAACCATGCGTCACCACGCGATACACGTGAGACGTCGGGACGCAGCGTGCGACTCCAATGCGTCAGCATGTGTACCCAATGCGTCAGCGTGCATACGCGATACGTCACGCAGGTGGCAGGCAAGGATTTAGTTCAGCACGAAATCCTGGAACTCCGCGCGATACCGCGCGCAACTCCACACTCCTCCACGCCTCTCCATGCGCCCGTCCCGCGCTACCCACACGCTACCAATGCATCACAACGCATCGACCTATTTTACATATGACGGGTAAATGAAGCGCAAATGACGGCCAAGTGGGACAGCCCCTTCACATTTATCTCCATTAAACGCCATAAGCCATTTCTGGGCCCATTTGCCCAGCTGATCAGGATCCCATTGTAATTCCTGATAACAATCGTCACTGTCTACACTCTCGCATATTTTAGGGTAATTTGCAAACTTAAGGGTCTGTCCCACTTGGGCGGCATTTGTGCGTCATTTACGCGACAGCCAAAAAATAGGTTGGCGTGGTGACACAAGTAGTGACGCGCGGTAACGCACGGTGCTTCCCTGTCGCCCCAGGATTTTGGAATGTTCAAAATCCTGGGGCGACATTTGGGTGTCTCTTAATGTCGTGCGCCCTGTCACATGCTGACGTATGCTGTCCTGTGGGTGACGCCCGGTTAGGGTTAGGGCTAGGGTTGGGGTTAGGGACCACAGATGGGGTGTAAAATATTCTTCCTTCAATGCATGGATTTTAAACATTAATGTACTAAAATTAATACAATAAAATTAATTGTGCAAATGAAAAGATGTCGGAGTCGTTCAGTTTTATTTATAGCTTCCAGATCTTTTCACAGGGATGGATTCAGTGAGTGTAGACTGAACTCCCCTCTCCCCTCTTCCCTCCTCTCACCCACATCCCTCCTTCTCCACTCCCCCCCTACCCTTCTCCCCTCCCCTCTCCCCCCTTCTTCCCTTCCCCCCTCTTCCTCCCTTCTCACCGCTCCACTCTTCTCCCCCATGAGGAGCAGGCAGAACATTATGGGGTTCGAGTCCAACCCCTAGGGCCCCTGTGTCACACTTAGTTCAGAGATACAGTGCCCTTCGGCCCACCGAGTCCGCACTGACCAGCGACCCCCCGCACACTATCCCACACATGCTAGGGACAATTTATACTTATACCAAGCCTATCAACCTAGCGTTAGGGTTACGGTTAGGGTTAGGGTTAGGGCTAGGGTTAACGTTAGGGTCAGGGTTAGCATTAGGGCTAGGGCTAGGGTTAGGGTTAGGGTTAGGGTTTCCTCTCGCACTCCAAAGGCGCACAGGTTTGTATAAATTGTCCCTAGCGTGTGTGGGATAGTGTGTGGGGGATCGCTGGTCACAGGCTGGGTCCACAAATAGGGGGGCGTTGGGGAAAGTGGGGGGGGTGGAGAATGGGAGAAGGGAGGGAGGGGGGAGAAGGCGATGTGAGGGAGGGGGTAGTGGATAAGGGGGAGAAGAGTGGAGCGGGGAGAAGGGAGGAAGAGGGGGGGAAGGGAAGAAGGGGGGGAAGGGGAGGGGGAAGTGGAGAAGGAGGGATGGGGCGGGAGGGGGGAAGAGAGGAGAGGGGAGTTCAGTCTACACTCACTGAATCCATCCCTGGTGATCGGATCTGGAAGCGGACCAATACATCTATAAATAAAACGGAACGACTCAGATATCTTTTCATTTCCACAATTGATTTTGTTGTACTAACATTAATATATTAATGTTTAAAATCCATGCGTTGAAGGAAGAATATTTTACAGTCTCAACCCTAACCGGGCGTCGCCCGCATGACAGCATACGTCAGAGTGTATGTCGTGCAAATTGACGGTTTTACGGGCGTCAGTCACTAACACTCCGCAGTCGCCCAAATGTCGCCCAAGTGGAACAGGCCCTTTACCAATCTTGCCCATTGCTGTTTGTCATCCAAATCATTGACTTAGATAACAAACAGCAATTTGACCAGTGACGCACACCACTAGACATAAGCTTCCAATCTGAAAATCAAACCTCTATCACTACCTTCTGCTTACCTACCAGTTAGCTAGCTCTCCTTGGAATCCATGCAACTGCACCGTGCAGGGTATCCACCCATACAGAACCTTATCTAAGGCGTTACTGATGTCCATATGGATCTACAGTCCTGTCCTCAACATGGAGCCCTCATTTAACCACAGATATTAGGTTTACTGGGTTATTGTCCCCAAGTTATTCTTCGTAGCCCTTCTGAAATTGAGGCTCCATATTAGCCACCCTCCCATTTTCTCACACCACATATATCTCTGGCAGGACCCCTAACATTTCTTCTCCTGCTTCCTGAAGAATCCTAGGATATATTTGGTCAGGTCCAGAAGAGTTATCTACCTTCATACGTCTTACAACTGTAATACAGACTGTCGTCAAGACATCTCCATTAAATTTACCAAGTTTCCTAGCCTTCATGGGAAAAACAGAGAAGAAATATTCATTGAGGACCTTGTCCATCTCCTGCAGTTCCACACATAAATGGCCACTGATTTATGAGGGTCACTATTTTCTCTTTCTAGTTACATTTTTTCCATAATGTACATAAAATATCTTTGTACTGTCCCTAATTGTCCTATCTCATGTGTCCTATTTACCCTCCTGATTTCCTTCTATGGAATGCTTCTCAATTCACTATATTTCACCAGGGATTCACTTGATCCCAGCTGCTTCCACCTGACCCATGCCTCCTTTTTGTTTGACAAGAGCCTCAATTTCTCTTGTCATCTGGGGTTCTTTACTCCCACCTGCTTTTCCTCCCACATGCATACTTTAAATTCTCACTATCACACTTTTAAAATCATCCTATTCTCCAGCCACCTTCAATCTTGTAGCAGCCTCCTTCAATCATGCCTTGATCTCCCACCATCACCCTTTTTAAAGGCATCCCACTTTCTGGATAGAATCATAGAATCATAGAAAGTAGGTGCGAGAGCAGACCACCAGGTCCATCGAGCCCGCACCGCCATTCGCTCATGGCTGAACACCAAACAAACACCCCTACTCACAAACAGTAGACACAAGACACAGAACACAAGACACTACCCTCCCCTTTATACCGCTATCACCCCTCTCCACCCCAAGAACCGCGTGATCTCCTGGGGGAGGCAAAAAAACGGATAAAAACCCAGGTCCAATTCGGGAAAAAAATCCGGGAAATTCCTCTCCGACCCCAATCCAGGCGATCGACACTTGTCCAGGAGATCACTCAGGTCTTACTATACTAACCCTACCTAGGTCCATATCCCTGCCCTCTCCCCGTAGCCCCTTATCCCCTTGGCAGCTAAAAAACCATCTATTTTAGACTTAAATATATTTAATGTTTCTGCTTCCACTGCTCCCTGGGGCAGCGAATTCCATAAATTAACCACCCTCTGGGTGAAGAAGTTCTTCCTCATCTCAGTTTTAAAAGAGCCCCCCCTTATTCTGCAACTATGTCCCCTAGTTCTAGTTTCCCCGATCATTGGGAACATCCTTGGTGCATCCACCCGATCAAGGCCCCTCACGATCTTATATGTTTCAATGAGATCGCCTCTCATTCTTCTAAACTCCAAAGAGTAGAGTTCCAGCCTACTTAACCTTTCCTCATATGTCAATCCCCTCATTGCAGGAATTAATCTTGTAAACCTTCGCTGCACTGCCTCCAGGGCCAGTACATCCTTTCTTAAGTATGGACCCCAGAACTGTACACAGTATTCCAAATGTGGTCTCACTAATACTGTGTACAGCTGCAGCAAGACCTCCGTGTTTTTATACTCAATCCCCCTAGCAATAAAGGCCAAAACTCCATTGGCCTTCCTGATAGCTTGCTGCACCTGCATACTAACTTTTAGTGATTCATGTACTACTACCCCTAGATCCCTTTGCGTTGCATTACAGCGCAGCTCCTCCTCATTTAGAAAATAACTTGCCCTATCATTTTTTTTCCCAAAGTGAATGACTTCACATTTATTAGTATTAAATTTCATCTGCCAAGTTGTTGCCCACTCACCTAGCTTATCTATATCCTTTTGCAGACTCTTCCTATCCTCCTCATCCCCTACTTTTCTTCCCATTTTTGTATCGTCCGCAAATTTTGATATATTACACTTGGTTCCCTCCTCCAAATCATTTATATAAATTGTGAACAACTGGGGTCCCAGCACCGACCCTTGCGGAACCCCGCTAGTTACCGGTTGCCATCCCGAATATGAACCATTTATCCCCACTCTCTGCTTCCTATTTGTTAGCCAATCCTCTACCCATGCTAATATATTACCCCCAATCCCATAATTTTTTATTTTTGCAATAGTCTCTTATGTGGCACCTTGTCAAAAGCCTTTTGGAAGTCCAAGTATACCACATCCACCGGTTCCCCTTTATCCACCCGGGTTGTTACTTCCTCAAAGAATTCGAGCAGATTCGTTAAACAGGACTTCCCCTTCACAAAACCATGCTGGTTCTGTCCGATGAAGTCATGTCCATCCAAGTGCCCCGTTAGTGTTTCTTTAATAATTGTCTCTAACATTTTACCCACCACCGATGTTAGACTAACCGGTCTATAGTTACCCGCCTTCTGTTTCCTTCCTTTTTTAAATATAGGTGTTACATTGGCCATTTTCCAATCCACTGGGACCGTTCCTGCCTCCAGGGAGTTTTGGAAAATTATCACCAATGCATCCACAATCCCCACCGCTATCTCCCTCAAGACCCTTGGATGTAATCCATGAGGCCCAGGGGATTTATCCTCCTTCAGTCTCATTAATTTCCCTAATACCACCTCCTTGGTGATCTTAATAGTATTTAGCTCCTCCATTCCTACCGCCCCCTGTTTATCCAGCGTTGGAATATTTTTTGTGTCTTCTATGGTGAAGACTGATACAAAATACTCGTTTAATGCCTTTGCCATTTCCATGTTCCCCACCAACAACTCTCCAGTCTCACCCTCCAATGGACCAACGTTCACCTTAGCCACCCTTTTTCTTTTTATATAGCTATAAAAACTCTTACTATTAGTTTTTATGTTGTTCGCTAAATTCCTTTCATAGTCTATTTTCCCCGTCTTAATTAATCTCTTAGTTATTTTTTGCTGACCTTTAAATGCTTCCCAATCCTCTACCCTCCCACTATCTCTGGCTACCTTATATGCCCTTGCCTTCAGCCGAATACTATCCTTTATAGTTTTACTGAGCCATGGCTGACTGTTCTTACCCTTACCCCTTTTTTTCTTCATAGGAATAAATTTTCTTGAAGGTTATACAGTAGATCCTTAAACGTACACCACTGCTCATGTACCGTCTTATTCTTGAGTCTGCTATCCCAGTCAACTTTGATCAGCTCAGTCCTCATACCTTCATAATCCCCCTTATTTAGACTAAGTACCCTAGCCTGAGTTTCAACCTGCTCCCCTTCTATTTGAATATGGAATTCGACCATATTGTGGTCACTTGTTCCCAACGAGTCCCTAACTATGACATTTTTAATTAATCCTGCTTCATTACACAGGACCAGATCCAAGATTGCCTCCCCCCTTGTCGGTTCTGTGACATACTGTTCTAGGAACCCGTCTCTAATACATTCTATAAACTCTTCCTCTAGTTTACCCTGCCCAGTTTGGTTTGCCCAATTAATATGAAAATTGAAGTCCCCCATGATTACAGCAGTTCCCTTTTTACATGCGTCAACTATTTGCAGATTTATGTTCTGACTAACAGCGTCACAGCTATTTGGAGGTCTATAAATTACACCCACTAGTGTTTTTTTCCCCTTGTTATTCTCTATCTGTACCCAAGCTGTTTCACTATCCTGATCCTTCAACGCAATATCCTTCCTCTCTATTGCCGTTATTCCCTCCCTTATTAAAAGGGCCACCCCTCCTCCCTTTCTTTCCTGTCTATTTTTTCTAATTGTCGAGTACCCCTCTATATTTAACTCCCAGTCCTGATCCCCTTGCAGCCATGTCTCCGTAATGGCCACGATATCATAACTATATATACTTAATTGCACCGTTAATTCATTTATCTTATTTCGAATACTCCGTGCATTTAGATACAGCACTTTCAGATGATTTTTACTACCCTTCCTTTCTGTTTTTGCCTCTTTTACATCTAGAGCTTTATCTTCACACATTCTGGATCCTCCTGTCACATTTTGATTTTCCGTTTCCCCACTGATACCCTGCTCTATTTCCTCTACCCCTGCCGTTATTACCACCCTTGATACCTCCCCCCCGCTACTTAGTTTAAAGACCTCTCTACTGCCCTAGTTATATGATTTGCCAGGACCCCAGTCCCAGCACCGTTCAGGTGAAGTCCGTCCTTACAGAACAGATCCCCCCTGTCCCAGTACTGGTGCCAGTGGCCCAAGAAACCAAACCCATTTTTCCCACACCAGTCTTTGAGCCACGCATTCAGCTTTTTAATTTTACGTACTCTCGCCGATTTGGCCCGTGGCTCAGGTAGCAATCCGGAGATCAGTACCCTCGAGGTTCTGCTTTTTAATTTATTCCCTAACTGCTCAAACTCCTTCAGCAGATCCTCCTTCCTCGTCCTTCCTATGTCATTGGTCCCCACATGGACCACGACCACTGGATCCTCCCCCTCCCTCTGCAAATTTCTCTCCAGCATCGCAGAGATATCCTTAACCCTAGCACCGGGTAGGCAACACAGCCTTCGGGACATGTTCTGCTGGCCGCAGAGAACCTTATCTACCCCCCGAATAATACTATCCCCTATCACAACGGCATTTCTTCTAACTCCCCCCTCTTGAATGTCCCCCTGATCCACGGTGCTGCAGCCAGGTTGCTCATCCCTCCCACAGCCCCTGATCCCGTCCTCACATTGAGTAAGAGCCTCGGTCATGCTCATCAGGAACAAGGGCTGTGGCTCCTGCCGCATCTCCTCCTGGTTCCCCCTACCTGCCTCGCTTATGGCCACACCTTCCTTTCCTTGCTCACTCACTACTGAATTAGTTAAACTGGTCGGTGTGACCATCCCCTGGCACAAAACATCCAGGTAATACTCCCCCTCCCTGATGTACCGCAGCGTATGAAGTTGGGTCTCCAGCTCCTCAATGCGGAGCTCGAGTTCCGCTAGCCTCAAACACTTACTGCAGCTGTAGGGATCATCTACACCATCTACATCAATGGTGTCGACAAATTCCCACATCTCACAGTATTGGCACATCTCCTGGCCGCCCATCTTATATAAGTAAATAACTGGTCCTATTTAAGAATCCCCTACCCGGATTACTATATTGATACACCCCTTATTTATATAATCCTACCTCCTATTGATACACCCCTTATTTATATAATCCTACCTCCTATAAATGGGAAAGTACTCACCCCAGCCGTAAATTACCTACTGGTTTGGCTGTCAAGTAGTAACTCCGTCCGCTCTTCCTGTCTGGTCCACTGCTCCCTTGCAGTGCGTGGCAAACCTCTTAGCCTCTGTTAGCCTCTCGAGCCGCGGCTCCGTCCTTCCTCCCTCGGCGACAGCACGGGCCGCACTCACTGGAAATGACGCAATCAGCGCCACCTCTGAACTCACCGGAAATGAAGCAATCATTTTCCTTTTCACTCAAACACGTAGTCCAAACAACTTTAGCAAACGTTGTCGAAAACCATCAAAGTTGGCCTTGCTCCAATTTAGAACTGTAACTTGTGGACAAGCCTTGGTCTTATCCATAATTTCTTTAAAACTAATATAACTGTGGTTGATGGTCCCAAAATGCTCGTCCCCCAATACTTCAGCCACTTGCCCAGCTCAATTATCTTAAAGCAGATTATTTGATTTCAATGCCATTGAAATTAAACCAATATTTTGCATCTCTCTCCAGAGAGTAAGATATAGAAATAGTAGAGAACAGCAGGATTAGAGTCACCAAAGACTACAAAATAATAAACATTATTAAAAATTAATATTGGAAAAGTTAATAGAACTGAAAGATGATAAATCCATGGGAACTGATGATAATAGCGAAATACATTGTTTTCATTGAACAGTATTCCACATCTTCCAGAATAATTCCATAGAGTGGAAAGTAGCAAATGTAACCCTGCCATTTAAGAAAGAACTAGGTAGGGAGAGAAAACAGAACCACAAGACCAGTTATCATGACACTGGTAATAGGGAAAATATTGAAAACTATTATTAAGGAAATGATAGCATGCTCCATAAACTATCTATAGAATTGGGCAGAATGAACAGTGTACTTATGAAAGGAAAATGATGTTTGACAAATGTTAGCTTATCATGGTTGTATTTAGCCACACAGACTAGGGCAAACAGTTGACATGATACATTGGTACTTTCATAATATCTTGATAAGGTGCGAGGCAGGAGACAATGGAAATATTGAAACAAAATTAAAGATTCGGGCAGCACGATGGCACGGCGGTAGAGTTGCTGCTTTGCAATGCCAGAGACCCGGGTTCAACCCTGACCATGGGTTCTGTCTGAACGGAGTTAGTATGTTCACTCTGACCCTTGGGTTTTCACTGGGTGCTCCTCCCACACCCGAAAGACTTACAGGTTTGTAGGTTAATTGGCTTTGGTAAAATTAAATATTGTCCCTAGTGTGTGTGTGTAGGATAGTGTTAGTGTGCTGCATACACTGGTCGGCACAGACTCGATGGGCCAAAGGGCCTGTTTCCACGCTATATCTCTAAATTAAACTAAATTAGGATTTAGCAGGGAGTTGGGAGGCCATGACTAGTAGAGTTGAGTTCAGCAGAGGCAAAACTGTTCACTATCTATATCACTGATATGGATGAGAAGATGAACTGTAATATATATCCAAATCTGTATTCTTTCTTAAATGGTAGTGTTACAAATTAGTTGATGGTACACAGCTGGAAGACAGTGCAGAATGTTGGTTTCATTATACAAAACAGGGTAGATGCAAGGATAGTTGCCTCAATTGGAATTTCTGGAAACAGAGGTCACAGTCTCAAATTAAAGCGTCTACCACTTACGGTAGGGTTAGATAATTGCTTTAAGAGAGGATAGTGACTTTTAGAATTGTTTACCTGAGAACTGTAAGCTTGGCCATTGGATGTATTCAAGAGAGAGGTTGTTGGATTTTTGAATAATTAAATAATTCTGCAGGTAAGGGTGTCAAAAAAGGGCGTTGAGGTAAAAGATCTGTCATGATCTCACTAATGGCCCTGTCTCACGGTGCGAGTCCACCCACGAGTGATCCCGAGTTTAAAACAAATCAAACTCGTGGTAATCATGTAGAATTAACGTAGCGGGAACGCCGTAACTCGTAACGCTAACGGCAGGTGCTCGGGAAACTTGTTAACTCGTGAAAATCTTTCAACATGATGAAAGCTTTCCACGAGTCAAATTTATTCTGGAAGTAAAAATTTTAAACTTTTAAACTCGTTGTAAGAACGTAGTAGCCCGTGAGTTTACCGTAGTGACTCGTGAGTCTACCGTGGGCACTCTTTAACTCAGCGGGACAGGCAGCATCTCTGGAGAGAAGGAACGGGTGACGGGATGACATTTCCAAAATTCTGCTGCGTCTTTGTGTTACTCCAGCACTGTGTGTTCACTTTTTGTCAACTAGCTTCTGCCCTTTCTTGTATATGACATTATTTGTATCCGTGGCAGTTGATTGTCGCTCCCTTCAGTTTCCCAGGGGGTCGGGAAGGGACTGGAGTTGGGAGGGAAAGGTGGGGGGGGGGGGGGGGGGGAGGGAGGAGGTAAGAACAAATATATGAAACACCAAAAACGGACAGCAGAGATGCCTTTGCTATACCGCTACAATAATCGGACTATTGGTACGCTGCTGTTTCCTTGACTACGGTCATGTGAAACGACTCATGTACATTTAATATAACGACGATCTCTGGCAGTGAATCTCACTCTCTCAAATCCGTAGAGAGACACGAAAAGCTGGAGTAACTCAGTGGGTCAGACAGCATCTCTGGAGAAATGGACTAGGCAACTGCAGTCTAAAGAAGGGTCTCCACCCAAAATCTCGCCCATTCCTTTTCTCCTGAGTTACCCCAGCTTTTTGAGGCTATCTTCGGTTTAAACCAGCATATGCAGTTCCTTCCTGCACCTCTCAAATCTGTGCCATTATTCAGTTCTCCAATTTTTGTTTTATTTTACTAATTCTGGATAATATCGCCCCGTTTGTTGGTCCTACTCCTCTACCCCACCCTTGGTGCTTTAAGTGCATTTGATTTTTCTTTTACCCCCGGGAGGAAAAAAAATCAAATCGAGGAGTTCATCTGGAGCAGTTCTCGGATATAACAGCGAATGAAGAGAAATTGGCGAGTTGTTTAAAAATCAATCCTTAAAGAGAGCGTAACTCGTTGGATAAATGAGATCATCACTCGGCATCATCTCCCCCCTCCCCCCCCCCCCCCCCGTCCCGACCCCCCTGGGAAACTGAAGGGATCGACAATCAACTGCCACGGATACAAATAATGTCATACACAAGAAAGGGCAGATGCTGGTTGACAAAAAGTGAACACACAGTGCTGGAGTAACACAAAGACGCAGCAGAATTTTGGAAACGTCATCCCATCACCCATTCCTTCTCTTCAGAGATGCTGCCTGTCCCACTGAGTTAAAGAGTGCCCACGGTAGACTCACGAGTCACTACGGTAAACTCAGGGCTACTACGTTCTTACCACGAGTTTAAAAGTTAAACATTTTTACTTCAAGAGTAAATTTGACTCGTGGAAATCTTTCATCATGTTGAAAGATTTTCACGAGTTAACAAGTTTCCCGAGTACCTGCCGTTAGCGTTACGAGTTCCGGCGTTCCCGCTACGTTAATTCTACGTGATTACCACGAGTTTGATTTGTTTTAAACTCGGGATCACTCGTGTGTGGACTCGCACCGTGAGACTGGGGTTTAAGCATAAGACCAGGCATGAGGGGCTGAATTGCCTTTACCTGCTTATATCTCATGTCCACAAAGAGATTGGAAAGTACAAGGGAACGTGCAGAATAGGCCTGGTAAATATTATTAGATACTGTAGCTTTAAATATGTGAGATGCCTATAAGAATGTTGGAGCAGTGTATATGTTGGCATGGGGAATTAACAGACTAATCCTGATTATATGTGCAAAGCCATTAAACATCCTGTGGTATGGAATTAAAGACCTCAGATCATCAGTGCAGGTCTTGAACTCTCTGACTACATTCTCCCCACAGTGCTTTACAGAGGTGCTTTCCTGACTACCACACACTCCTCCTGCCATCCAACCTAACTCCTCCAAGTAAGCAAGAACTCCTTCCTGCGCCAATTTCTGATAAATTATTAAGTACATGTTAGAATAACCCTGCTGCCTCCATTCCATAACCTCTTTTTAAATCATCGCCTGCAGTCGTTTTGAGTTTTAGCTTATTTAGTTTGTCTGCTCTTTAATTGCTGCTAAGTCACATAAATTTATGAATTAAAGTCACATTCACCTTTATAGCCAGAGACTTGATGTCAAGTATCCTGATAAGCTTTGGAAGTATGCTGCCAGCCAGAGAGAGAGAGAGAGAGAGAGAGACAGAGAAACATGCTGGGACCAGGAGAACAAAGAAGCACTGTGAGAATGGTCACATGATAGACATCTGCTGAGTGCAGAGCTGAAGGTAATTTCATGGCTAGGTAATAAGGTGTCTGGGAATGGGCATTTTGCAAAGGAACTGTATGATGAGAATGCATTTATGAACAGGCAACATAATTAAGAAATCTCTATCCTGATAAGGAACGAAGATGTGTTTTGTTTATCCAGCCCTTGGATGAATGATAACTCAAAATGATTGACTTCATAATCGTGAGAGCCTTGGGTTAGAACAAAGTCTTCCTTTAGAAAATGGAAGGAAAAATTAGTATAAAAGAAGGGCGCCTGAGACTTTGGTAGTGACAACCCCAGGAACAACCATCCAGGGCCGGCCTTAAGCCAATTGGACCAATTGCTCCCAATTGGCCTCGCGCCTAAGGGGGCCCCGCGCTAGGCTGTGGGCCAACACTTTAAATCCCCTCAGCAGTGACCCCAGTAGGTGAAATTCCTCACCGGCAATAACACAGCCCCGCGGTTAACTCTCAATACTGTCGCCCCAGTAATGGAAATGGGGGGGTACGCAAGGGGACGGCGTTCCCCTACTTTTCAATTTCTAGCTCGGGGTTTAATGAGTACTGCAGAAAGATTGGAGTCATTTATCACTTGATTCAACTGAGATGAAACGATTTGTCAACTGCCACTGTTAGCACTTGTTAACAGCCAGTAGTTAACACGTAGTTATACAATGAGTCACCAATACATCGATCTGCATTCCTCAGTCAATATAATTGTGTTTTGACCAAGTGTTAATGACGCCGTGTTCCTTTGAATAAAATTCACGGCAGAATTTCTTTAAACTTACTGTCATTAAGGGCTCCGGGACCGCGAGCACGGGCTTCTTCTGTGCAGGTACAGTCATTCACCCACGTATTTTAAGAAGGAAACTGCAAAAGCTGGAACAATTGAAGGTAGACAAAAATGCTGGAGATACTCAGCGGGTGGGGCAGCATCTCACCCGCTGACTTTCTTCAGCATTTTTGTCCACCCACGTTATTTAGTAATTTGGACCCGTCATTTTGGGGATGTTATATGAATTTTTTTTAATAAGTTTATGCGTGTTGTTTTATCTCTCTCCTTCAAGGTTAGTTCTTCTGTTTGCCTTTATTTGCTTCAGTTTTATTTAGTGTTATTTATCACGTTGTGATTGTAGCTTTTTGAACGATTTAAACGTATCGGATTTTTAAATTCATGTAAATTCATAGCTTTGCCCGAGCGCCAAATCCCTTCAGCTGTACCTGCAACTGAAGCTATGCGTGGATTAGTAGACCGTGAAGAGGCATTGACACTTTGTTTTTATGTAGAGGGGTATAGAGATGGGCTCCGGACCGCGAGCTCACTGACTGAATGATACAAGAAGTCCTGACTGAAAATCACACCCTTCCGATCAATTATTTTAGGATAAGCCTTTCTAGAGAACATGCTACTTTTGCTTTGCCCATTTTCAAAATATAGAATTTTGAATTTGGCGTTTGATTGGTACAAGGAGACTACAAAGCTCATAATATCTATTTTTTTACACACTGTAACTTTCTACATTTCTACCTTTGGGTATGTATGTGGCAATTATGACATGGAATTTTCTCCCACACTACTAGTTTTTTTCCTAACACCATATTTAAATACGTAAAATTTTCGATCTTCCCACCCCTTAAAAAATGTCTGAAGGGACCCAACCCTAAACGTCGCCTAGCCATTCCCTCCATCGATAGACACAAAATGCTGGAGTAACTCAGCGGGTCAGGCAGCACTCTGGAGAGAAGGAACAGGTGACCTTTTGGGTCGAGACCCTTCTTCGGACCCTCCATCGATCCAGCCTGACCTGCTGAGTTCTCCAGCACTTTATGTTTTGTTCTTAAAATAAATCCGTAGTCCGTTGGAGAAACAAACACGATAGACCACTCTGGAAATGCAAGTTTTGCTGTACACTTCATACTGTAGAACACAGCATAATACACCTTGAGTGAATTAATGAGGTTAGATTATTTTTTTTAATCTGTTGTCTAGAATTAATCGATACCCACCCGATGTACCTTATATCAAATTAAAATCGGAATTCCGATTTTTTTGTTTTCCTATTTGTCAATTTTTTGTGACTGATTATTTGGCGGCCAATCAACTGCTGTCTCTAAGGGGGTTGCATCCAATCACCGACCAGCTTCCCTTAAAATTCCCATCCAATCAACAAATCGGTCTTCTCCTGTCCAATCAGCCACTGTCTCCAAGGGCGTTGTGTCAAATCACATAATGCGCTGGTCACTTGGTGGCCAATCAGACACAATCTCCGAGGGGCATTGTGACCAATCACCGACCAGCTTCCCTTAAAATTCCAGTCCAATCAACAAATCGGTCTCCTCCCGTCCAATCAGCCGCTGTCTCCAAGGGCATTGTTGTCCAATCACATAATGCAGTTTAATGGTAATTAGCAGCTACTGTAAAGGGTTGGAAGCCAGCGGAGGTACTGACAGTCAGACGAGAGCAGGAGAGATTAAGACAGTGTATAATCCATAGCACCTCAGTGTACAATTTCATAATATACACTAAATACAGGGCCGACCTTGGCTGGGAACCTGGGGCTCACCAAAATTGTTCCCAATTGGGCCCCGCACCTCCTAAAGCCGGCCCTGCAACCATCGCAAGAAGGTGAACCTGAGAGTTTAAAACTCAGTGAAAAGTACCCCCTATCAGCAGAGTGAATCTGGTCATTTTGTTCATACGGGTAATATCTGAGTCCTTGTCATGAGTTTGGTGATTTAGTTTAAGAAATGATAAGTTGGAATAGTAAAGCAAGTTATTAGAAGTCAATGGTTTGTATGCATGCTTAAGTTTACAATTACAATTTTGTTTATTTGTCTTTTGGACAAATTTGTCATTTGGGACCCCGTGAGGTCCAAACGAAATGTCGTTTCTGCAGCCATACATAACAAAACGAAGAAGACCCGAGACACAACACAATTTACACATACATCCAACACAGCGCTGTGATGGAACGCAAAAAAACGTATCTCTCCACTGCACTCCCCCCACCGATGTCAAAGTCAAAGCCCCCGGCGGGCGATGGTGATCATCCCGCGGCCATTAAAGCCACGCCGGGTGATGCAAGGTCGCGCACCGGGTCTTGGTGTTAGAGCCCCGGCGGCGCTCGCAAAGTCGGTGGCCATTCCAGCGCGCGGGGGGATAAAGCCCCGCTCCAGGCTCTCAACCCCGCAACTCGGGCGGGAGAAGTCGCCGCTGTGTTAGCCCCCGAAAAAGGGGTCTCCCACCAGGGACCCGTGGGCTTCCGGTGTTGCCGTCCGCCAGACCCGCGGTTGTAGCCTCCGAATCTCCGGGGGTCGGGTCGCAGCAGCGATTGTTTCCACCACAGCTCCACCCGCTCCGGACTCGGCCAGCCCCGTGACGGTGAGTAGTCCGCAGCTCCGCAACTGGAGCCCCAGGTCGTTCCTGCTGGAGGCCGCTCCACGTTGCCCAGCCCCAACGACAACGGAGACCCGACAAAGAAAAGGTCGGGTCTCCCGTGCAGGGGAAAGATTTTAAAGTTCCCCCCCCACCCCCACCCCCACCCCCCCACACACATACCCCGACAAAAAAAACAAAAAAAAACTACATAAAAACGAGAAAAAAATAATAAAAAGACAGACGGACTGCAGAGGCCGCTGCAAACGAGAGTCGCGGCGCCCACCGAAGTAACTCGAACATTAATAAAGATTAAGTTACATAGATACATAGAAAATAGGTGCAGGAGTAGGCCATTCGGCCCTTCGAGCCTGCACCGCCATTCAATATGATCATGGCTGATCATCCAACTCAGTATCCCGTACCTGCCTTCTCTCCATACCCCCTGATCCCCTTAGCCACAAGGGCCACATCTAACTCCCTCTTAAATATAGTCAATGAACTGGCCTCAACTACCCTCTGTGGCAGAGAGTTCCAGAGATTCACCACTCTCTGTGTGAAAAAGTTTTTCCTCATCTCGGTCTTAAAGAATTTCCCCCTTATCCTTAAGCTGTGACCCCTTGTCCTGGACTTCCCCAACATCGGGAACAATCTTCCTGCATCTAGCCTGTCCAACCCCATAAGAATTTTGTACGTTTCTATAAGATCCCCTCTCAATCTCCTAAATTCTAGCGAGTATAAGCCAAGTCTATCCAGTCTTTCTTCATATGAAAGTCCTGACATCCCAGGAACCTTCTGGTGAACCTTCTCTGCACTCCCTCTATGGCTATAATGTCCTTCCTCAGATTTGGAGACCAAAACTGTTCGCAATACTCCAGGTGTGGTCTCACCAAGACCCTGTACAACTGCAGTAGAATCTCCCTGCTCCTATACTCAAATCCTCTTGCTATGAAGGCCAACATACCATTCGCTTTCTTCACTGCCTGCTGCACCTGCATGCCTACTTTCAATGACTGGTGTACCATGACACCCAGGTCTCGCTGCATCTCCCCATTTCCTAATCGGCCACCATTTAGATAATAGTCTGCCTTCCCGTTTTTGCCACCAAAGTGGATAACCTCACATTTTGCCACCAAAGTGGATAACCTCACATTTATCCACATTATACTGCATCTGCCAAACATTTGCCCACTCACCCCGCCTATCCAAGTCATCTTGCAGTCTCCTAGCATCCTCTTCACAGCTAACACTGCCCCCCAGCTTAGTGTCATCCGCAAACTTGGAGATGTTGCTTTCAATTCCCTCGTCCGGATCATTAATATAAATTGTAAATAGCTGGGGTCCCAGCACTGAGCCTTGCGGTACCCCACTAGTCACTGCCTGCCATTGTGAAACAGACCGGTCGGTTTACTCCTACTCTTTGCTTCCTGTTTGCCAGCCAGTTCTCTATCCACATCAATACTGAACCCCCAATACCGTGTGATTTAAGTTTGTATCCTAATCTCTTATGTGGTACCTTGTCGAAAGCCTTCTGAAAGTCCAGATACAACACATCCACTGGTTCTCCCCTATCCACTCAACTAGTTACATCCTCGAAAATCTATAAGATTCGACAGACACGATTTACCTTTCGTAATCCATGCTGACTTTGTCCAATGATTTCACCACTTTCCAAATGTGTTGCTATCCCTTTTTTAATAACTGACTCTAGCAGTTTCCCCACTACCGATGTTAGACTAACTGGGTCTGTAATTCCCCGTTTTCTCTCTCCCTCCCTTCTTAAAAAGTGGGGTTACGTTTGCTACCCTCCAATCCTCAGGAACTACTCCAGAATCTAAAGAGTTTTGAAAATTATCACTAATGCATCCACTATTTCTGGAGCTACTTCCTTAAGTACTCTGGGATGCAGCCTATCTGGCCCTGGTGATTTATCGGCCTTTAATCCATTCAATTTACCCAACACCACTTCCCCGACTAACCTGGATTTCACTCAGTTCCTCCATCTCCTTTGACCCGCGGCCCCCTGCTATTTCCGGCAGATTATTTATGTCTTCCTTAGTGAAGACGGAACCAAAGTAGTTATTCAATTGGTCCGCCATATCCTTGTTCCCCATGGTTTAGAGTTGTTTTGTTCGACACATCAGTTGATATCCTATGGAGGTTATCCTATAGGATCAACATCTTTCTCAATGGTAAATAATGAAGTACATGAATTATTTAATATTGAATCCATTTCTCTATTCTTTTATCTTGTCCATCACTTAATGACTGACTTCCAATTCCTTAAATACACTCTAATCCCTTTTCTCTTAACCTTAAACCTATGCCTCTGGTTTTAAATGTTTTCTCACTATCCACCTTATGTACACCTCTCATAACGTTTCACATCTCTATCCAGTTCCCCCACAACCTCCTCTAAAAGGAAAACAAACCCAACCTATCCAATCTCTCCTCATGCCTGAGTTCCATCCAGTCAATATTCCGGTGAATCTCTTCTGCTCCCTTGTCAGTGCATTATGTCCTGCTTACAGAGTGGTAATCAAAACTATACAAAATTACTACAGCTATGTCCTCACCAAAATCCGTATAACATTGTATCATAGCCTTCAAGTCCATACATTATACTCTCCGGCTAATGAGGGCAAGCATTCCATATGACTTTTCGCACCTAGTAGTACTTAGTAGGGATTGATTGAATACTTTATTGTCACATGTGACAAGTCAGTGAAATTCTTTGCTTGCATAACAAAGGTATGCAAATAGTTGCCCATTAAGGGAGCTACAATGTTACAAATCCCCCACCCCCCTTCCACGCCAGTTCCCCCTTTGTTCTCCCCACTCACGGCGGTCCCTCCATGCCGGGGTCCTTCTTTATCCTTTCACTGTGAAGCATCTGTGAACTTGTACACAAAGGGTGATGAAAATTTAAAAAAAAAACATGCAGAATGCTGGAAATAGAAACCTAAAACATAGAAAATAGATGCAGGAATAGGCCATTCAGCCCTTCGAGCCAGCTCCACCATTCAATATAATCATGGCTGATCATCCAGAATCAGTACCCCGTTCCTGATTTCCCCCCCATATCCCTTGGTTCCATTAACTCTAAGAGCTACATCTAACCCTCTCTTGAATACATCCAGTGAATTGGCCTCACTGCCTTCTATGGCGGAGAATTCCTCAGATTCACAACTCGTTGGCTGGAAAACATTTTCCTCATTTCAGTTCTAAATGGCCTACCCCTTATACTTAAACTGTGTCTCCTGGTTCTGGACTCCCCAACATTGGGAACATTTTCCTCCATTCAGCCTGTCCAATCCCCTAAGAATTTTATATGTTCCTATAAGACTTCCTCTCATCCTTCTAATTCCCAATGAATACAAGCCCAGTCGACCCATTCTTTCATCATATGTCAGTCCAACCTTCCCGGGAATTAACCTGGAGAACCTACGCTGCACTCCCACAAAAGCAAGAATGTCCTTCCTCAAATTAGGTGACCAAAACTGCACACAATACTCCAGATTCGGTCTCTCCAGGGTCCTGTACAACTGCAGAAGGACCTCCTTGCTCCTATACTCAAATCCTCTCGCTATGAAGGCCAGCATGCCATTTGCTTTCTTCACTGCCTGCTGTACCTGCATGCTTACTTTCAGTGAATGTCATGTACAAGGACACCCAGGTCTCGTTTTAAAATGTAATGCATTCTCACAGCTGCCCCTGATGGTGGGAGGGGGAGGGACTATAAAACCCGGAAGTGGTGTGCCTCACTCAGTCTCTGCAAGATGGAGGAAGCGAGAGGTCTCTCTGAGCTCTGATAACACTGAACACAGGTCTAGTCAACTGTGAGTGCCCGTAATGTGGTTTGAAATTAAAAATAAGGTTGGGTTGAATTAAAAGGCAATGCAAAGGGTTGTTTGGGTGTTTTGGGTTGAAGTAAAAAGGCACTGCAAATGGTTGTTTGGGGGTGTTTTGGGTTGAAGTGAAAAGGCACTGCAAATGGTTGTTTGGGGGTGTTTTTGGGTTGAAGTGAAAAGGCACTGCAAATGGTTGTTTGGGGGTGTTTTGGGTTGAAGTGAAAAGGCACTGCAAATGGTTGTTTGGGGGTGTTTTTGGGTTGAAGTGAAAAGGCACTGCAAATGGTTGTTTGGGGGTGGTGTTTTTGGGTTGAAGTGAAAAGGCACTGCAAATGGTTGTTTGTGCTGTTTTTGGGTTGAAGTGAAAAGGCACTGCAAATGGTTGTTTGGGGTGTTTTGGGTTGAAGTGAAAAGGCACTGCGAATGGTTTGTTAGGGGTGTTTTGGATTGAAGTAAAAGGCACTGCAAATGGTTGTTTGTCTAAACTTGACAAACTTCCTGTTTGCACTATATTGATTTTACTATATTGATTTTAGGTAAACCGCTACCACTTACGGCTGTGAATTTTGGCCATCTTACTCAGTCCCCCTCCGCTCATCAGGTGCAGAGGATTCTTACCATATATGAAAAATAAAAGTGTTAATAGTGTTTAATAAATGTTGAGAATCTCTCTCCTGTCAATCACGCCATGAAGGCCACACCTTTTCCGGTGGGAGGGGGAGGGATTATAAAACCCGGAAGTGTGGGTGTGGCTCAGTCTCTGCATGATGTGGGAGGGAGAGGTCACGACTCTGTCTGATCTGTGAATCTACTGAACACACTGAATGTCTACTGAACTGTGAGTGTGGTGTTTTGTGTGGTTTTATGGTGGTTTCACCCTGCTTGTAATGGTATGAAACTGCATTTGAATGTGGTGGCCTTGCATCCTGCATGAAATTGTATGAAACTGCATTTGAATGTGGTGTCGTTGCACCCTGCATGAAATGGTATGAAACTGCATTTGAATTTGGTGGCCTTGCACCCACCTTGAAATGGTATGAAACTGCACTTGAATTTGGTGGCCTTGCACCCTGCTTGAAGTGGTTGGAAACTGCACTTGAATTCGGTGGCCTTGCACCCTGCTTGAAGTGGTAGGAAACTGAACCTGAATTTGGTGGCCTTGCATCCTGCTTGAAGTGGTATGAAACTGCACTTGAATGTTGTGGCCTTGCACCCTGCTCGAAGAGGTAAGAAACTGCACTTGAATTCAGTGGCCTTGCACCCTGCTTGAAATGGTAGGAAAATGGATTTGAATTTGGTGGCCTTGCACTCTGCTTGAAATGGAATTTCAAGGAATAGCCGTGGGTCAACTGCCAGCCCACCAGCCATGAGTGAGCTCCTGGGACTGAGCTGCCACCCAAAAATCCATTTGGCCCACAATGTCCATACTAGCCCTCTGGAGACCAGTAGTCCCTGCAGCCAACAACACCCATACCAGCGCTCCAGGAAGCCCCTCCCCCCCCAGGTCCCACTTAGTCTAGTATATATTGTAAATAACTGGGGTCCCAGCACTGAGCCTTGTGGCACCCCACTTGTCACTGCCTGCCATTCTGTTAATTCCTACTCTTTGCTTCCTGTCTGCCAACCAGTTCTCTATCCATGTCAATGCCCTACCCAAAATACCATGTGCTCTAATTTTGCACACTAATCTCTTGTGTGGGACCTTGTCAAATGCTTTTTAAAATTCCAGATACACCACATCCACTGTTCTCCCTTGTCCATTCTACTTGTTACATCCTCAAAAAGTCCAGAAGATTAGTCAAGTATGATTTCCCATTCATAAATCCATGCTGAAAACTTCATAAATCCATGCTGAAATCTAACAGAACAACAGAAAATAGGCAGCATCTGTGGAAAGATTAACAATTAATGTTTCAGGTTGGAGACCCTTCATCATGGGATCACAGCTGTTCATCAACTTTGACATCAAATGTTCTTTGGATTTGCCTTCTTTAGTTTACACCTTTA